>CM024961.1:31824076-32204076 GCA_014282245.1 Rhododendron simsii
CTGTAGTTGCGAACAATATGCGAACAGAGTGGATTTTTTTTTCTTCATGTTTTGACAGATGCTTATGGGCACAATGTCTTGGTTTTTCTCTTGTTCTCCTGACTGTTGTATTCCCTCTTATTAAGGGGAGTGGTAACTCGGGGCATTTGCTACAATGGTGAATGGCTTTGAATTGTACCCTCTAGTAGAAGCTGACACTTATTTAAGCAAGATTATATTGATAAAAATTCAACGGCACTTTATATAAGAGAGTTCATTGCTAATATTTTGAACAAAGTTAATCTAATTATCTAACTAATGCAGAACGAGAATAATACAAGGCAATCAATATCTTTCACTCCCACTCAGGTATTACGCCCGACGAAGATTATGTTGAATGCGTGTTTTTGGATGGATATAAATTATTAAGTTTACTTTTTAATAAAAACACTTTAACTTTATGCAGTAGCGCTCTTGATAATGGCCATTAAAATAGTATACATAGGAATGTCATTTCATTTCATTTTCTAATCATTATCGGAGTGGGCTCTGCGTATCCATCTATACCTTATCTGTATGGAGGAGGTCGGTCTATTTAGCTTTATCGTTACATAAGTCTCGTGAATGTACTATAGATGAGATATTGTAAAAGGTAAAAGTCTCAGACTCTTGTGAATGTATTATAGATGATGTACTGTAAAAAGTAAAAGTCTCGGACTTTCGTGAATGTACTATATACTCCTATAATGGACTTTATAAAAGTCTCGTGTGGCAAAACCTGAGTAGACGAATTCCTCTTTCTTTTTCATTTTTTATGAATTTACGGAGGTTTTTTTTTTTTTTCATCTGCTGAATTTACGGAGTTTGATGCTGCTGTTAAAGCTTATGTTTGGGTGGAGGAGTAAAACTACATCGTTTCAATAAAGGAGGAGTAAAACCGGCTAGTAGATATCAAAAACCAAACTGTCAAGATATATTTCTCTTTTTTTTCTCTCCAATTCAAAAATAAAAAAGAAACCAATGGCATTGATGCGTTTTTAATTTAAAAAGATAGTCGCCCTTGGTGGGTAACAGACTTACAGACATCATCAGAGAGTTTGACTTCAAGCTTAATGAAGGCAAGTCCATCCATAGTGGGTGGGGGGTATCAAGCAATATTATGTCAATCATTGATTCAACAGAATCTATCAAGGCTAACTCGCCGATATTGATTGACATTAATTCTATGAGCATAGAACTTGTATAAAATAAAATATAATTTTTAACTTAGCCAATGTGGGACGAAATCCATGTGTATTCCCGGTACTTTGTATTGTTTTTATGGTAAAAAATAAATACATTATTAAACGTGTTCTTTTCCTCGAAAGATTTGAAAATTGGGAGGGGAACAAAAAAGAAGAAAGAAGAAGAGGAAACGAGGACAATATTCACCTATATCATCTCTTTTCCTCATTCAATGCTTTCGATCGGAAGTTTAGCGGCACTTCAATTAATTCCCTTCCTAGTTCGGTCAAAGACAGGTCATCCCTATCGAGACTAGGTGATTTTTCAAGATATTACTCTCTTGCAGCCTGACTCAAAGAATCGAACTCTAGTTAATTATGTAGAAAACAAACTCACCAACCAACCAAACTGGATGAATGTGGGCGGTGTCTCAGTTGGTCGAGCACCCTTTGCCCCATTCGTTTGGCCTGGGTTCAATTCTCATGCATGCCCCATTCATGTGGTGGCCTCTCCTTTCCCTTCCCCTTCCCCTTCCCCTTCCCTCTAACCATTAACTCACTAACCCGTTGATATATATTGCTTTGAAAAAAGAAAAAAAAGAAAAAAAAAAAAAAGACCAACCAGACTGGGCTAATTTTACTATCCTGTATTTTCCTCTCACATATCAAGTACAAGATATTATAGAATTTGTTTGGTTTGAATTTTGGGATAATAAGTGAGCAGAAAGGACCTAGCAAAAAGAAAATGAAAAGAAAGGAAAAAAATAATTGAAAAAAATATTATTGAAAACAGTGCCTAAAGAGATGAGTTATTAGTAGTTCCAATGGGGCAAGAGCTCGTACTAGCCCAGCTGGGAAGACCAGGGCGAATTTTTTTTCATGTTTTGACAGATGCTTATGTGTAAACCTGGGCCGTCGGATCGTGCATCCGACGGCTCGGATCTCGTCTCGACAATGAACGACTCTCGATCGTTAATTGTCGAGATAAAATCCGAACCGTCGAATCCCTCCTAATGGGAGTGGTAAGTGGTAACTCAAGGTATTTGCTACAATGGTGAATGACTTTAAATTGTGCCCTCTAGTAGAAGCTGACACTTATTTGCCACAACTCTTAACTTATGAATTAAGCTGCAACCAAAAACTACTAGTTCTTGCAATAGCTGGAAATCAGTTTTTTTTTCTTTCCCCTTTTCAAATCAACTTAAATCACCAGCCACTTAATATGCTTTTGTCAGTTAGCAAGATTATATATTTGAAAAAAATCCAGCGGTACTCACATAACAGAGTTCATTACAAATATTTAGACAAAGCTAAATCTAATTGTCTAATTAATGCAGAACGAGAAAAACACAAGGCAATCGATGTCTTTTACTCCCACCCAGAAATTACGCCTGATGCACAATAAGATTGATGCACATTCTGTTGAATACAGTTTTTTTTGGATGGATACAAATATTTAGTTTACTTTTTAATAATAAAAAAAACACTTTTAGTTTTCATCCAAGTTTTACCAAAAATCGAATTTCAACAACTTGAACGGCTCGGATGGGCTGCTGGATACCACGTGAACTAAACCCAATTTGCACCCAAAAATTTCCCCTCAAGATGTATATAGCCAAAATCTTCAAATCGAATTTCAACAACTTGATGCGTTTTTAATTTAAAAAAATAGTCGCCCATGGTGAGTAACAGACTTACGGACATCATCAGAGAGTTTGAATTCAAGCAGACTAGCTCATTGATTGTGGGTGGGGTATCAAGCAATATGTCTACCAAAGATTGGGTAAACTCTATTAAGGCTATCTCGCCCATATTGGTTGACAATAATTTTAGGAGCATAGAAGTTGTATAACTTAGCCAATGTGGGACGAAACATCGAAATCTATGTGTATTCCCGGTAAATACCTTATTTTAGGAGCATTGAAGTTTTTTGTTTTTTTGGTAAATACCTTATTTTATGCGTTCTTTTCCTCGCTAAAGATTTGAAAAGGGCCCAAAAAAAAAGAGGAAGCGAGGGAGGACAATATTCACCCATATCATCTCTTTTTCTCATTCAATTCTCTTATTGGTTCGGTCAAAGGCAAGACCATTTCCGTCGAGACTAGAGTATTCTCAAAAATTACTCTCTTTATGGCATAACTCGAAAAATCGAACCCTGGTCAATTATATGTGGGGAACAAACTTACCAACTGACCAGAGTAGACTCATTTTACTTTCCTATATTTTCGTCTCAAAAATCAAGTACATGAGATTATGACTTTGTTCGGTTTGAATTTTGGGACAATAAATGAAGAGAAATAAAAAAATGAGAGTAATAATTAATTGATCAAAAATTTATTGAAGGCAATACGTAAAGAGATAAGTTAGTTTTAGATATGAGTAATAAACGAGCCAAACGAACAAGGAGGTTGCTGGTCAAACTTGGTTTGATAACTTTAATGAGCATAAAAAATATGTTCAAATTTAATTTATCTATAAGACTAACTGATCTCAATCGAAATTTAATCAAGTCAAACACGAGTCGATGTCAAGAGCTCGTACATATTAACCCATACGATACGCCTCTATTTCTATGTTGACTCAGATTTCCAACGAGCAATAATCAATTCTCGAATAGAAAACGAAAGGGTGGTCGTATTCAACATTTCCAAGCTTCAAAAAAAAAAAAAAAACCAACCTAGGGTTTCATCCATTTCAGGTCAGATCGACGATGGCCGGAGCTGCTGCTGCTGCTGTTGCATCAGGATCCAAATTCCTCCGCCCGAGCCTCCGCCCCAAAATCCAGCCCGCTGATGTCCAGGCTGCCGCCATGTGGGGCGTCGCCGCCGGTACCACCGCTCTCTGGATCGTCCAGGTCTCTCTCTCTCTCTCTCTCTCTCTCTCTCTCTCTAAACACGAATCTACAATTCATGCTTATCCATGGATTGGTACCTTATTCTCTGGTCTCATTTTCGGTTGACCGATCTAGGATTTTATCGGTGATTAGGAATTTTTTTTGCTTGTCCTGGGGTTATTTGGAGTTGTTTTGTTCAGATGTATGAACGTTTGGGTATTTTGGTACAACCACAAAAGGCATACAACAGGGGTGGAGTTAGGAATTTTGATTAGTGGGGTCAAAAACTCGAAGAGTATGGAATTGGTTTATTCTATTGCTGATTGGGAGAAGTAACTAGTCTAAGAGGAAGATGGAAAAAGTAGATATAGATTAGGAAATGTAATTTTACTTGCAATTGACCCTGACGAATTTTCATAGACTGAAAATGATCATTGATAGCCTCATTTTTAATGTTATTAACTTGCAATGAGAAAAGAGCGTTTGAGCGTTTGCGTTGTGGATGATGTTAGAAGTAAATTGAGGCAATTTAGAATTTTGTGGGGTCAAAATTGCAAAATTTAAAGTAAGTTGTCAACTTCAAGGTAGCTCCGCCCCACAACCTGGAACTAGAACAAGGCATCCAAGGCTGCAACGTGTCGTATTATGCTGATAGCTTTATTAAGCAATAAATTGTGTAACCACGTTAAGCAGGCATAAACACGTATTTGTTGATTGAGGCGTTCTATTGGATTAAGCTTCACATGGACGTCTAGTTCGATGGCGATTGCATTTTCCTTCACTGCGACATGTTTTCTCTGTGTATAGGTATTAAGTACCTAGCATATAGATATGAATCTCTCTCTCTCTCTCTCTCTCTCTCTCTCTCTCTCTCTCTCTCTCTCTCTCTCTCTGTGCGCGCGCGCACTTTTTTTTTCTTCTGTTTGACTTATTTATAGCTGAAAATGATCTGAGTTTGAGTTTAACTTGCTCAAACTTGGTTTTGCAAATTAGCAAGCTTGATGGAGAAGCTCGGCTATCTTATTTCGCAGAAAATTGTAGACTTGCTGCACTTAGTGCAAGCACTTCATGATTGCCAGCTCAACAACCTGTTTTGATGATCAATCTAGATTGAGCAGAAACAAATTGATGGTTTCCTCGTTAAATGTGATCAAGATTGTCTCATTTATCTCATGGGACTTGCAATGAATCATATCAGATAGCCAATCTGCTTCTTGGATATGAGTGGGTCAGGAATTAGAAACAAATTTGAGTCCTAACCAGCTGCATGTTTCAGTTGTTATGTTTCATCATTCATAAGATTCATAACTGGTGTACTTAGAACATTTCATTGATCATTTTTAGTGTACAATATCTCATTATGTTCTTGTTTTTAGCCGCACATTTGAATTCATTGGGCGGGTTCAAGAAGAATACTAATTTGTGTCCAATGAAGCATGTTGGTGGGACTGTCTTGGATTCAGTAATTGTACTGGTCGGTTTTACCTTTTAAATGAATGCTTGGAGATGGTCTATCTCTTATGTGTGTTTTTATAAATGGTTGAACTTTAACATTGTGCTATTTGTTGGTCTGGTTTCATCTTATTGTTGGTATCATGTTTTTTTTTTTTTTCATCCACTGGGGGGAGAATGGGGAGTCAGTAGAAAATCTTGGTTTGTATGTAAGAGGGTCATTGCATTGGTGTTCTTATTCTGAACCACACTTGCTGTCCATGAAATTGAATGGCGACCAAGAATTCTAGAAGCCCTATATCTTTCGTTGGTAGGGCACCTATGTCTTTATATACCAAACACTTCTTGTGCTCTCAGTTTGTTTCAGAGTTTTCTCAAATTGCGTCCATGGATGCTACTCCATCATTATTTTTGGTATGATGTTGCTCATTATCGTCGGTTTCTTAATTTGCGTTAAAAGCCTGAGTATTCTTTCATGTTTGAATGATTCACAGCCTTTTGATTGGTTGAAGAAGACATTTTTCGAGAAACCAGAACCTGAAGAGAAGTAAATAGAGATGCTACAACTCTCTGGTTAAAACTTCTAGGTTAAAACTTCTCTGATATTCCTCAGGTTGCTGAAGAGAAACTGTGAACGGAGTTTATTTGAATAATGCTGTCATTTTTCTTGCTTGTCATTACCATGTTGAGGCCGTTTGGCATTTAACTCTGGGACTAATGGATGATTGTATCCTTCTTGTTTTTGTTCTCTGTCTTGCGGCCATTTTGGTTGACTCTCTCTCTCTCTCTCTCTCTCTCTCTCTCTCTCTCTCTCAGACACACACACACACATTTATGTACATTTTTATGATCCGGCATGTGTATCCGAGATAGCATAGGAGGAGGCCCTCACTTCAATGCAGAAATGGAAAAAGTATGTACAAGAAAGCAGAGAGAAAGTTAATGAACAAACCATCACTCACTGGGGATCAAAAAAAAAAAACCATCACTCACCTGTCGCTCAACCTGTTATCAAGGAGCCATCTAACCCTTCCAGTGACTCAGAGGAATTTGGAACGGAGGATTTGTGTCTTTTTGGTCATTTACTGCTGAACTTTTCAAATTGAGTGTTTCCACTAAACTAAATTGACTAAAGCTTGTTTTTCACGGATTTCTAAGCAAAACATTCTTCCCATATACATCACCTAAAATGCTATTTATCATAAACAACTTGGCTATCGTCATTAACTTGTAGTTCAATAACATAGTGGATACGCACCCTAAACTTCAAAGGCACTCACATTATAGACATCACCAGACTTTGCAAGTGAAAGTATGCTGAAAATTGCTTTTGTAGGCAAACAAAAAGCAGAAACATACCATAAATGAGTGACAACATTTCAAAGCATCGGAAGCATTAGTTTTATGCTACTTTCATCTCTCAAATTGATCGGGAGCAAGTATAAATGTGATTTGAGGAAAGGAGAAATCAAATAAAAGCATATACATGACACATTTGGATAGAGCAAGAATGACGACACTAGTGTGTTTGAAAATGTTAAAGTCTTGGAGATATTTCAACTTATAATCAATTGAAATGATGGAGTTTCAGCATATGAACGGTCGTGTGAAACTTGCACAGACTTGGCAAAGACATAGCACACGAGGTCATTCAAGATCTAATCCTGATTCTGTGCTAAATTTTGAAGGCATCCCACCTAAATAAGTGGAGTAACCTAAATTTTGAACCTAAATAAGTGGAGTAACCTCTAGACGATATTAACCAATTTTGAGTAGAATAGATAAAAAGGTGCGGGAGAAGTTTCAACAAAGAATTTTCACTTGTTGAACTTACACTCCAATGAGAGGGATACCTGCATCAGAATTGGTTGAAAATGAATTGATAAGCAAAAGTTCTATTAAACCCAAAAAGAGTTACAGATCCGTACATACATGATACAACTATATAGACACACATCAATGAACAAATTATATGGGACGATTTCAGGTTGAAACATCTCCACGTTTACAACAATCCAACTGATGCTTTCCTCATATTCCACTCTGAAAGCTACAAATTCCTACATATTTTGCCTGGAGACAATGTGAAGAAGCAAGACTTACCACCAAATTTTTAAAACGGTCAATCTGAAAATTCCGGAAATTCACCCTTCGATCGTCCTCCCTTCATAACTTTCCACATCTTGAATCCTTGTTCGATCATGACCTCATCTGGGCATCAATTTGGGGCAAGCGGTTGTCACTCCAATAATCCAACAGATGAATCCTGTGTCATCTCCCAGAAAATATACATCCATGGAATTCGACAACCATTTTCTCTCTAAACCAGCATTTCCGTCTAAATATATGAGTATTGTCACCTATCCATCACTTGACTTGGAGAAGTATACCCCATGAGCTTATGAAGTGGTGAAGTTGATAACGGTCGCAATTCTTCAATTTCTGATGATGCTTTCCCTGCTTTGTCCATCTCCTTTGAAGGCCCAGCAGCAGCAAGCATTTCCACTGGATTCTTGTTTTTGTTTACAAACTCCTTGGAAACAGGGACCCTTGTTCTGTCTCCCATAGGCTCGAAAGAACTCCCAGATGATAACTTTCTTCCATAAGAATCCCTTTTGAGGGCTTGAAATGGAAGCCCAGCAGAGAATGGCTCCCCTTCAGTAGAACAACTCTTACCCAACGAGGGTCCATAATCATCAACCTCACTCGGAGGTGGGGCTACAGCATCCCGGGTATAATCATCTGCATAAGGGAATAAACGTGTCCTGTCTTCAAGTGAAAACTTCAAGGTATTTGAACAAGCACTGCACATAAGCTTATGGAATCTCCTTTTCGGCATCAGGAAATCTAAAGGCAGCTGGAGCAGCTCCGAGCAACAATAACAGATAACGAAAGGGGCCCCACCCGCCACAGGTCGAACATGTCTCTTCAAGCAGTTTCTCTCCCTATAATATTTCTTCAGTTCATGATCATCAGAATTCGGATCATAACTTTGTAAGGAAAATTCAGAACTTGTATGGTATTGGGGGCTAGGGAGAGTAGAGGAGTAAAGACTGGAATATCTGGGGCTCTGGTGGGCTTTATATTGGCTTTTGTTACTGAAAAGATGTGGACGCAATGGAGCTGAGGACATCCGATCATGAGGGCAACAATGGAAGCAGGACTTATCAACTTGGTATCTACTCATTTTGGCCTCAGCCGAAAAGGGTATTCGTGAATTTCGATTTTGGTGGGGCCATCTTCTCCCCTGATGGCAACTTCTGGGGCACATGTCCACCTCTGGTCCTACGCCTTGAGAATTGCGTGTTCTGTTGAGCTGATCTTGTAATTCAATAACCCTTTTCAGCAGTTCCATTTTCTCCTCTTCATGGTTCTTCTCAGGCTTGTTTGGCGAATGTAAACTAGTCCGATATTGAAGTTCTTCCCGCCTATAATTTGAAGGACCGCCTTTTTCATAGCTAACTTGCGAACCCCTAGAGTAGAAGGGTGCCCTAGGTGGATATCCACCTGACTCAAATCCCATTTTGCTCCTAACCAGTGGGCCATGTCTCATGGGTTCCATCAACTCATTTTGATGCCATTTGCCTTTCGAGGTATAATGCTTCTTTTCGAATGGAATCGAAGAGCAGTTCCAAGCTTCACGTTCCATTTCTGGATAACTTGTAATTTTGCTCATGACCTCATCCCTTTTGTGCATTGCTTTCACAAGGGGAGACTTTGCCTTCTTTTCTTTTCTTTTAAACAGGCGTAGATATGGATCAGGGACTTGATCTTCACTTCCATCAGAGGAAGAGACACTACCCTCGTAAACATAATTGCTGGTAGTGGGAAAATTAGGCATGTCTCTGTGTGTGACACTGAACTCAGAGCTGTAGTCGGCTATTGCAATTTTTTCCATTGTGTCCACGGAGCTTACATTGTCAAAACCAGTGGGTTTTCTTTTCTGAGACGGGTCCACAGACATAGGACTCTTCGAATTCTCATCCAATTGTGCATTTGTCGCAATCACAGGAGTTGACTCTTCAATTTCCTGACAAGTAAGCTCAGTAGAGGAAGAAATTTCACCTGAAGATTTTGTATTCTTAGAACAATCCAGCTTGAAATCTGCAAACTCACTCTGATTCCTTCCACGAGTTTGTTCCATACACGTTTTGTGTCCGTTTGCTTCACTATGAGCTGTAACAATTGGGGCTTCGACCTCATTATCATTAAGCTCAGTTGATGAAACAACTTCATCGGACATGTTTACACCTCCAGTCTGCTTCCCATTGCAAATCCCATGTTCGTTTGGTTCACGATGAGCTTGAGCTCTAACAACCGGGGATGACACTTCGATCTCATTATCGTTAAGCTCAGTTGATGAAACAACTTCATTGTAAATGTTTACACCTCCAGTCTGCTTCCCATTGCAAATCCCATATTCATTTTGATTCCTTCCTTCATCTTCTTCCAAATAATTCTTATTTTCATCCACTTCACTATGAGCTCCAGCAATTGATGATGATTCCTCACAAACAAGATGGTTAAGCTCAGTTGATGAAGCAACTTCATCTGTAAAGTTTACACCCCCATTTTCTTCGTCCAAACAATTCCTACTTTTATCCACTTCACTTTCAGCACCCTTGTGATGATTAGGCTCTTTTGGTGAGGCAACTTCATCCAATATGTTTACACCTCCGATTTGCTCTCCATTGCTTTGTACAGGTACATTTGGATCCCCTCCATTGTATTGAATTGTATTGTCTTGATCGACTCCTGTATCTGGCGACGACTCTTCATTTCTGTGGGGTGAGAGACCAGACTGATTCATGTTGTTATCCTCAGTTTCCTTATCATCATTCCCATTGTTTTTGTCCAATGCCAGTTCTCCTGAGGAAGAACTCGTTCCCACTTTACTTAAGGTTGGAGCTTCTTTGTCCTCTTTACTTAAGCTTTGAGCTGATTTGTCTTCAGAATCCTGCTCTAACTCGTCTTTCTTTGCCATATTCGGGTCTGGTATGTGCAAATCTGTATCCTTGGTGTCATTTTTGACTTTTTTGGCTGTACAAAAAATGTAAGGTTGTAGTGAATGAACTCAACGAAGAGAAGACTACTGGAGGATATTTGGAAGCAAGGAAATTAGAAATAGTCAATTTTCGCACTCCGTTGTTCACCATATGCACTCCTTTTTTCTTTAAACTTTATTCATGTATATTTACAACAATACCTTTTTATGCATGAAAACATTAACAAATGAAAAGGCAATGTTGTAAAATCACAGGAATAAAGACACAAAAGAGAGTGTGGATACATACAGAGAATGCAAGAATCATTACCCAAATTCTGTCCCAAATTTAAACCCCAAGAATGGCCCGTACAAGGAAATGAAACTAAAAAATATCACTTTTATTACCTTGGAGAACTGTGTTGCATCCTCCACACATGTACACGGGAACATTTGGCGACTCTTGGAGAACCTGAAGGCATTTAGGACATCTGACCAGTCGTAATTTAGTCGACAAGGGCCCAGTCATATTGTTATGATAATATGGCTGTAACCAAACTATGAGAGGACTTAAACCAACATAATTCAGGTTGCAACCATGAATACCATCCTTGCAGAAGATCAGAAGGCTCCCCACTAACTGCAATCATTACGAAAGATAGTATTAGAGATGAGGAAAGGAATCAGAACAAAAATGGCTTTTATTGTACGATTTTGACAATGGTTGGCAAATCATAAGGTAGAGAAACTCTAAATACTAAACAGGCTAAATCTTCAAGGAGGTGGGTGACTTCAATCAAATCACCTAAGGTGATCCTCAAACAGTGTTCAATTGCTATAAAAGCACTAACAATTGTTAAAACTTGCTTTTCTAGTAGCTTGAGAATAGATTTGTATTTGAATGTACTGTTGGTATAAGAATTTCCTGCAAACCTTATATGCATCCAAAATACGAGCACGCGTCAGATAGGAGGAAAAAGCAAAAAAGAAAACATTTCTTTTTGCATAATTCGGAAAACGAGTGAATGAAAGGCTGGAGGGTATTGCAGATATAGCCAACAGAAGGTTTGTCTTTGCAAATGCTACCATATACCATCAACACTCTTTAGTTTTAATGTAAAAAGCTCAAGACTTCAAATAAGGAGTAAAAGGCCATGAAGAAGGATGAAGTTGGCAACAAAATTAACAACAGAAGAATGCAAAGTAATTCCACCACTGCAATAAAATATTGAGCAGTCACTTCACATCAGCGAATGATTTCATGAGTTCTTAACTTCCTATTCATTTTCGCACCTCTAGTTTTTGCGAAGCATTCATGCTCAGTATCCGTTCATCTCCATATTAACACGCAAAAACCTAAGAGGCAAAATGAGCTTAAACCTCCCTTTCAGGATGCTGAGACATTCAATTCAACGTAACAGCTTGTGGTAGGAATTACAGAAGAGGTATAGAGTTCCTTTAACTAATTACATGCAATTAGTGAACTTGCAAGGGCTATTCCCTACCCCCCCCCCAATCCCTTGCCCACAAAATCCCCAAGTAACTAGGGGTTGAATAAATGGTTTCAGCATTCATGCTAATGCAGAAACTCTCTTTCATTTGATAATTTTCTTTAAATAGAAGCCCGAAGCTAAGGTGTTTTCCCAGCTCTAACAAAGTGAATCAAGTGATCACACACCTTGAACACAAAAACCAACTACTATAACACAATGTTGACAGAGTCCAAGACAAATGACGCCAATAAAAATTCAATTAGATTGGCATCACGCAGATAGTGACAAAATACAGATAAAGTATCCAGAAGCCAACAGAAAACTGGTATTCAACGCAAAATCATTCTTCATATCTATTCAACAGTTCGCAATTGACACATTCTTATTAATGCTTAGTATATGTTCATACCCACAATTCTGCATTTCGGTAAGTTATGGACCTCTTTCCAATTATATGACTCTTAAAAGAAAGGATTAATTTGACTTCCATTTTGGAAAATTCTAAAATCAACCCAATGGGTTGACAATAATAAGTGTGTGAATGTGTATTAAGGGTGTAAAAAATATATAAAAATATATGTTTTTCTTGTCTTCTAAAGTGTTTATCGTCAGCCTAGTGGGCTGACAATAGCAAGACTGTTACAAGTTTAATGGGCTAATTCCATCGGTACAGGCAAAATGCATTTGAAAACAGAGCTGGTTCAGATTTTAAGTTTCCCCAAAAAATACGGCTTCTCTTCAGAATTTGGTATATATCTGGTTTTTTAACCAGGGAATCAAGTCAGCGCAAATAAAATACAGAAACCGTAAGATACTGTTGACAAAAGTCCAATGGAAGATGACTCCCAAAAAAAAAAAAATTACACAATTACATTACCAAAAAACGGATATCAGCCAAGGATAGGGCAGAATATACCTTAATTATTTACCAAAATTTACAAAATTCTTATTTGTCGCACCCACTGCCATCCGGATACGACGAGTAAACAAACAAGGACCAAAGTGGGAGGAGGGCAAATTCAAAAAACATTTAATAATTCCACTAAAGAAATTGATGTTTTTGGAAGAGAATATTATAAACTGAATTGTGATTGAGCTGTAAAGTTTTGCAATAAATCCAAAACACAGGTAAGTGTAGTTTAGTCCAACTAACTGCTTTAGCAAAATCACAAGCCCAACAGCCCAAGGGTTAGTCTAGCCGGTTGGTGGATTTGCTAGGTTCGATTCTTGGGGCCAGACCGCAAGGAAGTAATTCCTATGAATCTCCTGGTCCCAGTGTGAATGACATGCTTTTGACACCGGGGAGGTGATTTGCTGAGATACGCGTAAGTTGGTCTAGACAGCCTTGACCGTATGGGAAAAAAAAAATCACCAATACCAACAGAGCCGGTGCAATAAAACTTTTATCATGAACAAAGGGAAAACAACGAAAATTTAAGTACGCGCAAATTACCTGAAGGATCAGAACCAACGAATGTTGGACCGTGTCGGACTCACTGGATTTTACGATCGGATCGGTTTGCAGTTCTTAGCTAGTACTCCCTCTATCGAACTGCGTGTTTTGAAGATCTAGAGCTTCAAACTAAGAGCCGAAACGAAATCGAGTAAACAAGGACGGTCTATACAATATATGTACCAAGACGAAAATGTATATACAAAGATTAGGAAATGAGAGAAAATGAGAGCAATTGAGTTCGGGAGAAAATACCTCGAAGTTGAGAAGAGACGGAGAGAGTTCGTGAAAAGTCTTTCCTTTGGACCAAAAATCCACGCTCTCTCTCTCTCTCTCTCCGTGGAAGTCTAACTTTCGTGTTTGAGAAGCTTTTGTGCAACCCTGTAAAATTCGAATTCTTCAAGTCGTTAATTTGCTTGATTGATAACTCTCTCTCTCTCTCTCTCTCTCTCTCTCTCTCTGTCTCTCTCTCTCTCTAGAATTGTCTCTCTAGTGACAGAGACAATGGTGATGTGCTGGGTGGAGAAAAGGAACACGAGGAGAGAGAGAGAGAGAGAGAGAGAGAGAGAGAGGGTAGAATTCTAGAAATTAAAGTCGGCGCCAAGACAAGACGAGTTGAAAATCCAGACGTGCGAACCGGTTTGCTCTTGAGTTGTGGAATGTCTTAGGGGGAGAAAATTTTTGGGTGGTCTTCGCTACCGCGTAGAGAGTCCTTGTTCATATATTGGTGCACTATGGTCTACTATGAATTTTGCCGAGCAACTGCTTTGGTCAAAACTGTTTTTATTTTTTCCGAAATTGTAGTGCGTATGAGCAATTGAGTTGTATTTTGCAACCGGATGAATAGTTATAATAAATGAAAAAAATGGTTAAAAATTAGTTAGATGTACAATAGAATCTACCCATCGCCAATGGTAAGATGTAAAAAAAAAAACGATGGATAATTAATTAATTTTCCCTTCACCTTAATTTTCCTCAACTTTGTTAACCCTAATTCAAGTACTACTTCCATTAAAAAATAATTTTAGTATCCGGTAATCGAGGATTTTAAAAGGAAATAGTAATAATTCCACCAAAAACAAAAATTTACTTTCGTCCCAATATTTTTTTTACTCCTCATCCACTTCAATTACACCATTTACTCCCTATCAACTCTTAACCACATCATTTAATTGATCCATTTACTCCACACTCTCAACTGCACCATTTATTTCAGTCATTTACTCTCATCCATTTTCAGCTACACCATTTACATCAGTTGATACTACACCTCTCTCTCTCTCTACAAACCAGAGGAGATGAAACACCCCCCTCTGTCTCTCTCTCTCGCTCTCCCGTTGATATCTCTTTCTCCCGTTAGGGAGCGACTGAAACCCTAGCTCCCTTATGCTGATCACTGACTATTCCCGTTGATATCTCTTTGTCTCTCATCAGCGAGATCCCTCTCTCTCTCACTGGATTCCGGCGTATTTTGGTCACTCCAGCGCAAATTTGCAGAAACCTGCGATGAGGAATAAGTTCCGACCACCTTTCCGGCTAATAGAGGTAACTCCAATTGTCCATTTTCTGGTAATTGCAGTTGGATTTGATGATGTTTGATGACCTGTCAATTAATAGCTGCAACCAAAAGAAGATGGATATACATCTCCTTTTCCAATTGTGCTATTTTACATCCCCATTGGAGCATGTTTTTTTTGAATCTAGGTTGTATTATAAGTATAGAATCAGGTTTCCATCCCCCATTAGGGATGCTCTAAAAGTCTTGTACTAACACAAACAAAAACGGTTTTAGTATTATCATATTCCTTTTATCAAAACCAAATATGAATATTGGCAAATTAAGAAGTTGGATAGGACATCTATCAGTGCCTCAGTGATGGTATTCGAGTCTCTTTTTCGTCAGGCATATAAGAACAAGATTCAAGATTAAGATTACTTGTCACACAATAATGTTTGGCGGAAAACATGGCAAAAAACGTGACCGTGTTTCAACAATGCTGAATTTTTTTCCGTGGAATAGGTTTTTCACTAGTACCAATATAACTCCTCGTCCTATGGTACAATTCCACGTGCCACAATCACATTAAGGCTTAGTTTTTCAAAAGTGTTGGAAAACACTTATTTTATTTTCCAAACGTGCTAAAAAACTAAATAGATTAATGCTTTATTTGGAACACTTTTTGAAATTTTTTTAAAAAAAGTAGTAGAGGTAATAAGTAGAGAGAAATGATTGAAAGTAGGAAAAATTAAGAAGGAATCTTTTGAAAAATACTTTTCAAAGTATTAATTTTTCTACACAACGTACAAAGAAAAATAAGTAATTTTAACACTTTTAGCAATTTTAGAAAACTAAGCCATAATCGTGGTTATGTTAATATTTTTTACGATGTTCACGTAATTTTTGCTATTTTAATTTCATTCCAACTCATTGATAATTGCACAATCTAATTGCATTTTTAGTGCGTCAAGAGTACATTGTCAACTACACGCTAGGGGCCTACCTAAGTCATATAATTCGTGTGAGTGTGTATGAGCATGAGCACGAGTGTGAAATAGTTTTTAAATTATATGTCATATTATTAAAATCTACGAGAACAATGATTCAAACCGTGAGCTTGTTGCAAAAATTAATAACGAAAGCACGAGACATTTTGAAGGATTACGAGATGAACGGATCCACACTTGGCACTTATGGCGCAAGACGACGGTGGTTGACCGGCGGTAAGAACCGCCAGCTGTGAGGAGGGACAGGTGGCGGTCTGCGGTTCGGGGAACACCATGTGTTAAAAGTCAAGGCAGGTCCCTGTAGCGTTTGACGGGGAGGGTGGGTGGCCATTAAGGAGAAGCCACGTGGCATCTCCCAGTGATGACGTATTGCTTGGGGGGCCCTGACGTGCTCCAAGTCTGGGATAAGATTTTCTGCGGTGTTTCGACTGTAGGGTCCAGTTTATGAAGAATTTATTCAGTGCTCCCCAACATTCTCAAATTAAAATGAGCCTATATAGACGAGCCAAGATTGTAGCGTTTGAGCTTGGCTCATTTTATGAAACGAGCCTCAAACTCGAGACGAGCCTTAAGGAGTTGAGTTCGGTTCATTTACTAAATAATTCTCCATAAATGAGCTGAGCTTTTTCTAGTCAATCCAAATTTTAGAGTATTGAGTTTGGCTTATTTATTAAACAAGCCTAAAACTCCAACTTGAGTTCGGTTTGATTAACAAACAAGTCGAGATGCGCCTAACCTCACAACGAGCTTGGTTAGTTTGCATCCCTACTTGAAAGTGAAAGACGGGCCTATCGACAGATTTTCTTTTTTCTTTTTGTTTTCTTATTGGACTCGTGGATCCATCCTTACCTAGAATTCAACATTGTTTATCTTTAAGAATCGCCCGAAAATCATCTATGAGAAAAGTTTACATATAACCAAATACTCGATGTCCCAGTTTAATAGTCATTTTTAGAGTTTGTGTCACTTTTTAATTGATCATATTTCTTAATTTATAATATTTTATGTGATTTTAAAAAAATTTCTTGTAAAATTACGAAATTTATCAATCAATTTCTATATTAGATATAAAATTTATTATCATTTTAAAGATATAATAACTAGGTTTGTTATCATGTTAATTAGAATAGAACGATGGACTATTAAATGAGCACAAATGGAGTAACTTTCCGGCCAGTAATTTTCAAGGAATGGATTATCAAACTTGTCCTCTAAAATATTTAACCAAGTTCTTTTCAGGGCAAAATCATCCATTTCTTTCATTCACGATTCACCATTCCTTTTCTATTTTAGAAAAAGCAAAGTTGAAATAGTCACGGGAAGGTTCCAATAAAGCATTATTGGAGTGCTGTAAAGATCAAAATTTTATATAATAATACCATTAAAATACACTCATTGGTTGGAAAAGAAAGTGGCATGGTCTATAATAGGTGGAATTTGACTTCCTAACACCAATTACTCACTAAAGAGTAATTTATGAACGAAAAAACATCCACGAGAATGAAGGTAGCGTGTTCTGACGTTTGAATTCTAAGAGGATAAACATTCTAAACCTTGGAGACGTTTGAATTCTAAGAGGCTAAACATTCTAAACCTAGGGGATGTTGAAGGGTTTATTCAGTCGTTAACTTTAAACCCCAAAATTAGTTTAGATACGCAAAAACTGCCCCGGATTAATAAAAAAAAAAAAAAAAACACATCTATGGGATATGACTGAAAAAGAGGGTTCAACGTGAATCAATTGTCTACTTAGAACACATTAATGTTTGGCATTGTACCATTATATAGCTTTGCTTTTGCTTTTGCTTTTGCTACCCAATTTATTTATTGGAGTGAAAAAGCTGGTGTTCACAATTCAATGCAAGACTTGGTCAAGAACTTCCATAGCTTCAAAGATTCCTTGAACTACAAGCCATCCCTCCACCATGACATAAAGTCAAACACAATGGGGTATGGTAGGGTAAGGAAAATGACTTTTTTGTCAGTCAAGTCAATGCACATGCAAAACAACACCATTCATATGAAGAAAACTGAAGTCAACTTGCAAGTTCCATCACTAGCAAATAAAATGCTAAAACCAGCGACTCAGACTCCTCATTCAGTTCACATTGCTTATTCTTTAAGGCAACAAGCTCGTTCAGATGGAGTCATTATAGCTTACTATTGAAGAAAAACTTAGTTTGCCGTGGGATAAGAAATAGGGATGGCAATCAGGGCGTTCAGGGCGGATATGGAGAATTCCGTACCCGATCTCCAAAATCGAAACCCTACCCATATCCGCTCCGATACCCAATCGGGGAGAGCAAGAATAAACCATAACCGAACCATTCAGGGTTCGGGTAATTCCCAAACCATTCGGGTACCCAAACCAAATGACAACTGTTGTGGGCGAATCTAAAAATTTTGTCCGGACCGATACTCATGCAACAATTTGGTCCCTAAATTTCTGAACATATACACTTCGACCACTAGACCCATATACATATATATTTCGGTTCGGTTCGGGGATCTGTTAAACCATACCCGAACCGATACTCGTTCGGTTATCAAGGCCTCAACCATACCCATACCCACGGGGAATTTTTTGGTTATGGTTCGGGGAAAATTTTCGACTACGGTTCGAGTACCCATCGATTCGGTTCACTTCGCCATCCCTAATAAGAAGGAAGAAATATACGGGTGAACCAAACGAGGCAACAAACTGTTAAGTGAAACTCGCGGGAGGTAGTAGGCACTAGGCTAACTGTTTTACCCTCATTTTCAAAACTAGAGGCTAATCTACAGAACTTGAACTCATTCAGCAAAGCAAAAAAGATGTAGGTAACACCCGTCATCGCATCAGTTCATGACCTCTACATCCAGAAGTACAAACTGAACCTCAGAAATTCAGATGAAATAATGTGTTATATCGGTAGAGCAATACTATCACACCCTCTCTAACTCGGTATTGTGTTTGTCTAGCTGGTCTTTCAACTCCTTTCTCCACCCTTGGATCAGTCTTTCTTGCTTCTTGATAAGTTCAGACTTGATCTTCAATTCTTCTTCCATCACAGCAATTTCCTGTTCATTGCACACAAGTGCAAACATAAACAACTGATCAAGATTCAGAAAAAGCTAAGGAATGCGGAAGTAAATTAATTTTTGTTGATTTTAAGAACCGTATTATTATGTGCATTACCTTTCGAAGGGTTTCTGCCTTTGTGGGCTGATCATCGCGTTCCAGATCAACAAAATAGAGTTGAAGTTTTTTGGCAGCCTCCATGAAGTCTCTGGCATGTCTCTCAACATCAACTGAAGCAATCGAACCATAGTTAGCTATTTTCCATAAAGCTATATATTCTATCAACCTTCTAAAAATTCCTCCCCCACTTTAAGATCGAATTTTCTAGACGATGAGATGTCAAAACTTCTCTGCAGTAAAAAGATAAAAAACACAAGGAAAAATAAAATCCTTGTGGACAATGGAACATTCTTTGAAAGGGTGCTAATTAGTTGATCTCCATAGATTCAAGGACAGCCATTTCTAATCGATGAGGGAATACCGTAACACAATACCTCCTTTAGAAGGAATCGTACCAAGAAATCGGGGGCGGAGGTACTTAGTACAAGTGGGGTCACTTGACCCCACTCACTTTGATTCTCCTCAAAGACATTTGATGGTTTGTAGCAAAATTTTGCTACTTTGACCCCCACCAAAAAACATTAAATAGCCCCAATTTACTTCACATGCACACAAACTCTGAAAGAGAGTCTATTCATATTCAAGGCCATCTCTACACGATATAACATGGCATATGGGCAAAAACAAAAATTACATCAATGAAATGTACAGATGTAAGGTAAAGAAACTCGTAGGCTTTTGGAATCTAAAGGATAATGTGTCAAAAACTTCCCTGCACGTAAAAAACAAAACAAAAGAAGAAAGAAAAAAGTTTTATTCGACCATTGGACATCTTTGAGACCATATGAATCAGTAAGACACACCAAAAACTCTGTTAAATGTTGCCCAAGATGAACAATAGATTAAACAGTTTCCCATCGGAAATCAAATATCTTTTTCATACCATGTCTCTACACTGACAAATTAGATCTTTGTTCGGTTCACAAGTTGGGCAAGGAGTTGGAAAGGAAAATGAGATTTTCCCCTTACCGATTCCTAGTTCCAACTTCCAACCAAAGGTTTCATAACTCTTTTGTCCTCTTAGAAAGCTTTCAAGAACAATTAAGGCACACCAGGGACATCAGTTGAATGGGTTCAGCGCACTGAAGGAGACTTTTCAAGAAATAAATTTCTGTTTCATGTCACACATGCTGAAACTTGTCACATGTGGCCGAAACTTTCGAACATGGATCATAAAACCAACAGACATGTACACAGCATTTCCTCGCAAGGAAGATGGCCAAAAAATCAGATAGAAAGAACTCAGCTAACAGACAAAAACTTCCACAGAAAGTAGGTCATTTTTCATGTCCCATGGCACACTTCGTGGTTGCCATTTCCTTAATGGAACAAGAACTAATCAAGAAAACAAAGGTAGAACATTGCAGCATTACTTCCAACGACGATAGCCACATCAGAATAACATTCCCATTGGAGATCCACACAAGATGTTTATGTCCCATAATACCATTTATATCATTGTTGGACGACTCGGAATTTTCTAATTAGAAATAGCTTTGTTGGTTCTAATTCATGATTTGTACAAGAGAACACACGCAATCACTTACTTTGATGAGACGGGTGGGGAGAACGGTCTATTGCTTGGAGCTCTCTTGCGGGCAAGCACGGAAGCAAAGCAGCCTCCAAAGCCATCACGCAAGCAATCATGTCCTCCCTTGGCGGGGAGGCAGACTGCAGCTGTGGATCAAGAGGATGTTGTGGATCCATGGGTGAGCAGAAAGTACTTTCTTCTCTGGAGGTCAGAAACCCTAAAAGCTGCAACGAATCGAAAGTGACATTGGTTGATAACCAGCCATGAGGAGCTGGCTCACACAAAATCCCTCATCATAATTAAAAGCAAGGAAATGCCAAAAACACCAAATTAAACTTCCCGAAGCCTCAACAATGAAAACCAAGTAAAGGGATGCTGCAGGACGATCTGGCTTTGCTCATCGACATCAATCCCAGAAAATTAGTTTTGAAAAAAATCAAGAAGGGGTTTAAGCACAATGAGGAAGAGAGAGAAGAAACTACTATAATCAAAGGTGGGTATGATCAGCAACGAGATTAGATGAGAAAACTCTGTTCACGAATTGTATTTACCTCTCAGTGCTCCTCCGTCTTCGCCTACTGTTTGATTCTTTCCTCCTGCATTGCAACATCTCCGCTCGAGTCTCCTTCCTCGAGATTTGAGAGGAAGGGGACTGGAGGATAGTATATAAGTATAGATAAGGTTCTTTGTGTCAGGTGGCCCATTAGCTCAGTTGGTTAGAGCGTCGTGCTAATAACGCGAAGGTCGCAGGTTCGAGACCTGCATGGGCCATTTTTCATTTTTGTTTCTAGCTTTAATCTCTTTTTTGCGTTTGGTTTTTAATTTAGGAAAAATTGAAATATTTTCAAATAGAAGAAGAGATGAAAAATAATGTTCACTCTGACTTTAGCTCCTTTTTCTTATTTCCATCTTCATTTTCTTTTGGTTAAGCTAAATAAATTCAGTAAGCCTAGGGAGCATGATACCGACATATTAAGATGGAGAGCCAAACCATGTTTTTGGGTCCCTCCACTAATCTCAATTCTCAAACAAAACAAAATAAATGGATTGAGAGATGTTGCCAAGGGGGAGTGCTTGGCAGAGGTGCAGAGCAGTCTTATCGCGGGAATCGATGGCTTGGATCTTGACCGAGCAATGAACGATTTAAATTTGCGAAAATGATATGTGTACCGACCAAAAATGTAGGGAAATCGTACCGACGGCCGCGCGCGGCCGTCTCCGGCCACCGGACGGCCGATCCGAGCCGTCCAAAAATTTTAAAAAAAAAAAATATACATATATACACGAAAAAAATGGTGTTTAGATCAAGTACCCTACACACATCGGATGCCGTTGATTCCCGCGTTGGGCCCCTCGGTTTTTTTTTTTAAAAATTTTTGGACGGCTCGGATCGGCCGTCCGGTGGCCGGAGACGGCCGCGCGCGGCCGTCGGTATACCGTCGGTAGGAAACCCGTCGGTGCAAATAGCACCACTACTCTTAAATTTGTATGCGCTCAGATTCAATCCGAGCCGTCCCTGGCTCCATGCCGAGATGAACGGCCGGAGGCCGCTCGGCACCGCGCTTGGTAGAGGGAGTGACAGCATCCCCAGCCCCCGGGTCCAAAAAAAATTATTACTTTCTTTCTTCTTTTCAGTAAAACAAAAGAACAGAAATTCGAATTTCCTCAATTATTTCTTCTTCTTCTTCTTCTTGTGGAAAACAAAATTAAGAAACAGTTCCCACATTCTTCTCCTTCCTTTCTCTTCCTTCCCTCCCCCCAACCCCCCGCCCCCCCAAATTTCAACCACATCATAATTTTCACAGTTTGGGTTTTTCTTTTTATATTTCATTTAATCTACTGATGCATTATTTTTCATGTCACTCCAACATGAGAAACTGCTTTCCATTAGCCTAATTCCTAGACACATAATGTTACTTTGGAAATAGATCGTACTGAAATTAAGTTCAACTGTAGTTTAAAAATACTGATCCTGCTACCAGCGCGGCAAGGAAATTATAGAATGTCTCCATATTCCATTGGAAAAATGGAAGGAAAAAAAAAAAGAGAAGAGAAGGTGGGGGACAAAATGATCATATATCTAAAAACCAAATACACTGAAAAAAACCACATAAATTGCACATTACTAATTTACTACCGGTAACGAACAAGAGCAGCAGGTTTTCATACACTTCCTCCCGAACCGAACCGAACCAAATCCCAAGAACTAACAGCCACAAGCAGAGAGACAGTCCCAAAGAGAAATCCATCACAATCAAGGGGTATTCACATTAGAATCCTTGGACCTGTTATCGTCTGACGAAGGCCGGTTATCCAATTCCGACTGCCGGATTTCCTCTATCATCCGAACCACCTCATCCATCGTGGGCCGCATGTCCGGTGCCTTTGTAACACAAGCGAGCGCAATCTGAAGCATTTGCACCATCTCTTCTTCAACATTCTGGAACCTCATTAGGTCTGGATCGAAAACCTCAGCAGTCCATTCCTCCCTCACAACGGACCGGACCCACCTCGGGAGATCGATCACATCATCGTGACCCGAAGACTTGAGTGGGGACCTTCCCGTCAACATCTCAAGGAGGAGGACACCAAAGCTGTAAACGTCAGATTTTTGTGTTACTTTTCGGGTTTCAATCACCTCTGGAGCACGGTATCCGATACCTCTAGTTGATAGGATGTTTGTTATAGAAGTCAAACCATAATCGGAAACGCGACCAGTAAGATCTTGGGTGAGGAGTACATTTGAGGCCTTGATGTTTCCATGGGTGAACTTAGCACCGCCCTCGGAATGGATGTGGGCAATTCCCTTTGCTGTTCCAAGTGAGATCTTCACGCGAGAGTCCCAGTCCAGTGGAACTCTCCCTGTGCCCCTGTTTCCTGTTTTTGGAAGGAAAAGGCATTACAGAATTGGTGGTTGAGAACTGTTGTTATAAATAAGAGATAATAAACTATTATTAGAAGGTTGTGTTAGAATTTTAGTGCGGATAAATGAGTTGCAAGTCCGGTTTAAATTTATGTCAAGTCATTTAGAAACTCAATTTTCAACAGTCCCAAGTCCTTAAAAGGATGAGTCGAATTTTGTTGAATATATTCAGAATATAATTGCTCGTTTCTTCACCACCGTCTGAAATTAACCATTGATTGCTTTTACCACCAATGTCAACCCCATTTCGCATAAGCCAGACACTTAAGGCCAAGAACCATTGAGACCGATTCATATTTTTGCATTCTTACTTTCAGCAATATAATTGTGTTCAGCAAAACAGTGGTTGATAAGCAGAGCTGCAACACTTCTTTTTGTTAGAAAAAGAAAAGGAAAAAATTGGGAAATCCATTTTATTACACTAAACCACTGAAAACTATATGCAGCACTAAGGGTGTCTTGCACTTGTAGTCAAGGAAATTCAACGAGACCATGAAGGAACACATTTGTCAGAAGTCCAACACAGGAGCTAAATAATTCCCCCAATATAGCTTTAGTAGTTTATCAAGTACATAAGCTATCTTTCTTCTTTGAAGATAAATGGATTGTTAGGATGAATTTGCTTTCTCTGAGAGCTTTTAATTCGTAGATTTAGCACAAACCCCTAAAAATAACGTATCTCTAGATTTGTAGATTTTCAGGATGTGCTCTTTCCAAGCATCTTGTTCCCGTGTGATAACAGGGATGGACCGAGAGGAATGGTTGCGACCCCTGAAATATATTACCCTTACTATGGTATATTTTACTCAATGTTTATATGAGTGCACGGCCTGAAATTTAAAATGTCTGTTACAAACTTTTTTTGTCACAAATTCATTCGTCCCCCTAAAGTTGAGTTCTTATATCGGTCCATATGTGTAAAGTTCTCATGTTGCTTAAATGATCACATAATACAATTAAAAATCATGGACAAATCAACCAGCTTCCACTAGGGTTGCTACTTAACTAGAGGAAGCCAAGAACAGAAGAAAAAAACATCAGATTGTTAGAAACCAACATGGAGGATTATTGAACATGTTACTGAAATGGAAAGAAAAAAGAGGTTAAAGAAAAGCATACCATGCAATAGAGCAGACAAGCTCCCCGTTGGATAGTGATCACAGACTAGTAGTTTCTCATCCTTGGAAAAGTAATAAGCACGGAGCGGCACGATATTAGGGTGCTGTCCCACCCTCCCTACAACCTCCATTTGCTGTTCGAACTCCCTCTTTGCAACCCCAACTTCCCTCAATCTTTTCACCACAACCATTACCCCTTCATCTAGAACAGCTTTATAGGCTGTTCCATAACTTCCCTTCCCAAGAACTTCAGCTGAAGCCCTCAATAAATCCTCCAGATCAAAATTAAAAGAACATCCTTCGAAGAAGACTAACTTGTTCTTCTCAGCTTCTTGGACCCCACTTCCAAAGTCCTCAGGTTTCGCGCTTCTCCCCCCATTAGTAGCCTTTGCCTTCGATGACCTACTGCCGTTGCTGGTTTTCTTTTTCAAACAGCAGAAAAAGAACACTAAAACTAGAAGAATTAAAAACGAAGAGCCCCCAATCACAATGGGAATGATAGCAGCTGCCCCAAGCTTCTTACTTTTACCACCTTCTTGCTTTGTAGGGATAGTTGGTGGGGATGGCAAGTAAATTGGAGAAGGAGAAGGGGAGCTCACAGAGCAATCTGTCAAGGGAGGTCCACATAAAAGAGGGTTCCCCAAAAAAGAAGAAATTGGAAATTTCCGGAGTGTTGTGGGAATCGACCCATTCAGCATATTGTGGCTCAAATTTAGTAGCTTGAGCCTTGGGAGGTTGAGGTCAGGAATTCCACCAGAGAATGAATTGAACTGGAGGTTCAACACAGTGAGTCGTGGTAAGTTCTCATCTGTGAGTGAAATATTACCACGAAAGGAGTTGAAGGACAAATCAAGTACATTGAGTTTGGCAGAAAGATTAGTGGGTATCATCCCAGAGAAGTTATTGTGCTGAAGATAAAGCGATTGGAGGGAAGGGATTGAGGGGATATCTGGAGGGAGATTTCCGTTGAGGTAATTGGATCGGAGGCTGAGGACTCGAAGAGCATCTAGCTTTCCAATGCTATTGCCTGGGATGGGGCCCGACAATCCGATACCTGGGAGATGAATGGCAGTCACTCTTGTTCCATCATCACTGCAGGTGATGCCGATCCAAGAAGTGCAGACTGAGGCATTAGAGTTCCAGTTGAGTTTCCGAACATGTGGAACAGCAGAAGCGAAATGAAGTAGCGCCTGGCTATCAGAGTTTAGGTCACCGCTGGTTGGTGAAAGAATATGCAGTAGGACTAAAAGGGAAATAACCACTGGAAATGACTGGAGCTTCATTAGAGTAACGCTGGGTATATACTAAATGTATCAAAGATGCGGACGCAACCTCGGCAACTCTTGATGCTTTCCCGGTTGAGTAACGAATGCCTTCAAACAAAAATTACAGATCATGTATCCGGAGGAAGAAACAGTATTAGTACAATGATATACAACTATTCTGTTTCATCACAAGGATGATAAAGGACGGAAGATGAGTACATGTCAATCATCCAAGATTGATTCAAAAGCATAGGAATATAGGACAGTGAGATATTTGTATATACAGAGTTCTATTCCTACTTGATCACAGCAGTTAAAATGAAAACACACAAACAGAACCAATTATCTCGCACCAATTCCCTCAGACTGTGGCTTTACAATACCTATCATCAGAAGAATGATGGTTTATACTTCATCATTTTGCATATTTACGCATGGTTCAGTTGATTGTAGCCCGAGACTGAGAACTGTTGTGAAGCATTGTTGAGACCTCAACAAAATATGATCATTAATCTACATTTCAGTTTGAATTACTTCATCAACTTTTTCATATTGGAAGTACAGCTGGTTTGTCTTTTTATTTCCACCAATGAAAATCTTTTGTAAAAGAAATGGATGACGAGAGTGTGGAATATACAGGAAAAAGGAGGGTCAGTATTTCCATTTGAAATAGAACTTCACCTCTCTTTCGCAAAAAAATTCACACATAAGAAGTAACTTCAACCCAGACTCTACCACACCTAGATTCCTCATAGGAAATGAGCCAAGGTTCATCCAGTGCTTCATACCTAACACAGTGGTTTCAGCCTATTTGATCTCTAAAGACCTTTAGATCTCAATATAGTAATCTTCTCACTAAACCTGATCTATTATTACGACCCTTGATTAAGAAAGTCCTACTTTTCGAAGGAAAAGTAGGGCGCATCAAAGAATTTCACTTTTTAAAGGATTGGGAATCAATAATGCGAACTTTAGGTTCAATAGTTGGGGAGGAAAATGAAAAAGCAAGAGGCAAACTGTTCTTGATTGACTTCTCCGTAGAGGAAAAAGCAAAGGTTACTTTTTCAACGTATAAAATATTGGAGTATCTAGCCAAAATACTTCACTTAGAAGTTTAAAAACCAATCAATAAAAGTAATTCACAAATAAAAAAGAAGCCAAAAGGGAAAAAGATTCATTATAAAGAGAAAGCAAAAAGTGCAGTTATCCCTTTGTTTTGTAAAAGGGAAGGTATTCGAGGCTGGAAAGTGGTCCATTGGCATTCTCAGCTTTCTCTCTCTCTCTCCCACTAAACACCAAACCTTGAATCATGTTTGTCGCCTAGATTAATGGTCATGTGCCAAAAATTATTTTCACAAATAAATAAAGCAAGGATTAGTCAACTAATTACTGAGAATATCATTTAAAGATGGCGTTAGAGTAGCAAATAAAAAAAAAAAAAGATTAGATGCTCATGGAATAGAACAAATCACTCTCAAAATACACACAAGAGGAGTAATATTGCCCTGCGAAATTGACCTTCATTTGACTGTCAACATGAGCATCATAGATCATACAAATTTGGTTCCATAGCCACAGAACACTTCCAGATAAAGTGTTTCGTCGTAAACCATTTTTTTTTTTTTTTAAAGGTCGTAAACCTTGTTTGGTTAATGGTTTTCATTACTCATTTTCCAATAATCTTTTCGAAACTCACCAATTTTTAGAGAAACCATAAGAAATAAATCATTCTAGAAAGTGTTCTGCCAAATCTGATTCTAAAAACCGCGACAATCAGCGTAGGAAACAAGAGTAGACAGAGGGGGGGACTCACAAGAAAGGAAAGTGACAGAATCTCTCCAAAGAAATCAACGACCGGTGCTCAGTGATCAAGACTGGAATGAAAATTAAAATCGTAACTAGCTCTCACACTAATCACCGGCCACATGTAGCAGATGTAAAGTTTCCAAACGAAACAGCTACCAGCATTGCTGCTAAAAGAAACGCTTGAGCACTCCGATCGAGTTATAGAGACCTAATCTCAAGCTGAAATTAAGACCTTCCTTCCTTCCTTTTCACCGACACAAAAGCATATTTCAACGTTCAACTACAATGTCGGCGACAGCGTTGAAGGCATTTACGGAAACAAAACCCTACCAAAGCTACGCCGATAGAGGTCTCCGTCCTCTCTACAGTTACTGAACATTGACCGATTTAAATTCACTCACCTTGTGAAACCGAAATGTGTGAGAGAAAGCAGAAAATAAAGCCGCACAGTGATACACACACACATATACATAGGCACGTGTATAGGTGTAGAGAGAGAGAGAGAGAGAGAGAGAGAGAGAGAGTCACGTACATGCAGTGAGAGAGAGAGAGAGGAGAGAGAGGGGGGCGTCGGTGAGGAAAATGCGGATGCGCTCTCCCCCGAGAGAGAAACTTGTTCAGGAATAACCGTTGTTTATATTTTCGAGCGACATTTTTGTAGTGAAGGAGGAGTGGGGGAATTAAAGCAGGGAAGACTCAAGTCTGTGGGTCGACGGTGGGACCACCGGGGATCCAATAGGAATTTGGCCCTCGTATTAGTAGTAATTACTGGAGTATAATTTTTATGGTTACACGATTAATACACTTACGGAGAAAACACATTAATTATGTAACGGTAATATTTTACTCTTTTTTTTTTGAATAGACGAGGATTAGTAATGTTTTAGTGCTTTATTTTGGGATATTTCTATTTTTCTAATGATAAATGATTTTCACACCACTTTTTCTTTTTTCTTTTCTGTCTTTGTCCACTTGAATTAGTATTTTAGTGTCTTTATGGTTACATGATTAATACACTTACGGAGAAAACACATTAATTATGTAACGGTAATATTTTACATTTTTTTTTTGAATTGCCGAGGATTAGTAATGTTTTAGTGCTTTATTTTAGGATATTTCTATTTTTCTAATGATAAATGATTTTCACACCACTTTTTCTTTTTTCTTTTTTGTCTTTGTCCACTTGAATTAGTATTTTAGTGTCTTTTTTCAATATATTTTTTAATACGAGGGTGATATTGTAAATTTACGTGGAATAAAAACAAAAAAAAAATGTGGATTTTAAAAAGGGAAGTGTGAAAATTGCTTCCCTTTTCTAATTCGTGTGAAGAGCTAAACTTCGTAGATCATATGCTATGCGAGCTAGGTTGCGGAATAATGTTCTAATTTTGTTTACCCCTTTTTTTGAATGGCGAAGTCCCCATATTAAGGGCTTGAGATGCTACATTAGTTTTTTTTTTTTTTTTTTGTAGGAGTATATCGTACTAATATTCTCAATTATGAAATGATTAAACAAAACAAATTGAGAGGAAAAAAATGATGAAGTTTTGTTATACACTATTATAGGTTGCACTCACTTCACAAAGTTGTTTTTTATGTTTTCTTTGGTATCAAAAGGGTAATAACTACTCAAATAAATAGAAAGCCATACATTTAAAAAAAAAAAAAAAACAATCATCTACAAAAGGCAAATGATTTTGGCACTCTATTTTTTTATAATGGTACTCCAAAACTTGCTTTTTAATGTAAAAATTATACATAACAAGATACAATAAAACGAAAATTTTGAAATGTCATCATAAAAAAGTGAAATGCCAAAATCATTTATAAAAAAAAAAAAAATTAGGGATGTCTTCTGGGGAAAAAGTTCGGACCGGGAGACCCTGCCAAGCACAGTCCGGATGCAAAGGTACGGAATGGATTTAAAAAAAAAAAGAAAAGGAAAAGGAAAAGATGTTTCGATTCGGGCCGTCGATTTTGAGATGAACGGCCGAATTGGTTGCTTGGTACCCGCTCGGCAGAGGTGCCGCTAGGCAGGGTCCCTGGGTCCAAAAATTTCACCTTTTTCAAATCATAATGATGGATTTGAAAATTTTCTCCCATGACAATGATAATTCAAACTAACTCAAACTCCCAATAATCCATTCTTTTGACCTAAAGCTTGAGACATGAACCCACCCATGGGTTGTCAACATAGCAAGGACGAACATGCGCTTACAACATAGCAGGATTCGATTTCTCCTGGAAACAAACCATGATTTAAGTGGGTGGCCATGGCGGTGGGTTGCTGTACTAGTCTCCCCCGAGATTTGGATTGCGCAATCGGGTCTAATAGTGGCTCTGCTGCAGGATTGTTCCTCGGTCAAAAAAAAAAAAACCTCGAGACATGAAATTTTTTGTTTGTAATTTCTCTGCAAAAAAGGTCCATAATATGCTCACATGGTAGGTCCTTAAAAGTTATCTCAGGCCGTCCTTTTCAAGAGTGATTATCATACTCATGAAGCATGTTTATGTATTGATAGGGGCAGGCAGGGGATGATGGCCATGCAATGCAATTACTTAATTTGTGATGGCATCATGCAAATTTACAGGTGATGAGGGACCACTCAGCATTAACTAATTATCATTTTTTGGTTTTTGGGGTGGGGGCCTGGGGAGAGTTTAGTTGGGTCAAGGTCGAATGGACCACCGACGGGGTAGTTCAAGTGGTTGGAGTCATGAAGAAGGTCGAAGGACCGCCGAGGTGGTACTTCAAGTGGTTGGAGCAGGTTGGGTCATGGTCAAAGGAACGGCGAGATGGTAGTTCAAATGGTTGGACCAGCAAACATAAGATCAAACAAAATTTCCAGTTGATAAGGGATCGCTACATGGTTCACTCCAGCCCACCCTTATTCTTAGGGGATAAAAAGGTCCAAGTACAAGGACTACCCTCCGAGTTTCAGGAGTTTTGAGGAATGGTTTGTACATGAGACAGGACCATAACTGGTGCAGATGCTGTAACTGGCAGTCCTCAATGAATGTTGGCAACCCAAAAGAGTGAATGGATTTTTCTTTCTTTTTTTATGGAAGAGAAGAACTTCAATATATAGAAAATAAACTACAACAAAGACACAAAGAAAACAATATCAAAGGATCTCAACAAAAAAAAAAATACGTAAAAAAACAAAAGCCGCCGGAAGAAAAAGCTCTGGTGTCGGAAACTATCATCCCTCATGGAAGGGATGTTGGAAAAACCAGGCATGGTTGTCGCCGTTGCCGAATGCATTCAAAAGGCAATGCATAAGTAATGCAGGAGACATAAAACTAGGATCTTGTGATGGCTTAAGAAAACCCAATAGCCTCTCAAAATGAAGACATGAATAACAAAAGTAGCATCTTCATCCAGAAAGTCTCTTCCACCCCCTCACAACGTCGTCGTTTTTCACAGCATATAATTTCAAATAAAAACTTATTCTATTCGAAATAAAACTCAAAACCATCAAAATGAAACTGTTGAATTATCAAAAGGAGGTACCATTAGTTATGTAATTTCTGCTTACAATCAAAAGCAGAAGCTGCAGCAAACAAACCCAACACAAATTCTGACTTTGCAGTACTGAAGCAGAACCTAATTTTGTAGTAAGAAAGTAAAATTAAAACCAACAACATTCATTGTCACATATTGGCTGCCATTTTGCTGCACAACTTGAATCTGATGTTATACTTTATTTTCTCCAACTAGCTTTAAGCCGAACAAGGCAAATGAAAACCTTGCGAAAACTCAACTCAGTTCCAGATGTTACATTTATCCTTTGCACGGTAAAGGCCTCAAGTTTCCTTCAAAAACAGCTCCAGCGAAAGAAAACCAGAAAAATCACAAACGGGCAGGAACTCTACCTGAGGGAAGAATTACGAACTACCTTTTTCGAGCTTTTCGATTTCTTCTTGGTGCTTTCTTTCTGCCTCCTGAAGTTCTCTTTCAGCATCTTCCTCATCCTCCTTTTCATCGCGATCTTCAAACTCCTTAGTTGCTGCCATTGCTTTCACTACTGGATCTCTTAGTTCATTAATCAATCCGCCACCTACTCTGTACTCTTCATCATCCCCAATGAGGAAAATTCGCTGGTCAGGCCCTGTTGCCATGGGTATGTCCACTGCCAATAACTTCATATCATACTGCAAAGAAAGAAAGCAAATGGAATCTTCAAGGGAATAAATTCTTTCCCTGTTTTTCACTTTCATTCGGTCTGAGATTTGAGAAATTCTACAATGTACATTATCATGATCGTATAAGTAAAGAAAAGGTGGTCTTGGAACTTAGATTAGAAGTTGGGGATCATTGTGGAAGGGGTGGACATTTGCTTTGTAGTGACAAACAATTGGCTAGTAAAACAACCAAAATATAACCCCACACGGATCCATGTAAGACATTTGATTTGTTCGTACAAGCCTAAACTCATGTTATATTCGAGAGTTTAGAATTAGAAAATTCCCAATGGAATGTCAAACTAGCAATGACCCCACCACTGCGCTGCATCAGAGCCCCAACTTCATCTATGGAATTGTCGATAAATCATATTTTGACTCCAATTTGAAGTTCTCCAAAACCATTCCGTCTTGATTGAATGATAATCGATCTATTCCTATGAAACTAGCTCATTGATCTTAATCTTTCCAACAAAAAGTACCAATCTATTTGAAAATGCTACAAGAAAAGACAAGTCACCAATTTTTTTATACATGCCAGAATTATGGAGCGGCAAGATATGTTTTACATTTTGCATTTTGCAGTTGTGATTGGTTAGTCCAAGTTTAGTTTCGCAGAGAACAAGATTAGAACTTCTCAGAAAGGAAACACTAATTAACAAGTGCACATGCTCAAGAAGAATGATACGTTTCGTTTTGTAACATAAAGCTTCATATGGGAAGTTTTAAAGCAAACCTGTCCTTTTTTGTTCTTGACTTCAACACTCACTAGGCCTCTTCTCTCAGAACCTCGTATCGGGAAAATAAGAAAACATCTTTTGTTCCTCAAACCTAGCTTAAAATTCTTCAGCGAAACCCCTCCTCCTGACATCACGTATGCCCTCAAATCAGTCCCTGAGAGCGGAGCGCCCATAACCTCAAGAATCCCAGCATCTGTATTAAGCCTCCTCATGGCTATTCTATAAACTTTATCAGGATTGATTGTGAATCTTGTGCGGAGATACAAACCCTTCAAACAATCAAGTGGAAAAGAAACAGCAATGAAAATCCACTAGGTGAAGAAGAATGAAAAAAAGGACCTCTGTTCTGAAGCAAGTGCGTCAAAAATAGTTGATCTACTAACCGATCAAAAACGAAAAAACAAATGATACATTAGATAAGAGAGTTCATGTTTTAAGTTCCAGAAATGGCACCTGCCGCACCTCTTTAACTTGGACTAATGAACTTCTAGATTACCTATGCACATGACATGCAATTAAACATTAAAAGTACGCAATTAGCACGTCTCCTGCCCCAGGAGACGTGCATGCAACATACAGCTATTAAAGACCTATTAGAACGAATTTTAGCACTCTAACCCAGTTATTTGACAGAGCCAGTTGGAGGTAAACTCAGATAAATGCAAAATTAAAAATCAACAAGACAGGACAGAACCTCATCTAGTGACCATATAGCTCCCAACCTAAGATGAGCAACGGGATTCAGCATAACCGATCAGATTGACAAGTTAAAGAGTAGGAAGGAGTATGAAAAATCTCATCAGGGCTTGTTAGTCACAGTTTGTATGGGAAAACAAAACAACTACAAGGAAGTCCAGGATGTCACACGTCAACTTGCTCCAAGCCTCCAACAGTAAGAATTTGTAACTAAGGAAGCTTGTTTCTCTTATAGATCTACATACCACTAACCATTGACTAGGCAGGCTGGCTGCCTCATGTAGTTGGGACTAACAATACGTATAGACTACAGATTAGGGTAAGCAATGTGAAAATTCAGATAACAGCTCGTCAATAATCATGCTATCAACTGAAACAATAATGCAATAGAATTAGGAAGTTAAAAGGACAAGCAAATGAATTTGCAAAATCGTGAGTAGCAGTAACTGGATTTTATTGAGAATGGGAATAAAGCTACTTGAAAATAGATTTTGGGAGCACTGGTTAAGAATAAAGCACTGAAAATCAGTAGTAGCAAGATAAGGGAGATGCTCCCGAATATGTGTAAGTTTACTTGAACTTAATTCATGGTGGTAGCTCTAGTACTAGTTAATGTCCTCACCAATATTGACATTTTTTAAGTTTCATGAAGATGTGCCAAAAGGATTGCGTATTTGACACATCAAGGTTCCTAAACAAGTCAAAATTCAGACCATAGCCAGCAACAATGCAATCTAACCTGTTAAATCATTTACATTGCCCCCCAAATTGTGCTGAAATACATCTAATATATTATCAAACTTATTTGTCCAAATTTTGCTTGCATAGAATAGTATTCGAATTTATCCAAGACTCTCGATTACCCAAAAATAAATGAACATACGTAAATGGACTGGACAGCAAAAATAGACTCACAGCAAATGCGACGATAGCACTGGAAAGAGCAAGAAACCCATACTTGGCCATGCCTTCAGATAACCCAATAAACGTGTTGGCGATTCCAAACAGAACCCTCCACAGCAAAATGCAAACCATAACTCCCACGGCACCCACCAGCACCAGAGAATTCCTCTTCCAAAACGCCTCGATCTGCAACCCCACGGCTTTGCGGTACCTGGAAAATGCATCCCTCACTGCCGTTGCAGGGTTTCTGACCACATTCTTAGCCATATTCCCATTCATTTTCCTACCCAAATCAGAACCCTTCAAGCTAAAGTACCTAAACCCTAGAAAACTCCTATTTAACGGCAAATTGGGTTGTTGGCTCAATCCCATTGTAGGGTTCTTAACAACTTTCTTAGCCAAACTCCCATTTACTTTACTACCCAATTCAGAACCCTTGAAACTGAAGTTCCTGTACAGAAAATTGGGTTGTGGGCTCAATTGGTTTGCTGGGTTTTGGAAAATTCTTGGTGTTTGTGAGGAGAAGTAGGCTCTCTGAAGAGGTGAGAGACATGGAGACAGAGGAGTGGGATTTGGGTGATGAGAGAGAAGCTGAGATATGCCACTAGAGGTAGTTGGGTTAGTGGGTGGTGAGGGTTTTGGTGGGATTTGATGGTAGAGGTGTCTGAGGATGGATCTTGTTGAGGGTTTTGACATTTTTCTCTTAACTGTTTTTGAAGATTGGTGAACAAGCAAACTAACGAAATCAAGCTTGGTTCAATTGATCGACTGAGAATGACTACAAATGGTTACTTACAGATTGTGAATGAAACGGTGGGGTTCCGGTGGTTTGGCCGATGGGTTCCGGGTCAGCGTTGTCCTTTGCGCAAGAAGCACGGTGAAGTGGATTTTTTTGGCGGCCGCTATTTGCAACCCTTTATTTTCTCTTATAACCCGTTAAAATTTTTTAATTATATTCGACAGTTAATTACTGAAATTGAGATACATTTTCAGCATCCAGTTACCGAAATATGATATTTTTTTCAACAATTATTTACCCAAAAATGCATATTTGGCAGTTGTTTACCGAAAGTTGAACATATTTTCGACATGTAATTACCGAAATATAATCTTATTTTCAACAGCTATTTACCGAAATGTTATTTATGATTTTCAACAACTACTTACCGAAATATGATGGGCTATGGGAGAAAATAAAGGGTTGCGAATAGCTCCGCCCATTTTTTTTTTTTTTACCAAGTAACGGAAAAACAAGGAGTATAATGCAGTGTTTGCTCCGTGTTAGCGAATTCTCACTTTGATCCCTAAACTGCCCAAAAAAAATTTGGGCCGGTAGTTCTGTAATTTCTTTAAGGCATTGATTTTTTCACCCATTTCAGCGAAACCGTGACATTTTTGGGTGCTAATCGAGCCAAAGCCAAATAAGGCGAACATGGTATTGCTTAGGCTTGACTCGAACTTCTTTATATCTAGTTAGGCTCGGCTCGAACTTAAAATTTTTTTGGAATTAATTGTTTAAGCTCGGCTCCCATGTGAACATTTGTGATCATGATAGTCTTGGCTTGCCTTGTGAATCTTGCAAATCGAACTCAGATTTTGAAGCTTGAGTTATTCACGTGAAGTTCCAAGTCGTATACACAAGAGAATGAGAAAAATACTAGGTAAAAGTTCTAAAGAAATGACTGTTAGATCTTATATCTTTATGCTATTTATTAGTTTACCTCTTTTTTATATATATATGCTTTGGGCCCCTATTCACGAGCCTGTCGAGACAAACACCTAGCCCACATGCTCGAGCTTAGCTTCTAATTCGTAAACAACAATCAAAGTAATTGATACCCAAAGACTAGCCGAGCTAAAGCTATTTGTTCCGTCTAACCGCACTAATGACATTATATGAGGGGAAAATATAAAAACTATAAATAATTATCGTTTTTCATATTTGATTATTGTCTTATACATTAAAAAAAAAAAAAAAAAAACCAAGGGCAATGCACACACTTCAATTAGCCGTTATATCTTAAGCTAACATTTTTTTTGCTATTAATTTGGTTGGATATGGTTGCCCTCTATTTGTGAAGCTCCTGTTTCTTTTCTTTTTTTCTTATAAAAATCATCATTTGCAAATTGCATTTACTTTAGAAGGAATTGTTCAGTAACTTTTAGATATTTTGTTGGCACGTATTGGATGCCCATATAGAGGAGGTTTACTTGAGTCGGTCGCCAGGCTCAAGTTTTTTTTTCATCTCTAGTTAGTTCGAAAGTAACCATATTTCCAAGCACGAGTCTCTAAATTTTGAGTTGCAAGATATATTATTTTCCAATTTTGCATTAAAAATAGCAAGAGAACCAAATGTTAAAAATAAGTAGAGAGTTTATAATAATAATAAACATCAATCAGTCTTGTAAGAATAGGAATCGTTGATAAAAGATCATTCATAGTCAATATCTTTAAGCCTTAGACACTCGTTCGGGGTTTCTAGAATCACCCATCCTCTCTCAGCCAAGTTTCCAAAAAGTTTTCGCTTCACTTATTGTTCTTATATATCTCTCTACTTATTACCTCAATAACCTCCTTCAAAAACTTCACCTAGCAACCAAACCGTGTACAAAAATTGGAGCAATGTGTCCATCTGCACATTACAAATGGATGAATAAGGACTTTAGAATCACCAATCCTGCATTATCACAGTGATATGCTGTACAAATTATTGCACGGATGGCTGTGTTATTACTAGCTTACTCATCATTTATATATGAAGGTTTTCTGTTGTCGTGTAGGTACACTGAGGATAAAGTCAAGACGTCCTGATTTAGTGTTAGGTTCGGACTTTTACTCTAACCCGTTGGACTGTGTGTTTAATGGTTTGGATCATCGGAAAATTTGTTCGCGCAAACAAATTGTCCATACATCCAAACCATTGAAAACACAATCCAACGGCTGAGATCGTGGTCTGAACCTAACTCAAAATCCGAACGCCTTAACTGGATCCGAACTGCTTTTAGGTATTCCTTACCCCATTAAGAGTTGTCTTCTCTGGTTTTTGTGCTCATTAAGTTCTGTTACTTTCTTGCAAAACTATTACTACCTCCTACTTTCTTACTCCATAGGTTTTCTATTGGTCTTGCAAGTTCCTTACTCCATAAAACAGTTGCCTTCCTGATGAGTGAAGAAGATTGCTATGTTAAGTTTTTCCTTTTTTTTTTTTTCCCCCGCCTTTGCGTTAAAGAGGTTAAAGGATAAAACTGAATAATTTTTGATCATCGATTCGGAATAAGGCACGATCAATACACTAATGTGTAAATAGATAAGTACCAGATGTTCTGCTTTTGCCCCTTAAAAAATAAATATTTATTTGTAATTTTTAAGTTTAAAAAATAATAGGCTTACTGAAATAAAAATATATATGAAATATGAATCTTGTAAAATATGAAATATGAATCTCATTTAATAGATCTCATCGAAATCTATCAAATTCTGCCAAAAAAATTTTTAAAAGTTATTTTTGTAAGCTTGTTATTTGAACTTGAAAATAAATTCTTATTTTTTAAGTACTTATTTGAGAAAGTGGAACGGTCTGAATGTTCATCCGAAAACAGATAATTTTTGTTCTGTGACGGTGAGGAAAGAAACAAAACGGGTAGTTGATTGTTGAATCCAAGATAGGCCAGGCAATCCAAAGATAAATCAACAAGACAAATATCATGACCGATTTGTGCCAAATTTGGTGAATATTTTTTTAAACGGAGGAATAATTCTACAGCAGACCACCGTATAAACTCAATTGTGCAATCCGAACATATGAGGGAGTACTCTCAAAATCTGGACATTCGTCCGAACCATTGGGGCCGGGTGTGTATTTGATGAAGTTATTTCCTCACAAACAAAACAAATTCTATGAATTATTGTGTTTGGATTATTGTGTGCGCATTGTTGTTTTTGTTCTATCTATCTGCCACGTGTTGCTCGCTGGCCGCTGACAAGGAACACAACCAACCCCCCGTGGTTACTAGTACTAGTACTGGACTAGCACATTCGGCACACTCTTCCATACCGGACCGAAGATTGACTGGAGAGAACTGGTTATCCAACCGACGACGACGACGACGATGAAGATCATCCCCGTTCCGTGCTTAGAAGACAACTACGCCTACATGTACCAACTCAATTCATCCCTACCTTTCTGTAATTCTGATTTTATTGGATTTTGTTGAAGTCACTCGCTAGGGCTTTGAATTGATTGGAATTGCGATTGTGTCATGCTCCTACGTGATAGTAGCGTATACACAGTTATACGTGTATGTATGTATATGTGAATATGGAACTGCGTTTGTATTGAATTTGTGTTGCAGAATCATAGATGAGGCAACCAAAGAAGGAGCAGCCGTGGATCCCGTTGAGCCTGACAAGGTTCTTGGAGTGGCTAAGGAGAATGGTGTTGAATTGAAGTCCGTCCTCACTACTCACCACCACTGGTCCGTTTGATTCCTCGCAAGTTCCGACTTCCTTCACTTCCGCTGTGTTATCCATATATGTGTGTTTACATTTATGTATGTAGTACATGATACAGGTGTGTATGCTAGCATCACAGACGTCTGCAAAGTGTAACACTCACGAACTCTTTGGGAGACATCAATCATAATAATAAGGTTTTAAGATTTATTGGCCCGTTTGTTTGGTGGGATTTACTGTGATACGAGATATTATCCTACCGGATATAAAAATCTTACTGGATTAATAGTGATTGGATTAATAATACTATACCACCACACTGGATGGTACTATATGTTCCACACTTTGTAGGATTATATGTATGATGCAAGTTTTATGCAGGTTGTAAATTTTTGAACCAAACACTAGATATGTGGTCTTATATAGGTCAATCTGATGCCCATATCCAGTCAAACAAACGGGCCCCATAAGTATTCGATTCTAGATCATCAAATACTAAACGTGTCTTGGATGTGTGTGTAAGCTTACGACCGTTATATAGTAATTTTCCAAAATTTTAAATTGGTAAGAGTAGGCTGACTTTATAACCCCCACACCCTTGTAATTAAGTGCTCTTTTGTCCACACGTATTTTAATAGCACTACATAAGGAAGAAAAGTACCAATGGGAGCTGGAAAATAATCTCATTTTGTCATGTCAAATAAGCTGGAACACATAAAATGTTATTCCAAATTGCTACCAAACACCGTTACTCATTTTCTTTTAAGCAAAAAATAGGCTGACTTAGTTAGCTTGTAAGAGATAACAAAAAGGCAATTCACTGTGAAATTCATAAACTCTACGTGGTTACAGCGATTGCACAGGGTTTAGATTGGATCCAATTGGAGATTGTCTCTTTGATTGCAGTGATGTGGGCTTCTACATGATTTGGTTTTGTTTTTGAGCAGATAATAGGTGCTAAACACTAGACAGTTGTTGCTTAACTTGCTTGGATTCATTTCTTACCTTTTTCTTATAGATGCTTGTACATGTGATAGGGATCATGCTGGTGGAAATGAGAAGATTAAGGAGTTGGTGCCTGGGATTAGGGTTTATGGTGGTTCACTTGATAATGTGAAGGGGTGTACAAATAAAGTTGAAAATGGAGATAGGTTGTCTATTGGGAAGGATATCAATATATTGGCTCTTCATACGCCTTGGTATGGGCTACTTTTCGCTGTTCCCTCTAATTTATCATCAACTGTCCATTTTGTTACAAACTCGAAGATATACATCTCTGAAATTTGAGTGAATAAAATTGTTTTCCTCCGATTGTTAGTATGATATGAGAGTGAATTGCAGTTTGTCAGGTCGTTCGATTATTTGATAGTTTTGCCTCGTTTATGTTTGTGCTGTCACTTTGGCTTGCTTTCATCAGCCACACCAAAGGTCATATAAGTTACTACCTGACTGGCAAAGCTGAAGAGGACCCTGCTGTTTTCACTGGAGACACATTGGTGAGTGGAAATGGTGCTTTCATTTGTTGACCTTTTGTCGTATTTGTACGTTGATGACCTTCTTAAAAAGATTTAGAAGCGTGAAAATTTTATTACTGGGCAGGGTTAGGGTATAGCTGCAAGAAACCGTACCTTTCTTTACTATCTGCAGTTGAGGTGGAATGTTGAACTTAATTTAAGAACGAATTCTAGAATTGAGTAATTGTTTTGATTTTCTTTACTGTTCAGTAGAGGTTAAGATTCCGTTAGTGACAGAGTTGAGTTGAGAAAGTAACCTGCATGTTATTGAGTTTTCGATAAACAGTGCATCTAAACGGAAAATATTTTTTTGGAAAGTTGCTATTGATCTTTTCATTGGACTGTGCAGTTTGTTGCTGGTTGTGGTAAGTTTTTTGAAGGCACAGCAGAACAAATGTATCAATCTCTCTGTGTGACATTGGCATCGTTGCCACAGCCAACCCGAGTTTACTGTGGCCATGAGGTAATGTTTTATACTCTTCTCAAGACATTAAGAAATATAGGTTTGGTTCTATGCATTTAATTCTGTGCCATTGTGTATGGAGGAAGAAGTGCTTTTTTGTGCCACTGACAGCTATCCAATGGTGCTTAACCCATATCGCAGTCGTAACTTCAAAAGAACCTAGTTTAGTGTCCTATACCATCTCAAAGACGAAATGACCAATTCAGAACAAGCTGATCCCCAAAATCGGGCATTTCAAGCTTTTAATCTTTGTATGTCTCCCACTGCTGTCTTCACATTATTGCATGTTACGAAGTTGATAACGTATGAATGTATGCTTATACGACAAGGGAGAAATTGTTCTTCTTCAGAAGCCTAACAGTCATATGGGGCTGTTTTTCTTGCTTTGCAATTGCAGCATCATCAGGTTGTTCTTTTTTCGGACTATTTGTCATCCCCCCTCCTATAAAGCTTGATAGAACAAATCCCGAGTAACACTATTGGACTGTTTTCATGATGTGCTTCTCAAAACCTCCAATTTTGAATTACATACTTGTCACTCTTCTCGTTTTAGAAAGCAGCAGATTTGGCTGAAGGATGCTCTTTATTTATAGCATAGATCTCTTTGCTCCAAGTCTTGGGGACCCTACATCACTTAAATACAATTTACCACCTGAGGCAAAGCCAAAATTGGGATAAAACTAGCATTCAATCTGAGACCCAGTAAAGTTGTAGGAGTTATGAGTGTACAAACTTTGACATATTCATTGAGTTGCAACTGTACAATCGTTGCTCATCTCTTATTAGGAAACTTAGGTCTTCTGATCTGGTTTTGAGTTATCAAAAGGGAAGAACAAAAGTCTGACGTGGTTTGACCGGTAGATACACTCCTCCATTGCTCTTGGAACATGATGAATCTGATCAATAACTTCATTTCTATCGGCAACTCAACTCTTGCCATGCCCAGACAACAAATTGAGGCACGTACCGATAAGATCTTCTTGTTGCCTAAACCATCTTTCCAGAACCTTATTCTCCTGCAGACACTGTGCACTTAGCGAATTTCTACTGCAGTGTATTTTTTACTGCTCAGTTGAGCTGCTCTACTTTATATGGGTCAAATAGATCCATGCTTGTAAGCAAAGGTGCCCAGGTCTAGTTTCAACAAGTATTATGAGATAGCCAAGCATAGTTGCATGCTTGGCTAGTTGGCAGTAGACATTAGCACAGGTCTTTCCTTTCTTCCAGCGGGTAAAGTAAAGCTCTTTGGTTTATGATTTATCAGTATACGGTGAAGAATCTGCAGTTTGCTCGGACAGTTGAACCAGAAAATGCAAAGATAGCGCATAAGTTGTCATGGGCTCAGCAGCAGAGACAGGCTGGCCTTCCCACTATTCCCTCTACCATTGAAGAAGAACTGGAGACTAATCCATTCATGCGGGTGGATCTACCGGAGGTTCAGGTAATGTATTTTCTCCTGATTGGTGATTACCGAAGTCGAAGAGTAATTTCCGATTTACGGGAATTCTGTTTTTTTTCTTTTCATTATACGTTCTTTCTCCTAAAGCCCACAAAAATAGCATTCAAGTGAGGCACATTACATGTCTGACTTAATTTGGTTTTTCCCCTTTCCATTAGAAACTGCTTCCATTCCAACAAAGCACGTGTGTATGATACGGCTTTCTTAAGTGGATTATTCCAAACTTGTTTTCAGGAGAAGGTTGGTTGCAAGTCCCCCGTTGAAGCCCTTAGGGAGGTAAGGCAACGCAAGGATAACTGGAGAGGATGACTCAGAATCCGACTGTGACAATGTTATGTTGTTTCTATACAGTAAACTTTGGGAAAGCGGGCCTGTAATAATACGCGCAATGCCATCGCTCGTACTTCACCGGGGTTGCGCAAGTAACGTAGTTACTGGTTGTAACTCGGAAATATTTCATGTCGACGACTGTTGTATCAACTGTACCTTTTCCCACTGTTGATCACACTTGAGACTTTGTTGTTGGAAGGACGAAACAAACTTTTTTGTTTTCTCTTGTCAAGTTTATATAAGTAATTGGCGTTTGTGCCCGTTCTATGCACGGGCAAAACTAACCTGTTCTAGCATTCAACCCATTCTATGCACAGACAAAACTAACTCATTCTAGTGTTGTGCCCGTTTGAACCTACTTTTTTTAATGTCTCGTGCATCGAACGGGCACAACGCTAGAACGGGTTAGTCTTGCCTGTGCATAGAACGGGTTGAATGCTAAAACGGGTTAGTTTTGCCCGTGCATAGAACGGGTTGAATGCTAAAACGGGTTAGTTTTGCCCGTGCATAAAACGGCCACAAGTGCTAATAAAATGTTAAAGTACTGAATTTGAACTTAAAAGTACTCTAGAGAAACAATGTGGGGCAATTTTTTAGTGTATCAACCTAAAAATCTCAATCATCCATTCCCGAAAACGGTCTACTAAATAGCGTTCTGTAATCGATTGTCGATAATTTGTTCTGTGACCTACTACTTGTAACTATGATCTCATAGTCGATGATCATTCCAAATGTGAATAATGTGAGTACTAAATGCCAATTTAGAAATCTATCTTTAATGGGTCAATATACAACTCTAATCAAAATGTACAAACCGACTTTTCTAGTCCACAAATTGTATACAAAAACTGACCTTACTGTTAACGAAAAGAATTTCAATTCCAAATGATTACGAAACAGTAAGAATATTTCCAGAAGTAAAAACTAATCGAATTTGCTAAGAAACCTAACCAATTTTTTCATAGAAGTAAAAAACTAATTGAATTTCCTATGGAACCGTTGGATGCAAAGCATTTTCCGGATATGTGTCAAAAGCATTAATTTTCATACACCTAATTATTCCAAACCCTCCACACTGTAAGGAGGACTGAGCAGTGTGAGATCCGAATTACTTTCAATTGTCAAGACCATAAACCTGTCAAATGAATTCACACATAAAGAATGAGTGAAGCATTCTGTCGAACACAAATAAGACAGTTAATTGTAACTGTTGAAGTATCAATTCTGTCGAACTCATTGAAGAGAAACAACAATTCCATCAACATAGTTGGAAAAAGAAGTGCCACACACACACACACAAAAAAAAAGGTTGACCAAGAAAAACAGTTGTTCACTATCAGAGCAGGGTTTTACATCCATAAGGGCTGCACGTACTCGAATACCCAGACAGTGTGCTGTGTGCCCCAAAATACCATTGCCTTTGAGACAGTGATTCTACTGTACGTCTTCGCCAAAAAGAAGATCAATGCAATCAATTCATGGTAGTGGCTTGAATTGTCATTCTTTATAGTAAAAAGTTCACAAAGTTTGTGATCAAGAGGGGACCTATGTACAAAGCAATTGTATTCACTCCTATAAAGATTCCAAGAAATAAAACTGTGTAAAAGTCAGTTAAGGAAAAACTGAAAAATAAGCACGATTTTGAAGGGAAACAGAAGAGTAAGGGAAAAAGAGAGAGACATACCTGCAATGACACCACGTACCTGCAATGACGCCGTTTATGCAATTGTATCCACTCCTATAAAGATTCTAAGAAATAAAACTGTGTAAAAGTCTGTTAAAATTTCACTGAAAATAAGCACTATTTTGAAGGGAAACAGAAGAGTAAGGGAAAAAGAGAGACATACCTGCAATGAAACTGTTTATGGCCAGGGGTCTCCAGAGAAAAGCCCTATCAGATGAAGAGAGTGAGGGGTGGGGCGGTGGTTGACGGCGAAGCTCTGCAAAAAATTGAGAGAGGAGTGAAGAGGGGTATTCATAGCCCATGAGAGTGTGAGAGAGAGGGGCGGGGTTGTGGGAGAGAACTTGTGTGAATGTGGGTTTTTTTTTTTTAGTTTTTAAAGAAAATCTAAAATCTTAGAAATTAGGATTTGAGGTTTGGAAGATTATGGGGCTTAGATACATTCCTATGGTATATTAGATATCTAAAGGAAACAACGGCCGCGTCCTTTTTGTGTCTTTTTCAATTTTTTGAGAATCACTTGCGGCTACATTATCTTGCATTATGGGACTAAAAAAAATCTTTTCAAACGTGTTTTGTTGGGCCCGGACTGTCCCCATGAATTTGGTTACACAATGTCACTCTCTGCGACCGCTCTAAAAACAGACTTGAGGGTGTGATGTCGAATGTCATAAAAGACTTAATTGAAACCCTTCCTACCATCAATTGATTTTAGGGGAGATGATGGAAAAACAGTCTGACATGTTTAAGTTTGACATGTTTAATATAGCGCTGTTGTTCTTATGTTCCTAAAAAATACAATCTTATAGTTCTGTTAAATGGAACATAGATTTCACTGTCTGAAACCTCCATGTTCAACCTGTGACCTGGGTCCAGAGTCTTGTAATGAGAATATATCCCCCTCCTCTCACAATTGCAGTGGAGAAGGATATATATTTCCCTCCTACCATTGTATTGCGAGAGGAATGTGAGAGGAAGGGGATATATACCCGTTGGAGGCTTTCACGCTGGGGCCTATCCCATCCTACGTATAGCACGTATCCTGGGTCCGTCAAGGCCTTCGGTTTCGATTTGTACGGCATAAAATTGGGCCTTTGCCCCCGGCAAGACTTCAACAAAGTTGTTGGCGCAGTCCGCGGGAGAATATTTTTCTTCGCTTCTTAGGACATCTCCAAATGTTCAAAGTCCAAACATCTTGTTCTGATGACTACGGGTGCCGGCTTAATAAATGTGTACTCAGGAATTGGTAAGCCCTCAGAATGTCCGACAGCGACGTAGCTTATTAACACTTCGATTGATTTTCGAGAGATAATGTCACCGTCTATTAAGGAGCTTATTTATAGTTGGAGTGAATTTTAGTATGGACCAACTCACCAGAGGCGATAGTTCTTAATATGTTCTGAACTCCTTATATTAGACCTTGTCCCAAAAAGATTTCAGTGTGCGTTTGGACTAAGTTAATTTTTGTGACTGTCGGTATTACTTAATTTTTAGTTTTTTGTCATCATTTTTTATATCACATCATTTGTTCTGTTGAGGAAAATGAAAAAAGTATAAAAGTGTAGATCAAAGTTTAAAAAATAAAAATAAAAAATATACTCATTTATATATATAAGATGGTACTTTTTTTTAAATTCAGTCTATATTGCTATACTTTTCTCGAGGCTAACAATTAATCTAAAGAATTTGATGGAAATCTACTAAAAATTTAGGACAAAGGGTCTTAGAGCATCCGCAATGATAATAATCAAAATCAATAACTAAAATGTGTCACATCAATATTTGATTATCCATTTAGTCAATAATCAAACTTAACAACCTCTACCTCCACATTGATTATTTTTGCATCTTTAACCAACACACCCCCCCCCCCCCCCCCCCCCCCCCCCCTCAATACACAATATACGATACACATTTGTCCAATCCTAATCATGCACCCGATCACACCAAAACGATTCCAATGTCGTGTGTTGTTAAGTTTGATCATAGAATAAGTGGAATTTGATTATTTGCTAAAAGACTTGTAACTTTGCTTATTACAACGTGGAGTGTTTTTTTAGCATTATTGTTAAATTTGCTTATCCACACTCATTTACTTATTACAATGGGTAGTACCACAGGTTGGGGGGCTTAGAGAATACTATGTGGCATGGCCAGGGACACTGAATAATTTCTCGTTCACTGGAATGGGACTTTACTTGGGTAAATAAGAAAAGAATACCATGTATGCTCAGCTGCTCAAGCAACAACTCTTTGCTTTTTTCTAAATTAGTTTAGTCAGGATCAAAAAAAATAAAATAGTTTAGTCTTAATCAGAGGAGAAACTTTTAGGTATACCTGGGATACCAAGCCCCATGGTATCCCCTTCGGTTAATTTCTCATTTTTCGATCACATTTGATTGATCGATTTCGTTCATTTTGTAGAGTTCGGTAAGAATCTTAATCTTGCCATAAATTGTGTTCATCGGATTTTATTTGATACATAATCGGCACACATGAAAATTGCAAAAAAACCAAAACTGGGTTTTGATTCAATGTATACTCTTCTTGTTTCTTCCCACTTCACGCCTATTTCGTTTCTTTATTCTCACAAAGAGACCCCCCCCCCCCCCCCCCCCCCCCCCAAAAAAAAAAAAAAGAAAAAGAAAAGAAAAAAGAAACACAGGAACGGAAAATAAAGAGAAAATCAAACGCCAATCCTGAATTTTGCAGATTATATATATAAAATGTCAGGGATACAGCCGGCCGTGCACACAAATGAGTTCGAAATCTTTCCATGTGTATAAATCTCTTTTTATTACCTCCAATTTACGTGAATTAAACGATTCTAAATACATCAGTGTCGATGAGAGAAACGAAACCTGCAATGCGCCAATGCATTATGAGGTGTAGGGTCCCTTGGTTTGGTCAATTGAAATTTAGTCATTGTGATCTTGAACCGTTCATTTTGTATAAATTGTTGAACACTACATAAAAGTTTAAAATCAAGTTAATCGGGCATGGACACCAACATGATCCAAACAAATTTGTCTAATAGCAGTACATTTTCAAAGTTATCTTGACCATCTATTTTTATATGAACTATGTTGTTCGACCAATGGATTAATATTATCTGATCAATCCATTTTTTTCCCAAATGATCTACCCAATGTACTACGTTATAACATGCACGGTTCAGATTACGATGATGATAAAATCTTAATTGGACACAGCGACGAGCCCTACAACACCATAGTTTATTGGCGCACCGCGGCATTCCCTTGTCCGGTAAAATTAGGCAACTGTTCAAACAAAGGGCTAAGGCTCCGTTCCATAACTAAAAAAAAATACTTATTTTTTAAGAAGATAATTTCAAGTTCAGAAATTATAGGTTTATTGAAATTTAAAAATATGCAAAATAGATCTTGTTTGAAAGATCTCGATGAGATCTTTTATACGATGTAAAAAAAATTGAAAAATTATTTTTCATTTACTTTATTTTTAAGTTTAAAAATGTGAAATAAACTGCTTATTTTTTAAGAAGGATTCTGAAACGAAGCCTAAATTCCTCTCTCTCTCTCTCATCAATACACCTTCCCCAAATCACCACCGTTCTCACTCCTCTGACTTCTCTTCTTCCCTCTCCCCCCCTTCATCTACATATTCTCATCTCGTTTCTTCAGCAAAGGGTTAGGGTTTCAAATTCGTACATACATATATCTCCACACGCACACACATACATATCAGATAGATATACATAGACTGTACATATAGGGGTCTCAAAATGGAGACATCAACTAGCGTCGATCCCGATGCCCTCACCAATTCTCCCAATTCAAGAAGGAACCAATTCCAATTTTCAACGCTAAGTTTCTTGCGAGCACCTGTGTCGACTCTTCTAGAATACTCCGGCATTCTTCGGCCTAGGTCAGATCACCTCGAGACCGAGGGTTTGCTATCCAGCGGCGACGATTCTCATTCGCCGCTCCGACGCCGTTTGAGCGACGCCGGAGCTCAGACGTCGAGCAGTAACAGCGGAGAGGTCTCGATCAGGATAATCGGGGCCGACGGCGGCGGGTTCGACGAGAGCGAGGAGGCGGCGATTGCCGGCGTGGCGGGTGACGGTGGGAATAGCGGAGGTGATGAAGACAGGGTTAGGGTTTCGTCTCCGTTGTCCGCGGGTGGGGCCGGGAATGGGCTCGCGGACGGAGACGGTGGTGAGGGGACGGGTGGGGGTAGTAATAATGGGAATAGGGATACGTCGCCGTATCAGAGGTATGATATACAGCAGGTGGCGAGGTGGGTTGAACAGGTTCTTCCGTTTTCGTTGCTGTTGCTGGTGGTCTTCATTCGTCAGCACTTGCAAGGTAGTAATCTATTTGGTTTTGACCTTCGTTTATAATCTTATGTAATAGTAATTGTTTGTTGTAATTACAAGAACTTGATTATGCGTGGTTGGTTAAATACTTGTAATGCTTCGATGGTAACATTTGTTAGAAATCGTATGCAATCTGTGAAGGATGTTTTTTTTGGGTGCATCGTGCAGTTAATTTATGAGATCTTTGGGTCGGGTGGGACTGTGAGAAGAGATATATTTACATCCCAGAGGGGCTTCAATTGGAGATACTATACTGGAAATTCCTAATTTCCATTGAATAAAAGAAATTGAATTGAAACCTGTTTCTCTTGGTCATCTTCATTTGGGAAAGCTTGCTTGTATGAATGTTGAAGCGAGAATTTTTCTTTGGTGTGTATCAGGGAAAGCTTATGTACGTTACAGTAGGTAGTAACATGTAAGTTTAGCTCGTGTAAAGTTGGACGTTATCGAGCTTTAGACTAGTTAAATTGGAACCCAATTTAAGCTTGTGGGTTAAGATCATCTTTGCTGGTTCAGTTTTGTATTTGCACGGTTCAATGCATTTAAGTTTTGCTGCATACTTGAGTGTGCAGGGTTTGTGCCCCCTTCTTTGGTTGCCTTTCTTTTTCACGCTTATACTGGTAATGTGGTTAGACACAGCTTGGTCTGCAATTTACCTAGAGCTTGGGCTGAAATAGGGATGGAAATTTCTTCCTCACCGCGCTAGGTGCGAGATTTCCCATTTTTTCTTTCTTAGGATTGGGGATGGTAAAACTTTCCCAGTCGTTTGGGGCTGTGGACTATTCGAAATATCCCCGCACCCTTCCTGGATAATGCACCAATTGATCCTGTTTACACAGTACTTTAAGATTTGGTGTTGGGTACCGTAACTAACAAGCAAAGCATTTATGTAATGCCCATAAGAACTCAGAACCTGGGTCGTATGTGATGGAAAATTCCAACCAATGACAAGTAACTTTCTTATGGTTCATTTTCAAGTGCTCTTCTGATTTCAGCCATCTTCTTTTTTGAATATGATGGAAATAGAAAACCACTAAGGCCTTTGGAAGGCCACACCTGCAAGATCTGCATGTAGGATGTCTCCAATCTCCCTCAAAGGAGTCCGCAGTTTTACCTTGTGACATTCTTGATCAACACCGGCGTTGGCTAGCCTGTCTTGTTACCCTCACTCAAAGTGTGACCGGTGGTGCAATTTGCACCTTCCATGCAGATTAGTTGGCAGTCTGTCCTTGATCAGTCACGTTGCTATTTCAAAATCTATTGTAACTCAGGCAACTTGGTTGATTCATTCTTCCGTCATAAGGTGAGCCCTCTGAAGTTGCCCGACAGTTCTGCCTCAAGACTAGTACAGTGAGTTTCTCATGAAAAAGACAAAACTAGCAGCCCAGATTCCTTGATAAGCTCTCGGAAAGCACCCGCAAAACCAGTTGGCTCTGGATTTCTTCTTGACTTCCATCCATGTTCAGCTTTATTTTCCCTGCAAAGGGAAAATTCCATGGGTGAAGGGACATGTTTGTCTCTGATCTTTGTCTTTACAGTTGTGACTGGCACAGCTGTTGGTTTGCACATGTTCGCCACTGATCTTTCATCCTGAATTTCATGTTTATAAAGGGCCAATCTCAAGGTTAGAAGGAGAGACTGGAGTAGGTGCTAACCTCCAGGATACCAGTTTGGGGATTTGAGTGTTCGAAAAATCCATTGCTATATGCTGTAGGAATTATTTTGTTCAATTGTTTATGAATGCTACCCTTATTGATCCTTTGATTTGGTATAGAGTGATGTTATTTTTTGGTATACTGTCTCGCATTTGCATGTTTATAATCTTTTTTTCTCCAGTAGATAAGATTGTGATTTGTGGTGAAAAGTTTTGCATATAGGCCATACTTTACTTCCCTTGTATGGGCTTGCTTTCAATTAAATGTTCTTTTTTATGCTATTCTTTTTCCATTGGTGATTCTCTCTTTTACTTGAGGACTTGCAGGTTTCTTTGGCACACTATGGATAACTGCTGTAATGTTCAAATCAAATGATATTCTTCGAAAGCAGACAGCCCTAAAGGTGTGTCTTCTGTTTCCGAATATCGCAGGAACAATGAACTTCAATTCTATCCAGCAACAAAATGCATGTGTTTTTTTTGAAAGGCAAGAAAAAGAAAATGCGTGTGTGGGTGTAAGAGAGAGAGAAATGGCATCTCAGCTTATTAATTAATGGTTTCTGCAGGGCGAGAGAAAGATAACTGTTCTTATTGGCATCTCCACTGTTTTTATGCTTCAAGTGATTGGTGTTTACTGGTGGTATCGGAATGATGATCTTTTATATCCATTAATCTTGGTTCCTCCTAAAGCAGTACCACCTTTCTGGCATGCTATATTTGTCATCCTTGTAAATGGTATGAGTTTGGATCCCTCTTTTAGCTATTTACTACTGTCATTGGTTGCGGTTTTACCACCTCATGGTACGGGTTTTGTCTCCTACTACCTTCATGTGAGTGTTGCGTGTATGCTTGGCAATATAAAATTGTAGAGAATATGTTTCCTCTGGAATACTGTAGTTAAGTATTTATGTATTTGTGTGGATGCCTGGATTTTTTAGTCATTGTTATATTCCATGCTCATTAGAATTTCTTTTTACTGTTGTTTTCTGGCTTGACATCTTTTCACTTGTTTCTTTACATTGGGGAATTTCTCCTTGCGGAGGTTTAATTTATTTTCAGATGCATTTCCTTCAGTGTTATTCCAGTGTGGTGTTGTGTATTTTGTTTGTTCAGCTGCAGTTGTCTTTGGTTCATCTTCACGAGATTTCTTTTGTTTCAGACACAATGATGCGGCAGGCAGCTATGGCTGTGAAGTGTGTGCTCCTAATGTATTACAGGAACGGCAGAGGCCATAATTTTCGTCGGCAGGTAAATGAATTCTTCCAGCAGTCAATTACAGGCATGCAATTTGTTGAGTTGTGGGAGAGTTTTCTGATAGTGGATATTTATTTAGGGTCAAATGCTAACTCTGGTTGAGTATACCTTACTGTTGTACCGTGCATTGTTACCAACTCCTGTCTGGTATCGGTTCTTCTTGAATAAAGAGTATGGAAGCCTGTTTTCATCACTGACTACAGGATTGTACTTAACATTCAAGCTTACCTCTGTTGTTGAGAAGGTACATATCCTGAAGTTATTATTTATTGCACCTGACTTACTCATTTCCCTTTGTAAATCTGGAAACCCAACTTTCAAGAGACTACAGAGATTCGGTTTGCTGTCTTGAACTTTGTTCTGGTTTTTCCATTCAGGTACAATCCTTCTTTGCTGCTTTGAAGGCATTATCACGGAAGGATATCAATTATGGGTCTTATGCCACATTGGAACAGGTATGTTCGTGGATTTTTGAACTTTCTACAATTTTTTCAGCTTGAACATAGGAGCTGGCAGTTATATGCAGTGGCATCCTTTATGAGTTTGATTTTTCCTATAGCCACTCGGATTCTGCAGTGCATTCAATCGTTAACCAGGAAATTAACTGTAGTACCTTTTTTCCCCTGTAGCCAATGCATGCTAGTACTCGGCACACACTAGAACGTGGCACACAAATGACAGTTATTACCACACATGCACAGTTAAAACTTGAAAGGACATTGAATTGGAAGTACACTCCTCTATCAACTAACACCAAGATGCTGTGAGGTGGAATATAATACCGTTTTATGCATTTATATCGGTACCCTTGAAAATGACATCAGCAGAATGGGAAGATACACCTGCTAGCTGTCTAGTTTTCCTTTAACTTTATTTTAGGTTATTTTGAGAACTGTGTGCTAGAGGTGATTCAGACAAATGATTATGTTAATCATCTCCAAACCAAGATGCAATGAGTGGAGAGGCGGCCAGGGCTCGTATACTAGTTTTGGAGCTCACAATTAACCAATGTGGGACAAGCTCTAACCTTCCTCTGCACCTGCAACCCCCGAGCTGCATGTGGAGAGGTAAACAAAGGATCTATATTATTGGGAGCATAACAAAACAAGGTACACTAGGACACAGATAATGGGGCAATCGATAAAAAGAGTCTTGTTCAAAAGCCTTTGAAAGCTTGTCTCTGATACCATGTCAAAGCATCCAACTCATAACCAATTGGCAATTAGTGAAGAGGCCGCCCATGCTCATATACTAGTTTTGGAGGTTAAAATTAATCGATGTGGGATAAGCTCTAGCAAATTGGAGTGTAAATTTGTGCATGTTCTTTTGAAATGGATTGGGTGCTTCATAGGATTTTTTCTGTGATGATAGCAGTGGGCTAAGGGGTCAGTCGTGATATTGTGACTAAATCTCTGTATAACTTATATGCATTATTGAAGTTGTGCATTGAACCTCCTTCCTATGGGCGGACAAATTATTCCTGTGATTTAAGCTGTTAGTAACTTGATGCAGGTAAATGCTACAGGAGACTTGTGCGCAATTTGCCAGGAAAAGATGCATGCTCCAATTCTACTGCGCTGTAAACACATTTTCTGTGAAGACTGTGTTTCTGAATGGTCTGTTTCTGATTTTGCTGCTTTCCATCTTAATTCTGTAACTTTACATCATGAAATTTGGTAGCTTTGTACAAATGGATAGGGCTGGCATATATAAGGTAACTTGTCTGGAATCTAGATAGGTGGGAAACTTGTGGAATGACTCGGTAATCATGGTTCTCAGGTCCACTATTGAGGATACATAACCAAGAGGGCATAAGAGCTATTCACTGGCAGTGACGGTCTGATTGGACACTGACCCAAGGAAAAAGGGTACACTAGTAAGGGGTTGGTTTTCTCGAAGAGTATACATTCTTTGGACCCGTAGGGTATGTACATTGGCATGGGATCTGTGAGGGCAATGTTATCCTCTACCAAGTACCTTTAGGCTGTGTTTGGAGATTGGATTTTTGTAGGATTTTATGAGGGGAAGAAAAAGGTGAAAGGAAAAAAGAACAAGATAATGAAGTGAAGCAGCTTAGCCCTTTTATTAATTTCATGATATCTTCTTCTTTACTGTTTCCTTTCCTGTCAAAGTTTAAATCTAAATATGAACAGAAATATTTTCACATTTATGTAGAATTGAAATCATCTGTGGAGTATTATTGTTCAGTCGCTGTCAATGTTGAATGCAGAATTTGTAGAGAGTGTAGCTTAAAGAAGAGTTTCAGTTACAGAAGTTTTTTGGTGTTTGGGTTATTGGCTATTGGTGTGTCTGATTTAGTCAAGGCCAGTGTTCTTTGTTCCATCAGGTTCCCCTTGTGACTAACATCAATTATTCTTGTTTCAAGGTTTGAGAGAGAAAGGACATGCCCGTTGTGCAGAGCCTTGGTTAGACCCGCGGATCTTCGTTCATTCGGGGATGGATCAACAAGTTTGTTCTTCCAATTGTTCTGAAATTCTGCGTTGTCGCAAACCATGTATCTTCTTCCCCATCAAACTGCTGTTTCCCCAAAATTTTCATCTTTTTGCATAGTCTTAGTTTTGTCTTTTTACATTGTCTCATTCTTGAGTTGCCTTGAAAAGTTGCTGGTTGCAAGGTATCACCAGAATTAGCAGATGGATTGACAATACGTTCTTATGTTGTATTCTTGGAAATTAATTTGTCTCATTCTTGAGTTGCCTTGAAAAGTTGCTGGTTGCAAGGTATCCCCAGAATTAGCAGATGGATTGACAATACGTTCTTATGTTGTATTTTTGGAAATTAATGTACATTTGGCCTCGAGGTCAGTTGATTTTCGTGAAGGTGATCAACACTATTGCTTTACCTTAGTGCTATGATTGAATGTACTAGGCATAAGATTTGAATTGAAGTGCCCCAATACAAGTCCGTAGGCGTTGTTGTGGATCACAAAAAAAAAAAAAGAAGAAAAATACTAGTCCGGAGAATATCCAATTTCTTTAGTTTTCCTATGATTTGTATGGCTTAATCTCACAGCAAAAACAAGGTCATACGGTAAAATATTTGAACATTGTTTGACAGCAATATTTGTTGGGTTTTTTTAAAGTTGCTTTCTCGTCAAAGCACTAACGAATTTAAAAGTAAAAAATTGGTGAAATTTCACAGCTACCCATGGTCCCATTGAAATTTTCTGCCTTAGCTGCCATTTGACATTTTTAATGTCATGAAGTTTTTTCAAAGAAAGTGAAATTTTCTACCTTCATCAGCTCCATGGACCACATGGCTTAATTGACATGTTTATATGACGATGATTATATAAGTGAAGCTTTTGACTCGACAAGCTATATTGGTTTTCATAATTAGTCGAAGTGCGCAGAAGTTGGCTTAGAATTGTAGTTGTCAAAAAAGGCGGCACAAGCTATCCTTGCGCAGAGAGATGCTACATACATTACATAATTACACTACACGTTTATACTACATTTTTATGTGGGGCCCATTTCAGATCTCATAAAAATTCAGAAAAATATCCATAAATTTTAAAATATTGTTTTATGGAGTCCTGTAAAAAATCAGCTCCGATGGATATCGGTAAGTATTACAGTACTTCGTGATTCGTAGGGATGAAACTGTTCATCTGCGTAGTTTCGTCACTACAAATCTAGAAATGATACTTATCGATATCCGTTAGAGTTGATTTTTTACAGGACCCCATAAAACAATATTTTAAAATTTATTTCTCCCTCTGTCCCTAAATAAGTATCCGGCGCTCAAAATTAGGTTTTCAAAAAGATGCATTTGTTTCGTTAAAAAAAATAATTTTTTTTTTACAAATCAATAGATAATAATGAGTTCTATTAGATTGTGAAATTTTTTAATAAAAGATATGCATGTTTTGTAAAGCCTAGTTTTGCGCGCCGGACACTTATTTAGGGACGGAGGGAGTATTATTTTTTTTGATTTTTCTGAGACCCGAAATAAATTCCACATAAGATGTAGTATAACTATGTAGCGTAAAAAAATAGTATATCTATCTTTAGCGTGCCAGGTGTCAAAGTTAGAATCCTGACTTACAGGCTGAAAATTAGGGACGGAGAGTATTTAGTTCGTGGGCGATGGGAACTAGTATTTCACTGCATACTATAGTCTATGAAAAAAAAAATCAGTGCCGAGCGGGTACAACGTGGTGTCAACTCGGCAATCCGAGCCGTCTATTACGTGTTTGGACGGCTCAGATTTGGAGAGAGAAAATGAGAGAAAAAGTGTTGGAATAAAAGGAGAGAGAGTGTTTTAATCTGAGCCATACAAAAATGTATCGAACGGCTCAGGTACACTGAACAGGTGCCACATCGGCAATACCTGCTCAGCACTGAAAAATTCCTCATAGTCTACAGAGGGGTCAAGATTGTCTGCAAAACATTTCAAAATATCACTCTCTCTCCTCCCATGCATTGCATTGCACCACATGTTCATCGAGGTGTCTCTTGTCATTATCACGGCACGGTTTTTCCCTTTTAGAGAAAAAATTATTTCTGGATGGGGTGGAAATCATGGGGTTTCTGCCTAACCCCTTATTGAAGTAATCTGAATCGTTCATTTTATAGAGCTCGTAAAATAATATATTCACCAAAAAAATAAATATTGAGATAATCTGAACCGTTCATCTTATAGAGCTCGCAAAATAATATATTCACGAAAAAATAAATTTTATCAGACATTCATATGTATGTCAAAAATTAAATTTTGGTTTATAAAACGGATGGTCATGCATATTTTAACTTAAAAACTATTAAAAGAATCCAAGCCGTCCATTTTATAAACCAAAATTTAATTTTACGAGCTCTACAAGATTAACTGTTCAGATTACCTCAATGAACTCATGGCAGGGCCCACAAATGGCGCCTCATCCGGATATGATCCATTCTCTTTTTCTAAATAGTGTGTAATCTTGAAACAAAATGAATAGCCACGTGGTTCAATATGGATATTACCAGGAGACTCTAGAGAACTTGTTCGAGGTAAGACGTAAACGCAACTTAATAGTTCCGTAAGGGTTTAGAGAGCTGAAAAAGAAGTGTTTTGTCTCATACAACACTAGCCCGTGCTTATGGCACTACGTATTTCTATTGGAGGGAGATGACAGTTGCGTAATTTAAGTGAAAATCATGGGCACTCAACCGGAAAATGGGAGGATGCAGTACAGCCTTTGGATCAAATAAATTTAAGCCGTTCTAACAACTTGTTTCCACACCCTTCTGTCTTATAATAAAGATTGTGTTTTCTCTATGTGGAAATTTCTTCATTGACCATTTCCCTATGCTTTTGTTATTTTAATTAATCGCCGAATGGTCGGATGACTATGTTCGTTTTGGGTTTTGAGATAGATTTTTAGGATAATGAATGGAGAGAAATAAATAGAGAAATGAGTGTTAAAATTTATTTAAGACCATGCGCATAAAAAAAAAGTTTGAGTATAAAGTCCCAAAACGAACATGGTGTATCGCTTCGGATATGGCAATCCGGCTTTACCCATATTCCGAATTTTTTTGTATTTCTAGATGCAGCTAATAAGTTTGGAGCCAAGACTTATCTCCCACACGGAGAGTAATGTTAGGCTTACAACAAAATTTTGTAGAAATAAACTAGTGATAAGATTGGATCAAATACTTACATATATTTAATCAATCAAGTTAGTTTTTTTACAGATTTACTTGAAAAAATAATTCAACAGTGCTACACGCACAGATTTTCTCAAACAGACAGCGCGTACAGATGAACTTTAGACCAGTTTTGGGTCCCGCAAAGATGATCGGAACAGCTCATTTTATTCAAAACATCTTGTTTAAGGTCTCCGTGAAAAATCAGCTTATTTGGATATCGGTAAAGGGGTTTACGAAACACTCAACTTTGCTGTAGAAAATAGTCTTTTTTTTGAACCAAAGTTGGGTGTTTCGTAAACCCTTTTACCGATATCCAAATGAGCTGATTTTTCACTGAGACCTTAAACAAGATGTTTTGAACAACATGAGCGGCTCCGATCATCTTTTCTGGATCCAAAACGGGTCCAAAACCCATCTGTACGCGCTGTCTGTTTTAAAAATTCTGTGTCAGCAGCAGTTTTGAAAATAATTTAAAATCTACCAACGAATCCAATCATTTACGTGGTACAGATAGTAAACCCTACACAACGTGTGTACTGTGTACGCCGTATGTACCCCGCTTGAGGGGAGCTGCTTTTCCCACCCCCCTGACACACCCCCCTCCCCGGTCCCACATCCCTTTTCCCGGATTACCCCCCCCCCCCCCCCCCCCCCCCCCTCTCTCTCTCTCTCTCTCTCTCTCTCTCTCTCTCTCTCCCTTTTCTTTCTTTCTTGCTTTACACAGTTTGCTGCTTCTTCTTTTTTTTTTTTTTTTTCTAGTTTGGTTTTTTGTTTTTCATTTTATTTCCTTTTCTTTCTTTCCGGTTTGAATTTTTTTTCTCTTTAATAATAAGTTCAAATCTAATTCTAGGCTTTGTAAAGTAATTGAGAGAAAAAAAGTGTTTCAATTGATTAATTTGCTAGGTGGAATTTGTCAGGTGGTGTCTCCCACCAATAAAAATTTGCCCTACTGACACACGCTTCTTCTCTCTCCGGACAGAGTTTTCTCTCAAAAATTAAGTGTTCCAAATTACAATTCGTTTGAATGGGTGAAAAGATTTTATTTTATTTATCATTTAATTCTAAAGGGTCATAATTAAATTTTAACTATAGGACTCTCGTGATTAACCCTAATAAAATCGTAGAATCAAATATCTTTTAGGACTAACCAACTAGAGCCCTAAAGTCAAAATTCAATTATGACCCTTTAGAATTAAATGATCAGAAAAATAAAATATTCTCACCCATTCAAACGGATTGAAATTTGGAACAGTTAATTTTTCAATCTACAGTTTATATATTAAAAATATGGTTAAAAAATTAAGTGTTTCAAATTTCAATTCGTTTGAACCGATAGAAAGATTTTAGTTTTCTGATCATTTTATCCTAAATGGTTATAATTAAATTTTGACTATAGGGCTCTCGTTGATTAATCCTAAGAAAATCGTTGAATCAAATATCTCTTAGGACTAACCAACAAAAGTCCTATAATCAAAATTTAATTATCACCCTTTAGAATTAAATGATCAGAAACATAAAATCTTTCCACCCATTCAAACGGATTGAAATTCGGAACACTTAATTTATTTTTGTTAAATTTGGTCAAGTGTTCCGAAACGAATAATTTCTCCCCGGCCCCCCAAATAAAGTACCCCCACTTTTTTAATTTTTTATTTTATTTAATTACTTTTATTTAATTTATTTAATTTCTATAAATACACCCTATTTATATTAAAAAATATAATTCAAGAATTAAGTGTTTCGATTTTAAATTCAGTTGAACCGGGTGAAAATCATATTTTTTGATTATTTTATTATAAATAGTCATAATGAATTTTTTTTGTATAAGGCCTTTCAACAAATATCCTAAAAATCATTATTTAGTTTCAAGGGTCTCTTAGGGTGTCCATTGAAAGGCGTTGAAATTTTGTTTAAATTTATTATTGTTGATTAGAAGTTATTTTTATTATTCATTGTTAAGACTAATTAATTAATTAAAATAATATAAATTTATTAAGTATGAAGATAAATTTAATTGAAAATAGAATTTGAGTTAACCAAAAAAATAAGAATGGACAAAATATGAAAAGAAACAAATAAAGAAAAAAAGAAGGGAGGTTAATGGGAAAAGAAACAAATAAAGAAAGTAATTGAAAATTAAAAAAAAATTCAAATGGAAAGTAAGAAAAGGAAATAAAAGGAAAAAAAAAAAAAAGGACAAACTGGAAGCCGGAAGGGGGGGGGGGGGGGGGGTGGGTTGGGGTGTGGGAGGGGTGGCAGGGTAAAACCGGGGGGTGGAGGGGGTAAATCTGGAAAATGGGCTGTGGGGTCGGGGGGGGGGGGTGTGTCAGGGGGGGGGAAAGCAATTTACCGCTTGGGGGTACCCTACCAATAGCAGCAGGTGTTTGCCGAGGATTCTGCTATCTTTGTCAACGTTCAAGATTTGCCGAGGATTCTGCTTCCCTCCCTGTCTCTGACTCTCATCACGAAAGGGACCCTTCATCTTCCCCCCATTATTTAAACAGAAAATTTCCTCTCCGTAATTCTCGCGACTACTATTTCAGTCTATTTCCCATATTTCCTCACAACCCATGCTGAAATAAACAAGTTCTTTTTGATGCTCTTATTTGAATCAGTTGACACGTATCTTAACTAATTTTATCTAGTATTTTCTTGCTTATCCGATCCCAAAGGACCAACCTCTAGTCAATTGTGTGGATTGCGGAGAGCGAACTGACCAACCAACCCTAATGAACCTGGGCTAATAAACAAGTTCTTTACCCTCTAATTTGTTCTCACCCTGGTTTTCCTCTCTCTCTCTCTCTCTCTCTCTCTCTCTCTCTCTCTGCAGTGAATTCATATTGAAATTTATGCGGAGCACGCATGGAGATTAAGGGTTTCACTTTTGAAGGCACGCCCATTATCAGCAGTTAAGTTTTCCTTGCCTCTTTTGTCTCATGTTTTCAGTACAATTTGACTAGAAAATTAGCAATCTTTTTGGAGAATTGGGGGTGTTTTCCTATGTCAAATTTCAGTTGATTATGTTGGCAATGTAAATCAAATGGATACTTTATTTTGCTAGCTGTAATGTACTAGCAACTTACATAATGTTGATTCCTGCATATGATCTGTTCTTCATTGGACCATCTAGTTTGATAGAAATCTAATTCCGAAGAATAAGAAATCTAGGCGCGTGTGTATATAATGTGCATGCCTTGATATGATCTGTCCTCCGTTAGGTCTTCTGGTTTTAAAAAATCTGAGATGAAAATGGGAAATGGGTACTTCATTGCTTCATTGTCAAAACTTATAACTAGGGTTAGGGTTTGACGAAAACGAAGCTTTGACGGTTTCATAATCACCGACCGACATTTCATGTCGGGTACATTTACCAGGTTTGAAATTTTCCATCGTTGAGATTTGGTCTAAAGAATAGGCCGATTAGTTTGGTTTCATTTGTTAGTTCTGTCCCTTTGTTTGATCTGAAACTATTTCTTTGTCACACTAGCACTTGAATTTTACCCTGAAAGGGGATCTCCAAAAATGTGCTCTCCGGTTGTCATTCCGTTTTACTGATTTCCTTTACGCACAAGCACTAAATGTGTCATGGTAGTTTGATCCATAGATCATCAAAGAGTGATATGGCAATAGTCTGTACCACTTTGTATAATTTTCAAGGTAGAAACTACTTTTGATACCATTCATGAGAAGTATTCCCTATCACAATTTTCTTCAAATGATTTTTTCAAGAGTTCCAAATTTTCAATCGTGAAGTTGGTGTTTATATTTTTCCCTAATCAACCAAGAAAATTACCTCATTCTGCTGTGTTCAAGTTTCATGGTACTCTGGTGCTTTATTCTGAGTGCTCCAGCTAGTGGAAAGCTCACTATGGGTTTTATTGAAGAAGTAAATAATGCCTCACCTTTTGTTGTACGTTTGCAAACGTTAGAAATAATTTTCACTTACTTTCCATATGTGGATCGTGGACTGGAGTGAGATGAATTGCATGAACCCGGTAGAAAGAAGCTACCTAGGAATGGTTCGAGGGAGCTTTCTTCGGCCCACTCATGGAAGAGATAAGGGGTCTGAACTAGCTGCCGACTCATTCATTCAACCACTCAGTAGAAATGGAACTCGTTTGGCTTGCTACTGTGATTGTGTGAATGATGCGGGAGATAGTTTTCATTCCTCTCCCTCTGTGCTTGGACTGAAGGGAGCTCCCTCTTTCTGTTGCCTTTTTTCCCCTTCATGCCTACCAGAGACTTTTACTTGTAAACGTCTTATCTTTTCTGTTGTCATTTTCTTCTTTTATGTAACTTCAGGCTTATGAATGCTCATAAATCATAATCTCATTCATGCTGTAAGATAAGGTTTCCTCGCTTTGCTGCTTGCATCTCCCATCGTGCATGCTACTAATAAATATCTTCTTTAAAGGGCAAACTCTTCATATTTAACTGAATGGCTTTTAAACACCCGTAAGATCATAAGCATCTTATTCTTATTCAACCTTGTTTCGGGCTTATGTATTTGTAACGATGCAAATGATCGTTTACATGCTGTAAGGCTCATTACCGCATCAAACTTCTGTCTGTGGTGGATTTTACGTTGTTATTAGGGAATTGTATTATCAGGTACCTTGCTTGTTCACAGGCTCTCCCTCTCGTAAGTTCGAATTAGATCCGCCATGTTCTCCCATCTGCTAAAACCTAGTCTCCTTGCTTCCTTTCTTCTTTTTCCTTTTTGTTCTAACTTTCTAGAAAGGTGAAATTCCCCTTCAGGCTTCTTCGCAATATGCGTATAGTTTCATTAAACATCGAAGGTTTTTTTGGAGTCTTGAGACTTGTGTTTGCTCTTCCTTTATTTGAGGTGTGTTTCTAAACAATGCCCTACTCTTTTTGTTTGGAAACTACATGGTTTGGCCACCATGTTTTTTACTCGGGAAAAGTTTAGGTTTTGATCCACTTATACTTATTACTACGATGTAAATTGTGATTCACAGTTCACACCACGTGCCTCCAATGCTATTTGTGGCCTTAAAAAGTGGGAAGTTCATTAAAAATAAGGAAACCATGAGACATCACAGTAATCATATTGTTTCAAGGCCAATCTGAATCTGAATACTGGATTTGAGACTAGCAAGTCGCATACTTTAATCACTAGTTGCATGGAGAAAGTACGAGGTTCACGTGTACTTTAATGACAAGTTGCATGGAGAAAGTACGAGTTCATGTGGACTTTAAGGTTAAAATTTAAGCTCCTTTTGGTCCATCGAGAAAGTGAGTACACTTTGATTCATTTTCTTTTCATTTCCATCGATCTCTCCAATGCGTTCTTTTTGCATATACTCCTACTAGTATTTTATGACCATTTGCTTCAGTAGCTTTCATTAGCTTTATGTGCTTATTTATGGTTATGCACGTTGTTTAAACCTTGAATTTCTTACTCTGGTAAGCTATTTCTTGTTTTCTTTGAACATCAGAGGTGGGGGTCATGTTGGATGATGTGATGAGATGTTGCCAAATAAGGCTGGGGGGGACCTCTTGGACACATAACCTGTTTTGGGTAGTGAAATCTAGTTTTGTTTTTCTTTTCTTTTCTTTTTTTTTTTGGTCACACCACACCACTATCTATAAGGAACCCCACTACACTTATGTCGTGACCGAAGCTAAGGTTGGCCCCCACGCGCGGGTGGTGTTAGAACTTAGAAGTATGTTTAGCCCCAATAAAGGGCAATGAGGACTCAAACCTGGGCATTGTCCGACCAAGTCCGAGTTTCCACCACTGAACCAATCCCTCATCCGTAAATCTAGTTTCAAGTTCAGTGCATTCCAGTGCAGGTTGTATCTGGATTTTACTATTTACTTGCTGAAGAAATCAATGAATGTAGGTTTCTTGTGGTGGTCCCATATCTTCTTCATTTTGTTTGGGAAATGGGAAATTATCTGCTTAGTCATGATGTAAGTAGTTATTTTTCAAGCACATGTTTTTCGAAAAACTCACTAGATGCTGTTTTCTTGTGGTCCCATTGTTTCCTCAGGGCGTTTGGGAAATTGGAAAAATGATGCATAGTGGTGTTTGTACTTTCAATCGAGGCATGGCTGTGTCTTCTTCCTTAATCTTAATCTCAAGTTGAAATTCCATAACTTGGTTCCACATCTCATCTGTTTTATTAAAATGGTTCGCAATGTGGTCCTCTTAATTTCGAAGAGTTCAATGCAAGTCGTATTTTTTTGTGGACAGATATTGCGATCTCGTGCAACGACAAGTGCTGTTGGTCTCTAGCCTAGTGTCGTGAGATTGGCTCGCAGATATCAACCTCTCTACAGGAGCGAGGATGAGACAGTCCAGTCTATACACGGATCCGCTGCTCATTGTACGCGTCAGTTTGTGGCTTGCGCAACGACAACAAGCGTTATCTGTTTTAGCATCGTGACATGGTTTTGATGCACGCATTATTTAGCCTCTCTTCAGAAAACGAGGATATAGCTCTCTACCCACTAAGCGAGAGTTTCGATTGCTAGGTTTGCATTGTGCGAGATGGGTCTCCAGTTCGTCGTTTTATTTGCGATTTGCACTGCATTGTGCCATTTGGGTCATTGTACATGAATTGCTCCTAAGTGGATTAAGAGACAATACTTGAAGAGGCACTCAGGCGTGAGTTTCGTCTTCTGAATAAGAATTTACATCTCTGCATTTGAATTTTCACACAGTTTTTGTGTTCTCAAGTTAACGATCCTTCTGTGTAAAATATGTCTACTCCAATTTTGTTGAACTGGAACCCATTAAACTGTGACTGCAAGAAGTTGGCTTCCAAAGTGTCTTGGACATCACGGGTCTAACCCTACGTGACATAATTTGCTTGCTTGAGCAATAGCGCGAACGCTAGCGTGAAAGTGTATTTGAAACACATCTCAAACTACTAAGATCTGTAAGAGCGAGAATTGAGAGCGGGAGTGCAAGGCATTTTGAAGGATCGTGTGAATAAGGTCTAACCCATCTCTGGCGATTAACCAACCAATCGAAGTACTTTTCTTATTCTTTAAATTTTCTTGACGTTTTGTGTTTTCGTAGAACCAAAAAAAAAAAAAAAAAAAGTTGCATTGACGAAGTAAATTTGAATTGATCGAAATCTTCACAAAGACATGGTGAAATTCCGAGAAAATTGATTTATTTTATTAAATGAATTCGAGGTAAACTTCGTCTAATGAATATTTGGTGTTCGTCCAAGGTTGGAAGTCTACATTTTTATAGCCAGAAATAAAAGGTAGAACAATACCTCTGGGTGGAGCAAGATTTTGCAATTCAAGTAATTCGAAGAAAAATCAGATTTTGACAAAAATTTCTATATTACTTTGACAAGATCTCTTGGTAAAGGCAAGATTTTGAAGCTCCTCCTTATATTTTTCAAATAAAGTTGAGACAATGAATCAATAAGGTTATGTAGTTTGAGAATTGGGCTACTTGAGTTTTGCTCGTGAATTAAAATTTGTACGAGACCTGTTTAACTTATTTATATATTAAATTGAAAAAAAGTAAGTTTCCAAATGAATCCGGTTCCATTCTGGTTCATGTTTTGGACTGAAGGAGACAGTCATGATCGTGACTATCCATTTGTTGCAATCAATGGTTCAGACGTATTTCTAAACTTTGACCGGTAAGAGTTCAAATTTTAAAAATACTTCCGAACCATTGAATCTACCAATGACCGGTCACGATACTGTCTCCTCCGATCCAAAACATGGACTAGAGAGGATCCGGATCCGTCACAAATCGACTAGTCAGCCCGGGCCCTTATATACGTATTGATGTGATTGTAGAAACTTTTGGGGTGGTCTTGTGCAGTTAGAAAAACATGGAGGCTTCGAGTGTGAATTTAGAAAAATTGCGCGAACCAGTAGAGTGTCAACTCGTCATCTCAGACTCGGAAAAAAGATCTTCTCAGCTCAAAAGCTTCGTCTTCGTCTTCTTCACTCACTAAATCCAGATTCGATTCAGAATTTCTATGATCATTAGAAAATTCTCGCTTATCTTCTGATTTCAATGCGGTAACCTTTTATTGACGAAGAATCTACGACTCACAATGCACAATTCTGATCGAGCCGATACGTCGCTGTTGCCGTCCATGCTCATCGACTGGCAGTTTGGGGAATCCGGAGGCTTAACCTTCACTAATCTGTAAGAGATTGATTTTCATTTCCCTGATTTCCAGATCTTTATGTCTTTGTGTATCTGATTTTCAGGTCACTCTAATTTAAGCGGTTGATTGATTTATCTCTCGTGAACACGAGGAGATTCTTCTTGTCGTTTGGCGTTTCTGAGACTTTGATTGACTGAATTGGCCACTTTTACTCTGGTGGAGTTGGGACCTAAGTCACATAATGCGCATTCTTGTGCGCGAGCTTGAAAGCATCTTTCAAAATATTATAAGTATACTTAAATTTGCGAGGATTGAGAGTGCGAGCAGGAGCGGAGGGTCATACTGAAGGATTTGGAGGATAGAGAGAACCAAGATGGCCTTCCATTTTCTAAATAATAGCAGTTCAGTTTTTGTCACATAGGATAGACTAAATAGATAAATGGGCAAAGGAACTAGGTTTTTTACTTGGTACCCGTGGCAGATGTAGAATTTCGCATAGAGGGAGCCCAAGGTCAGTTATTTATATTTTGGAGGGACTGTGGTAGAATCATTTACAACTTTGAAGGGACTAGTGTAAAGTTAGTAGGTTTTTGGAGGCTAAAATCTGGCGTCTATACAGAAAAATATGTAGCGATAATGAAGACTTATTCAAATTTGTAGGGTCAGTCCTGGTGTCTGCCTCCGCCCCTTCACATTAGCAAGAAACAAAGCTGCAATTGACTATTATCTGCTTATGTACTTTTAACTTGACTTATTGCACCTTGGACTTCCATCTGTACACAACACAAGGGATGTGCAGAGGCTTTCTTTGAGAAAAACGGTCTAGGAGAGACAGGGACACTGAAGTTTTGTGAGAAGGATGTGAGAGGCCAGTGATTGAGTTATTGCTGATTTCAGTATCCACTAGATAATGATAGTAATTTGAGGTCAATCATCTCATTGTGAGATACCAAGAGCTTCTATGGTTCTCTACGTGTGTCTAATGAAATGAATTCCTAGGGAAGAATTGCACACTATTGTACGGATTTGCACATTCGTTTTTGATTATTTCATCACCGTAATTGGAGGTGAGCAACTCATCTAAGGCGCACTTAAACTAGAGGGACAGGAGATACAACAATATTGATGAACAGGTACTATCTATTGACAGTCCCACAATGACTGGTCAGGACAGGATCAAAGGTGGTGTGTGATGTTTGGTTGGCAAACTAGAGGAGAAAGTGGGTTTCTTCAAACTCAATTGGTTGTATGAAAATATATGTAGTTGAGCAAGCAAACCAATTCCGACGGAGGTTTGAAGATGTGGGTAAACTTCGGGCTTCCTCTAAGCCTGGAGCAAAAGGTCAAAATGAAAGGTCAAGAGAAAATTTTCTTTCGAATCCAAGTATCGTATGTTATAGCTGCAATTTCCATGCATTAAATATCCTCAATGACGTTTTTATCTCACAGCCTATAGTCCGTACTCAACCAAGTCACAAAACAGTCCCATCTTGCTAGAGTCTAGCTTCCTGAGCAACATCTTATTTCTTGTTCTGTAAACCAAAAATTCTTCATGAAGCGGGTTTTGAAAAGAAAGGATTATGGAATTGCACAAAAACTTGTGTATTGTAGACTGAGTGACATGCTGGCTTTGGCAATAGTTGGGTCCAGGGTATAACATATTGGAAAAAGGGTATGTGGCAGCCTTGAATATAGAGATATAGAGAAGACAGAGAGCAAAATTGAGGTACCTTTGCAAGTAAATCGGAGCAATGAGTTAAATGTAATAAATAATATCAATGTGCGAGGGCTTGAAAATGCATTATAGATGTAGATGTTACAGTTCTGTCACGCGTCTGTCAATCTTTAGATTCCATACCTGAATGAAGAACTTGGCATTGTATGTTACTAACCATAGATTTTGCACTGGGTGTTATCAATTGATAAATTTTCTCCTGGCAGCATCTAAACACAATCGTAAATTATTGAGTTGATTGTCTTATCGCTTGCTTTCTTTGTTTTGTCATACAGTTTTGAACTTCTCAAGCGTTGTACAGGGTTCTTACTTATGTTGTTCTGGCTTCGTATGATGTGTATTTTGGCAGGTTTTGATTGGTTCACGTGCTTATGACTATTCCCTCATCCCCATGAGTTCGATTGTTTCAACTTCTAGTGGGATACTTCCACCAACTAGGATTGGTATGTTTGATTCTGGGGTTTATGATCCTTTTAGCCAGCTAGAACCAGAGTTCAGTGACAGTGATGAAACAGAATTGCTTTCTGTATCATGGAATCAAGACTATAGTTGCTTTGCCGCTGGAACGAGCCGCGGTTTTCGTATCTATAACTGTGATCCTTTCAAAGAAACTTTCAGACGTGATCTGAAAAGCGGAGGATTTGGAATTGTTGAGATGTTGTTTCGGTCTAACATTTTAGCACTTGTTGGTGGTAAATCCAATTCCCAATATCCTCCTAATAAAGTTATTATTTGGGATGATCATCAGTGCCGTTGCATCGGTGAATTTTCATTTAGGTCTGAGGTTCGTGCAGTGAAACTAAGACGGGACCGGATCGTGGTTGTTCTTGAGCACAAGATATATGTTTACAACTTTACAGATTTGAAGCTTCTTCATCAGATAGAAACTCTAGCAAATCCCAGGGGACTTTGTTGCCTTTCACATAGTTTGAATACGTCTGTCTTGGCTTGCCCGGGTCTTCGGCGAGGGCAGGTTCGAATTGAACATTTTGGTCTGAATATGACCAAGTTAATAAATGCTCATGATTCCCAAATAGCATGCTTAAACCTAACAATGGATGGGCTTCTTCTTGCAACTGCTAGCACAAAAGGCACTTTGATAAGAATTTTCAACACAATGGATGGGACTCGGTTACAAGAGGTACTTTGCTGAATGATCTTGTATTTGTTTTTTCATTTTTGTCCTTTTCCCTAGCCTTATTATGTAGAGCTTTTAATTGCTGTTAAGGTAGTTACTGGGTCTATATGATTCCAACAATATAGGTGGAATGGAACAATTAAAGGGTAATTGAAATTCCTTCTTTTCATTTGTGCTAAACCCTTTTATGATTCTAGTCAGAGTCCACCATCTTGATTAAGATCAGTTTGAAATGTGTTTCCTACGGTAAGATCAACATGACCACAAAAATGGAGAAAATTTTGTAATCATGTCTTTATGCATGTTGCAGAAGTCTATCCCTGTATAAAGATGAATTGCAAAATTAAGACTCACAAGATGCAAGTGCACTGTCGCCTAGAGGATTCGGCCTTTTCCAAAAGACCAGTCACTACCTAGTGCCTAGCTGAAGGAGTAGGAATCATGTCCATTTAAGAATAATTAATGCATGTATCATCTGTTGCTCCATTAAATAAAATTTGGTCTTGCATTTAACTTTGCATTATCATGACCTTAGTCAATTGAGAAATCTACAGAGGCTTGTAACCCTTCCCTGCATGGTTCCCTTTGCGCCATCTATAATAGAACTACCTGTATCCTCTGATCTGTTTATGTAGGGAAATGTGTTTGTGCAATGTGAAGCTAAAAGACATAAAAGGGAGTGCCCTGCATCATGCTCTATCGCCACATACAATAGCATTTCATATATCCTGTGACCTTATTTCGTGGCGAGTCAGAATACCATTTCCCCTTATTTGTTAGTTTTTGGCTTCTGGGCTGGATTTTAAACTTAAGAGCTAACACAACCTCCATCAAAATTTTCCTTTCTTTTGCATTTGCCTATTGGCCCGGTTATGAAATGGTATTTGTGTTTTAATAGGTACGCAGAGGATTGGACAGAGCAGATATTTATAGTATTTGTCTCTCCCCTAACGTCCAGTGGTTGGCAGTGTCAAGTGACAAGGGTACTGTTCATTTATTCAGCCTCAGAGTTCGGGTCGTCGGGGAGGACTCGTCAATTTCTTCCAGTGCTTCTCAAAGTCTGGCGTTGTTCTACCAGAATTCATCATCTTCCCTTGATTCTCTGATTCCTCCTAGTACTAGTGACAACCCTGGATCAGCATTGTCTTTTATGAAAGGTTTCAAATCTCAATGCTTGGATTGATTATCAAAATATTGATACGTTCTAATTGTCTGCATAAGGGTTCAATACACCAAGGCAGTTTATAGTAAATCATTTTTATTTGTTTTTGACATGGTCGCTGTTTCTTTTTCTATGCAAGGCCAAGAAAAGAACAACCCAAATAGAACTTTAAGACTGCTTTTCCAAATCACAAACATCTTCTGGTCCTTGATTTTTATTACTTTAACTGCTTTTAAACAGTCTGTATTTAACATGGTACTACCGTACTAGACAATTGCTTGTAGGTTTGTCCAAGTTTTGTTCATTTGCCAGTACCAGGGGGTTATAAAAATGATTCGTACTTGAGGTTTTGTCTTGTTTTCTCCTCCAAACTCTCACGTTTCTGAGTTCTTTCAGGGATTTTACCAAAGTATTTTAGCTCAGAATGGTCATTTGCGCAGTTTCGTTTACCAGAATACACCGAGTTCAGTGCAGCATTTGGATCTCAGAACACTGTCATTATTGCTGGCATGGATGGGAGGTATGATTCATATGAAATTTTCTTCTTTCTTTCCTTTCTTTTGCAAATTATGCTGAAGAGGGAAGGGACGGGGTTTATTATATTACCATCTTGCCCTCATTTCTTGCAAAGTTGGTTAGTTGTAGCAACTAGGAAGGGTCCAAAAGTGTAATTTCAAACTTTAGGGACCAAAAGTGTAATTTCAAACTTTAGGGACCAAAAGTGTAATTTCAAACTTTTTACAAAGTTGGATTCTCTCTTCCTGCTGCTCCTCTGCCCGTTTCTGAAATGAAAACTGGCTGGCCGCTTCCCCATTTCCTTGTCTTCTCCACCAAACAAGAGAACCCTCCCTTCATTCTGGCCAGCCATAATTCAAAGTTTTACCTTAGTGGATCTACTTCTTACCCATTGTAGGAAATAATATTTCTCTAGTACATCACTATGTGCTCTAGAAGGACAAGGATATTAGTGAGTACTTACCATGTTAGACAAGAATATAAATTTAGCATCTCAAAAGTTTCTTTTTATTCAGATTGAACCTTTTCACTTTCTCATCACTTTGTTCTTTGGTTTCCTCTCGTTATCAGTTTCTACAGGTGCAGTTTTGATCCTGTTAATGGAGGGGAGATGTTGCAGCAGGAATACGTCCGCTTTCTCAAGACTGACAATAGGCCAAAATAGGGGTATCTCAATAATTCCATGGGCAATAACATGAATGTATACCAGTGTAAATATCATCACTTCCTCTGTAATTGAAATTTCATATTGTTACTCCATGCCGTGTGAGAGACATGCAGAGCAGGTGAGTTGTAAATGGTTATAAATTGCTTTAATGACATATTGCTCTTGAAAGGAACTCTTATGTAATTGCTATCGGCTTATATGTTCAAGAGGAATGCAATTCAAGCTAACATAAGTTACATGGATTTTATCTGTCAGCTGAGTTATCTCCATCCGAATATTTGCAGCTGGTCATGTTTAAAGTTCAAAAGTTCTGCTGCTGGGTTTTCATAGTTACTGGGATACGCTTGCTTCAGCTATGACTGCGCAAAACTGTGCAGGGATTTATGTGGAGGATTAACAAGCCTTTGTTTGCTCTGTTGCTGTATTGTACACACTAAACAAACCTAAACATTCCACTTCTTGCAACCAGGCTAAAAACAGTGCGGTAGCCAAATCATTGCTTGTTGGGAGGCGTATGAAATGTTTACCCTTTATTTTTCCGGGTGCACCGGAAAAAAAAATAATGAAATGTTTACCATCTGAAGGAAGTAGGAGATGGTCACCACAATAAGTGGTCAAGTGCTTCAAATGGATTGTTTAAGTGGTTCAATTGGATTCAACCTAGTTTGGTGAAAAAAAAATAGAACACAGATATGCTACTTCTTTTTCTTTTCTCTTTTTAGATACGATACTTGAACATATTTGTCACCAAACATTACCTCTAGCCCCACCGCTCTTGGATTGGGGCCATAGCTAAGGTCTCATTGCATATTCTTAGCAGTAAAATAGTATGTTTAGTCCCATCATGCGGATCCGGAGATACTATAAAGCAGCTCTTATAGAGCGCGAGTGAATTCAAGAGCGGAATGTCGTGCGAGTAAATTCAAAGTACTCATATCATTGTGGGAGTATATTCAGTTACTTGCCCATTATACTGTCTCTCTCACTTCAACAAAAAAGAAGAGGGAAAATGTCGGGTGAGACTCTGAGAGGTTGGCTACGTGGACGTTGTTATCTCATTCATGTAAAGTGTTTTTTTTTTTTTTTGAATATTCTCATTCTTGTAACGTGGATTTTAGATTTCCACCCTTTTTCTTCACCAATTGTCAAAAACGTTACCTCTAGTAATTGGATTCGAGTATTTTATTTTTTTGATTATCAGGGATCCAAGGCTGTCCGGATCAGCTTATACGCACTTGAATTATTCTTTTTTCCGGTTCGATCAAAAACATGTTGTCCGCTCCAGAGATTTCTCGTTTGAGATTTGATCATGAAAGATTGTTGAGTTTCGAACCCACAATGTCCGGGTTTACATTTCATTGTTTTAACTGCAACCCAAAATTGCCTGAATCTCAATTCGTAAAATATTCACAATATCTCTCAGCTCATTGCTAATAGTGTTTTCTCTCTTTCATTTCTCAAGCTGGAATACGAATACCCATCTCGTTTTACTTGGTTAATCTCTCTCTCTCTCTCTCGTGCATGTAGTCCTTGTTGAGCAGAGCAGGGAGAACGATGAGTGGCGGCGTGCTGGTGGGGTTTCACCAGTTCTGTTTCCCTGTCCGCTCTGAATCACCAAAAGTTCCAGACAACAAAACCCATTCCCTTCCGTTGGAGAGAAGGTGCCCCTGCACTAGATTACGGTTGGATTCCAAAAGGGGCAATCTTGTTTCTTCATCTATGATTGCCTTCGCTTCTTCTGCTTCTGTCAGCGGATCCGGCGCAGAGTATTCCGGTAAATTCGTGCTCTTTGCTACTGCTATCAGTCCTATATATCATACAGATATGACCGTATGTTTAGTGCAAGGAAGATGGTAATTTAGTTGGTTACGCTTGACTACTTGACTTGAATGATCATGTTTTGCCGTGTATGATTGGGAAAAATTGGATGTTGAAGATAAGCATGCTAATCATTGGTATACTAGTATGAAATGAATATCACTAGGGAAGTAGATGGAGTAGTTGAACCCATTGACTATTAAGTGTCCCCAATTTTGTCTAGATTTGGAGTGAGCAAAAGTAGTCAATCCCAACGCAACAGTATATGAACTTTACGTCATCGATTTGTTTAACCAAGTGTTGGACAATAGCGGTCGAAGATATATGTATCAAGCCGAATGTCAAAATGAAGCCTATTTTTGGGTTGCTGGAAAGCTGGGGTTTTCGGGCCCCAAGACTAATTTCTTTGGTAGGCGATACGCTAAGTAGCTTAATTGTTAGAGCCACCTTCGGAGTTGAACCATGATTTATATGGGCGTGTACGTTATGGACAGCTAGGATTCTTTCTTTCCCTTGCTGTCTTAGAAAATCAAGAGTTTTTATGACATGCTTCATTAATATCTCCAGAGCAATTGTTGGGAACAAAACCAAAGCAAAAAAAGAAGAAAATAGCTGGGATAGACCAAGACGAATTACTGGATCCTGCACTTTTAGCCGATCCAGACAGTTGTTTTTGCGAGTTCAAAGGGGTACAAATACACCACAAGATATGCAATGCCGAATCAGTCGCACAAAACTTATTACAGGAACAAATTGTTTCTCAAATACCTTCCCAAACTAAGCAAATGGGCCTTCCTATGATTCTGATGCACGGCTTTGGAGCCTCTGTCTTCTCATGGCAACGAGTTATGAAGCCTTTAGCACAGGTCACCGGCGAAAAAGTGCTTGCCTTTGATAGACCTGCCTTTGGATTGACATCAAGGGTGAATCCTCATGAGCATTCACCTTCTAGTAGTGAAGATAGGAAACCTTTGAATCCATACTCCATGGTATTTTCTGTGCTAGCAACATTGTTCTTCATCGACTTATTATCAGCTCAGACGGCAGTTCTGATGGGGTATGTACATCTGTGATTCTACGTTTTTTTTCTTTTTCATGTGCTCTTCCATCTTAGCGAGTCCTGCATGTGATACGACTGTATAGGTTAATTGCTGATCCTTTAGATCTTTTCTTTGACGTGTAGTCGTATTATATCAGAAATCAAGACAAATTATGTTGTCATTCACAGCTGTACTGCTCATTGAACTATTTTTAGTGGCTTCTAGTTAGGACCCTTGATTGTTATGTATGACTTCTGTCTTCTGTTACATGGGCCCAGTTACGAGTGTCAGTGTCAGGTGAAGGTGCTGTCTAAGTCATATTCATCGAACTATTGTTCCAATTTCCAATGAAACATTACAGTATATATATGCTTTGGTTTCTTCTTTAAATTTCTAGGGTAGACTTGGCCGGTATTGTGAAATAGATTTCATGCATAATATGCTTGTTGGGTGGATGTCCTACCATTTGTGTAGTACACATATTCACTTCATGCATTTTATAAGAGTGTAAGTAACGTAGCTTTTGCCAGCACTTCAGGTTCAAGCTGTTGGTTCAATAGCAGTTATGTTTAAGCTATTCGTTTAATGATTAAAGGAGTTAGATATACTGTAAGGTAAAATTAACTCTTCTCTTGCAATCAAAATAGGAAAACTTTGTCCTTGAACAAATGTCTGTTTTATGGATATTTGCTTGCTTTTTCAACAATTTTAAAACCAATTATCCTACTATTGGTCTGTAAAAATCCTATTCTCCATTAAGTGGTAAATATTATACTGGAGAACTTTTCTTGTTGTCTCTGTTTATTTTGAAGGCTGAAAACATCAATTATGAGATGCCAGGCATTCAGCTGGTTCTCTTGTAGCAGTTGATACATATTTTGAAGCACCTGAACGAGTTGCTGCTCTAATCCTTGTTGCCCCTGCAATTCTAGCTCCATTGAATATACGTAAAGTTGTCAAAGAAAATCAACCCGAAAGAGACACTCAAAGGCAGGAAGAAATCTCCCATTCAAATATTCATGGAAATCCATTTATTAGACTTGGTAACGTCTTGTTGGAGTTCTTCAAATACGTTGCCCAGGCGATAATGCGTTTGTTTAAAGGGATGGGAGTAATGGTTAACTATCTCTACAAGAAGGCTTTATCTGCAATTCTGCGGTCTTCCTTGGGCGTGATGTTGGTAATGATCTTTCTTAGCTTAGCTTGATTCCACGACGTGTTCAAGTTATTTTGGAAATCGCTTACTTGATCAGTTCTTTAGGTCTCAGTCAAATTATTATCATCCAAATACAATCTCAGATGATTTTGTCTAAAGATTTAGTTTTGGCTCTCTAGTCTCATAAGTCAAGTTCTCTAAATAGAATTAGATACGGATTGATGAAGTACTCTCTGGTTTTCATTTGGTTTGGTTTTGTATGGATGGACGTGAGTCGGTATTACTTACCGTAACCTGATTTTGCCTACTTTTGTTTACAGACAAGGATGGTAATAGATAAATTTGGCATAGCTGCTGTTCGAAATGCATGGTATGATTCAAATCAGGTCCCTGAACATGTCTTGCACGGATATACAAAGGTGATTTATCTTGAAAAGCCAAGTCTTTCTTGATACGGATTCATTGGTTTGGTGGTTTAGTTGGTGTTTTGGAAGGGAGAGAACAGAAGGGAAGTAAATCGCAGAATTTCTAGCTTGGCGATTTATTTTGCAAAGAAAAGAAAAGTGAAAGAGAACATAATAGTTCCCTTCATTAATTTTTGAGAGACAAAATAAAAGGGCAATTGAAACTAACGAAGAAAAAAAGAGGAAAGAATAAGAAAGTGAAGAAGAAAATAATCTTATTCTCTGTAGATTTCTTTTTCTTCTCTCCTCATCAAGTTTACCTTGATGTCATTAACAGCCGCTGAGGGTAAAGGGTTGGGACAAGGCCCTTGTGGAATTCACGGCGGCAATGCTTACAGATTCGTCATCTGAATCAAAGCCACCACTGGCGAATAGGCTCAATGAAATCTCATGTCCAGGTGATAATTTAGACTTCTCCTTTTTGTTTGTCACTTCTTATTATCTAACAAGAACAAAAAGAGAGCAAAGGGAAAGAGAATCCATTAAGGTGACAATAGCAATCTCCACTAGGAGATCTATTATTACCCAGAATCAACTCAATCTTCACCTCCACAATTTTTTGCATGATTTCCGAACTATTCACCATTTTGTCTACCATTTCCTGACTTATTCAAACCTCTGATGGCAATGCTAATTCTTCTTATTTTGTGAAATCCAGTTCTGATTGTCACCGGCGATTCTGACCGGCTTGTCCCCTCTTGGAATGCCGAGCGACTTTCACGAGCCATACCCGGGTCTTGCCTAGAAGTAATCAAGAATTGTGGCCACTTACCCCAAGAAGAGAAGGCAGAAGAATTTGTATCGATTGTTGAAAAGTTTCTAAATAGAGTTTTTGGGCGTTCACAGGAGCAGTATTTGCAAGCAGCAATTTGACTGATTATGTGCTATACACCCCAAATTATTTCTGTTCTAACAGCAGGTTGGTGGGTTATCAATCAGCTGAAAGAACTAATTCAGTAATTCATAGGAACCGGTTGCTGTTATTATGAACCCTAGTTTGGATATTCTTTAACATTAGTCATAAATTGTGTTCCAAATACCAGAATAAATGTCGCTCGAAATATAATCATCTCTGTCAAGATGGCAGACTCTAAATAGAGTTTTTGGGCGTTCACAGGAGCAGTATTTGCAAGCAGCAATTTGACTGATTATGTGCTATACACCCCAAATTATTTCTGTTCTAACAGCAGGTTGGTGGGTTATCAATCAGCTGAAAGAACTAATTCAGTAATTCATAGGAACCGGTTGCTGTAATTATGAACCCTAGTTTGGATATTCTTTAACATTAGTCATAAATTGTGTTCCAAATACCAGAATAAATGTCGCTCGAAATATAATCATCTCTGTCAAGATGGCAGACTCATTTTTGTACCATCATCAATAGGATCAACAGTAACAGTCAAATACTCACTGCTCGGTAATACAGAAATGAAAAGTATTATCTGTACTGAAAGCTGGGACATGCTGTTTCTGCGAATGTAATTCATTCAAATTCCATCCAACAAAAGAGAAGAAATATAGAATGCTTAACAAATACTTGGACAGTATGACAAAAAAACCCGATCACCATCTCATATCACAACATAATTTTACACAGGCTGCTTTGTTTGTCAGAAAGGAGGATCAGTTACGACGGTAAGACTAGCATCTTGAAACCCCACTGGAACATCAAATCCCGACATTAAATCATCACCAAAGATCACAGCACCGGCTGCTAATGCTCCGGCACCCAATCCCATTCCAAAACCGCGTCCACCACCACCACCACCACCACGGCCAGACGGTGGCATGTTCATGTAACTCGGCTGTACATAATCTGTTCTAGGGAGGAAAGTGGGTAGGTAACCGATATTAGAAGGTGGAGGTGGTGGTGTTCGTGGCGGCTGATAACTGGGCCCACCTGCAGGTGGGTAGCTTGGACCACCTACTGATTGGTAGCTTGGGCCGCCTGCTGATTGGTAGCTTGGACCGCCTGCTGATTGGTGGCTTGGACCGCCCAATGATGAATTAGAATAAGCTCCAGGCAGTGGCATAGGGTAAGCATAGTTGGAAGATGGCAGTGGTCGATTTTCTGGCGGGTGGTGCGGTGGAAGAGGAAACTGTGGCGGGAGTAGTTGTGACATTCCATATAATTGATTGGATATGTTAATGTTGTTGTGATCCATGAGCTTGAATCCATCGCCATTACCTGCAATATCAAACTAGAATTTAGAAGTTCATGAGCATTAGGAACCCCTCAATCTCAAGGGTGTTGGGGGTCTATGCTGAAATAAGCTATTAGGGGAATTAGCCAACTAACTGAAATTTAAGCATCAGAAACACTATATAACAAAGAACAAACCCAGAAACACAAAAGACTTTACAGCCCTATTTGGATGGGGACAAACTGGTGAAAAATGGAAAAGATTGAGGTTTCTCATCAAAACTTACGAGTTTTGGTGGAAAACAAAATGGACCATTTAAACCTAATAAAAACCTTCCAATTCCTCTACATTTTGCACCTCTTCTATTCATCCAAACAAGTGATAACTGAAAAGATTCTCGTCGTTTTTCTCATCAGTTTTCACCATCCAAAGGGTTAGATAAGACCATATTTGAATCATGAATTTGCGAAGAGATTCATAGAGCAAGGAAACCAAAGAAAACCAAGAGCAACCAAATAAACAATTTTAACTACTTTAGCTCATTATTTCTAATCTACTCCTGCACGCTTTCCTTTTCATTCATAAATCTGTCAGCCAATCCATGACTCAAACAAAAGTCTAGAGACAAACAAACTCAAAGACTTAAAGCAAATAATTAGGACATTCATTTCATACCTGTATAAGAACTGGGTTCTTCCCTCTCTTCTGATATTCGGATGGAAACATCAACAAATCCTTGAGGTTTATTAGAATTTCTTCTCCGCAGTTGAAAGCTCCCCACTTCTTCAACTGGCTTGGAAACCTCAGAACTCTTGACATATTTATCCAAAAACTCTTTCAGCACAACAGTTGCAGTCCCCTGGAGCCTTTCCCTAAGGAAAATGGGCTCCCTACTGTAAACTTCCACCTGAAGTGCCAAATCTTGGAATTCTGATTCGGAGGTATCGACCAGAGCTGAGAATTTTGTTTTCCAAACTGGATTTGCATTTCCAGAAGCATCAATCCTGCTGCAGTATTTGTTGTTTGGATCAATCCACCCAACTGCATACCACTGGAGCTTGAACAGCGACGAAGTTCGCCGGAGCCCACGAGCTGAAATCAAGCACACCTCCACCCAGATTTTCCCCATTTTCTGGCAATTTGCTGTAACCAAAGGAACAAGAGATGGTGAGAGAATTCCCCCCCTGTGGCTCTTCTTTTGATAAAGTTGATAGAAAGTGGCATCATGTAGAAGGCTACTTACTTTAATGTCACGGATAAATACCCAACAGTTGTAAAGGATAGTATTTGTTACCTTTTTTTTGCCCCTAGCAAGTGCATTCCAGGTAAGCAGGAATCTGAATAAGAGTCAAACTTTGGCAACATAAAGGTATGCTGAGAAAAAGGAAAATGAGACGAAAATACTTGTTTACATAAAAACCTCATCAAAATGATATGATAATGAAATTATCGAAATTATATGTCAGAATGATGGGATTTTTTTTGCTTACAATGAACATACTAGAAAAGGCTACATCATTTTGTACAGAAAATATGTACAAAAATACTACTACTACTATTCCATGGCTATGTCTATAGTAATGTCTAAGACAAACGTCCAATTGTTTACATTACATGAAAACTTCAGCCAGGTCATGGGCAAGAGCAGACATATCCTCCTTGATACCACCAGATTTCCACCCTCTTTTGCCTTGTTTTCGGAAATTGTGTTTCTCAGTTGAAACTAGATATGAAAATGGAATATCAATATCTGAGACAGACGCAAACTTGAGCTCCTCTGAAACATTCCAATTAGCAGTTCAAGGGTTCGGCTGCAAAAGTCATGCTAGAGCTGATAGTTTTATGACTTATTACAAATCATGGCTTAAAGGGCTCTCTAACAAGTGGAGCTACCAATAGCTTTCGACCAACATGTTTGACCATGTGATTTGCTTCACAGCTAGAAACAGTCCTTGTATACATCATTGTAGTAGCTCCCAAACTGTCCTCTCCAAATCCGCATGCTTCAAAGAATGACCTGTGAAAGAGATGCAGGGGAATCACCATCAGCAGCAAAATGTTATTTGTACTTATGATCCATGAGTACAATACGAATGACATACTTATTAGGAGTACCATTTTGGATCCCTTGTTAAAATGTATTGCCAAATACAGTGCCCCATCGGTAACATATGTGGGTACATAGGATTGCTTATTAGGGAAGCAAACTAAAGCTCTAAAAGGAGGTAAAATTTCCATGGGCTAGTAAACTGTTGGTCTGTAAAAAACTAATGCTTGAGCTTGATACGCATGTTCTCAAATTTATGATTACTCAGTCGAGGACAATTGGCTGCACATTTATGTCAGGATGGTAACTTATAGTTACATACCACAGCAGAGGAGCACCTCATATACCTGTTGCCCATGACATAATGAGGGATCCCTTGGACAGGGTTGAAAGCACAAGAAGGCATAATCCAAGTCCACAGAAAATTGAAGTAAGTGCGTGGGAAGAATTACAAAATAGTTGAAGTCCACATTTGTTTAGAAAATTCACCTCTCCTCGTGTGAGCAAAGGGCCGCTATGTCATAGATGCCTCTACTAGTGAGCACGCTGCAACAAGAAAATGTTAAGACACCATTAAGGATGAGCAAATAAATGTTGTTTACAAATGGTCCATACTCAAACATTATAGAACAAACACTATGATACATCCACGGGTTACCAAATTACCATTGCAATGCAATACACTGCAAGATTCAGACTTATTACACATCAAAACATGTAGATCACCGTGATTTGAAATGTCCACGAGGCTTCACAATATTTTTGTACAAAGTAGTGTAACTTTAAGTGGTGAAACATAAAACTGGCCTCAAAAGAGTATCAACCAACCTTATGATTCTTTTGACTATCATCTTGCCAATTCCCATCCCTCGTAGAGAAGGAATAACCTGGAATTCACTGAAACATGACTGCATTAGTAAATGCGAGACACCTAGATGTTCCAAATTAAATAAAATGCTTTAACAACCAGTAGGATCAAGGTTGAGGAGCATAGGACAAAAAAAGGCACCACTGAATTGGATTACAGTTAGACCTAGATCTCTTAACAATGTACATGGTTGAAAAAAACAGCTACCTCATATTTCCAATCATGTTTCAAGATCCACAAACCTTTTTCATCCAAATCTGTGGCGAAATGTGACTCCAATTTTCCTAGGTGGATCAAGTAGAAATCATCCAAGCAACTGCAATGAGCTAGAAACGACAATGATCCAAATGCAAATGCAATACAAAGAATTGTGATGCAAACATCAACGCAGTTCAAGTTACTAGCTATTCCGACAAATCACAACCATTGCCCAATCTTCTTTTCTTTTCCGTTTTAAGTAGAACATTGTTCGCACTTCATCTTTGTTCCCGTAATTTTTTCCCGTTAAATTGTTAATCAGTGACTTCTTAAGCTTGCAATGGAATACCATACTTGGTGAGAAATGATGATGATTTTCAAGTTTCAAAAAGTCTACTTATCCTCTAAACCAGGCGCATCATAATTCAAGATTCCCAACTGTTTTCTAGCTTTGGATTGATAACAATACAAAACACCCCTCACATCACCCAGTAATGCTACTATCCCTATATCTACAACTAAATAATTGAATCGGTGTTTAAACAAGGGAAGTGAATATCATTTCACTTAAACAATCATACAGTTCAGACCGTAAATTTGAGACTGGCTTACATTTTTATTCCCTAAACTAACCCTTCAACGACCTAACAAAACTTCCACGAAGAAGAAGAAGCAAAAAAGATGCCAAATATCTTGTCTCCACTTTCTAGTTTCACATCCCAGGATTAAATTCTGATTAATATCAATTCAAGCTTTTCCCTTTCCATCTTTTGCATAACACGATTTGGGCAAGCATCAAGTCTTCCAGGGCGTATAGTACGCAAATATACACAGTAGATGGAACTAGATGAAACTAGTCTAATTGATGGTTCATCTTACCACGACGTCGTAAATTGCAGCAGTCAATCCACCATCCGAAACAGCCCGTCCAAAACCCACCAACATCCCATTCTCCGCCGTAACGGGGACCACTCTCCTCAACCAATCTCCTCCAAACCCCATCGTATTCTGAGACGAAGAGGAGGAGTAGTACGAAACGACCTCAGGTTTTGAAAAGACGGAAACGACGATACAGCTGTGGGACAGGGCAATGCGGAGCTTGTCGAGGTCGACGGGATCGGGGCGGCCGTCCGCGTCGAAGGCGGGGAAGCGGTGGCAGGAGTGGTTGGAGAGGGTGTAGAGGTCTCGAAGGTGGTGAGGGTTCACGAGGGTTGGGTTTGTGGATATGAATAGAGGTGGCGGAGGAGGACGGCGGTGGCGGAAGGTTTTGTTGTGGGTGGTTTTGGTTGGTGGTTGGAATTTGGAGGGAAGATAGGCAGCGTGGATGCCACTTGCAACCGCCATCTCTCCTTCTCTCTCTCTCTTCTGTCTAGTCAGCATTTTGTTATCTTTAAGGTACTGCTTTACCACAGGCTTGGACCTAGAATTCGTCGAGTATGTCATTCAATCGAAAAATTAGCTTTGATCGAACATCGATAAGTACGTAAAAGAAATGTATTTGTGCAAGGGAAAAAATGGCAGTTATAAGATTCAATTTAATTTTTGTCATTTCATTTTTCTTGTACAAATATATTTTGTTTATGTACCTATCCGCTGAAAAATAAACATAGAATGGTCGGTACGACAATTGCATCCTTTGCTTCTACTGCTGCTGCTGGATCAATGTGCCAGAAAGCCTTGCTCTGATACCAATTTATCATGAGATATTGTTTTTGCGTGTCTTGCCTACAAGCCTCGCCCTCATGACACCATGGCATGGTTTATGGTATGGTGTTCGATGAAACTAATTTTTTGTGTAGAGGCCTTCAAAGTGAACAATTCTGAGCATTGTTGTGGCCCGGTAGAGGCTCGCTCACAAAGGTCCAAAACGGGACAAAATTGGACAACTAAAGAACTGGACTAGACCTCTGTCCGGTTTCATGGGCTGTTACTACTGGGTTGATAGATTGGGCTACTCGATCCGTTGTTCCTAACATTTTCGCTCCGGTAAGTATTTCGGCATTGTTTTAGTTATTTATTTATTTGGTAATTTCAAAATTATTTATTTATCCCAATAAGATGAATCGGATATATATAAAAATGCGCACTAAAATTGAAAAAAATTCATATAAGAATATCAAAAAGTTCAAAAAGACATCTATTTGATATCTTTTCATTTTAATTGAATTTTAGTTTTATCTTAATTTTTCTTTACTTTTTAGACTCCTGATTAATTCAAAAAGTTCAATATGAGTATAACAAAAAATTTAAAAAAAAAGTAATACCAAAACAGAAACTTAGCAAATACAGGGGTGCTTTTGCCAAAAAAATAAAAAATTAACTCGTCTTTATATTGTTTTTCTGTCGTATGTTCAAATCAACGATTTGTTGTTTGATTTATAAGAGTTTTGTCTCTCGTCTTCTCGAGAGTTATAAAATGTTACGAATGACCGGTCCTTTAAATAATTTTTTATGAGGTGGCACAATATAAACCACACAATAAGTGCATATAGTACACACCTTAAAGGTGTGTGTATTGAAGACTTTCCTTGTTAGTTTTGTCTTTTGACAAATATTTGATGTGTAGATTGGGTTCATTCAGAGACGATGTTGCTTTATAACAATATTCGTGCCTATAGTGTTCTTACCCTATATAATATTTTTGGCGGGGCAACTCATGGTGACTTTATCAAATTTATATCTTTTGGAGATTTATTAGTGCATTCATACATGGTTGGAGTCCATCTAATCATCTGGGTATTGGTTATCTTTTGTCTTTAACTAGCACTTTATCTCATTTAAAACAACTGATTCTTAATAATTAGTATGAATCTACGACAAATTATGAGTGTTGTTATTTGCGTCAAACTCAATATCTTTCACGCTCTTTGCGTGAAAAATATTGACTACCTTGTATGTTTCTTATTTTATTTGGATGAGTTATTTGACTGAATTTCGATATGCAAGTGCTATTGGTAGTATAATCTTCTCCATTTAGGAAAAAAAGAAGAAGAAGTACAATAAAGTTTGTCCTTTTAAATTCTCTATAATAAGTACTCTACTCCAGAAAAAGGAAAAAATTGAAAAAGAATGGAACAAACGTGCCCTTGCCAGTTGCAACCCGTGATTATTTAGTGCCCTTGGAGCACTCGCACATTGTATTTCACGGGTCTTTAACACCACACATCCACATAGGGTTAGCACAATTAGGGCGTGTTTAAAAAAAAAAACAAAAAAACACTTAGTGTGAGTTTTCTTCAAATTATTGTTTTTTTTTTTGTCTTTTTGAATTTTTATTTGATTCGTATTTTATTTTTTGAATTAATAATTCGTTTTTACGAGAAAAGTCTAAAAAAGTTGATAACAAAAAAAAATAATTCACTAATGGCGAAAAATGACCAAATAGGTGGTATTTTTTTTTGTAATATAAAATATTTTGTAAAGAGAGTTTGTAACTTTATAGTGGTATATAGGGTATAACCGGTATGCATTTTCATACTTTTTATGTTTATCTTGTAAAAAAAGAATGATTAATTTCACGAATTATCACAAAAACTAAACAAAAGATTACGAGTTGGGAAATCTCACCCTTGGGGAGTGTTTCAGGTAGTGCAAAATTTATAGATTTTATTTGTGGTTAAAAATTATTAGGTGTTTTTGTAATAAATTGTTGAGAAATGTCAAATTATTTCTGATAGTGAATAAGTTGTTGATGGGTCTGTGAGTAGAATTACTGTAGCAAAAATAGTTATTGTTGATAATTTTTTTGTTAGTAGAAACGAGATGATTAAACGCTAAAAATTTTTTATTTGTGAAAATGAAATGAAAAAATGCGCTAAATTTTTAATATTTTTTTTTAGTGGAAACACTCCTAGTCTTGGGACTTACGAGAAAGAGCGATAGTGGAGGCTTTAGAGCACAACGTGACGGTAGGCAGTTCCACTTCTTAAGAAAAACAACATTAAGAAAAAGAATGTAACTTCAATGTAAAAAATTATGTGTTTACGAAAATAATTTTTTTATCAATATAAATATTATTTAATACGAATCTCATTGAAATTTTTTAAACGGTTCAAAAAAATATTACTATCTTATTTTCTAAAAAAAAGTTTTGGGAGAAAGCAGAACGGGGCCGGCCCTTCCCACCGTCAAAATTGTCAAATCTGGATTTCAAATCAAGCCGGACGCATCCAACTTCATTCAAAGCCCTGTCCGAACGTCCAATTCTCTCTCTCTCTCTCTCTCTCTCTCTCTCTCTCTGTGTAGCCATTCCGATTAACTCATCCCTTCCGAGTTTCGACAACACAACACAGACGGTTAGTGAGAGAGATTTATACATTTTCCTTTCCACTTCTGGAGAGAGATCCAGACGAAGACGCAACTCGAGAAAGAGGAGAATTCAGATTTCTCCCTCGCTTAAAAAGCCCTAATTTTGATTTTGCGTATACGTATGTATTTCTAGAGAGAGATTGAGAGGGGCAAGTAGAGAGAGGGGAGAGGGGACCCAGATTTCTCCCTCCTTCCTTGTTTCGAGCAATTTGTCGAAAAACCCTTTCCTTTTAGGGTTTACTCTGTCGAAGATGTTTGGCTTTTCCTTGGATCGATGTCGACGCGCGCATGTACAGTAGATTAGGGTTTATACAGAGGAAGATAGTTAGGCTTAACTCGAGTTGTACAGATAGCTAGGTTAGGAAAATGGACGGTAGGAGAATTTCCGCCAGTCCTCGGCCGTGCTGCGGCCGCCGGGTCGTGGCCAAGAAACGGCCTCGCAGCGGCGATGGGTTCGTAAACAGCGTTCGGAAGATACAGAGGAGGGAGATTTGTTCGAAGCGCGACCGGGCTTTCAGTATGAGCGACGCCCAAGAAAGGTTTAGGAACATTCGCTTGCAGGTTTGCCCTTTCAGTGATTCAATTGTGTTTCTCATTTTACTGCCGTTGCTGTTACTTTCGCACTCTTTGCCTGTCTAATGCCCACGATAATTGCCGCAGTAAACAAACGAGTTTATATCTGCATTGTGTGCAATATATGGAAAATCTTGGTTTTGATGCTTAAACAGCCCTTTCGGATTTGGGTTTTGGTGAGAAACGAAAAGAATAGACGAGAGGATTCACCACTTGTTTGGATAAATAGGTGAGAGATGACGAGGAATGTCAAATGTGTGTAAATGAATGGTCTATTTTGTTTCTCACCGTTTCTTACCAAAATGATGAGATTTGGTGAGAAATGATAACCCTTACATTTTCTCATGAAATCACGCAATCCAAAGGGGCTGTGTTCAACCACTTTATTCCTGAGTAGGTTGATATGTTTTACAAACGCACATACAGGCTATGTTTGTTCATCAGCAGGTTTGTCACGCGAGATGGTCTCTATGTGAATCTTGGTGGAATTAGTCGGACATGGTTTGATACATACGATGTTTCTTCCTATGGACACTCTGGGCATTAGAGCCATGGACGTTGTCTCTATAACATAGCTATTGGATAAGTTGTAGTGTCTATCGGACTATAGGGAGTTGTTTAGTTTTGACTTTTGAACTAGTCTAAAGTATTGTATGAAGATAGTCGTTAACTCTATAATGGTACAGAACTGGGTTGATCTAAATAAGAGATGAGGTTGTTCGCGGTGGGTATTTGTTTTCAAATAAGTTCAAATTTAATATGGCTCTGTAGAGAATGAATGAAGCTTTAAGAAATTGTTCTGCCCTTTGTACTTTGTAGAGGATGAATGAATGTTTTAGAAACTGGTTCTGCTCTTAGCACTTGGGAGGTCCCTTTGCTCTTTGGCATGGCTGTGTGGTTTCTTCCATTGTGGGTTCTATTTATTGTTTTGCTACTTATAATTCTTTTATCTTTGTAACTTTACGTGGATTGGATGGAGCCAAACAACGTAAGGTGAATAGTTAACTGGCATGCATTGCAATAAAAGATTGAAGAAATGGAAGGGATCTAGTATGTTTTCTTGCTCTTTCTCTGCCGGTAATTGTCTTGGAAATGTTTTGTTGTGGAGTTGTCCAAACTTCAAACCCCATAGCTCTAACTAGTCCAAGAGATGGGTTTGTTTTTCATGGTTTATGTCTTGGTTAGTTCATTTTTTGAGTTCAAGATTGATAGGGGTTGCTTATTGAAGGAAGGTAGAAATGACACCATTCTGCTGTGTATCTTCTGTCTCGAAACTGATTAACTGCATAGAAAGAAAGGATAAAGAAGTTTTGCATTGGGATTTGATGTGGATGATAATGATTTAGAGGGCAGTCGTCTTCCTATTATCTGCTGTCCGTTTACTTCCACTGATAAGATTTTGGGTTGATGGAGTTATTGATTGGATACCTGATTATGTGGCAATGTGGATTTAGTTGAACAACTGAATATAGGCCAAAGTCAAATTATTTGACTGCTGGTTGACTTCCATTCAGGCAGCATATCATTTGGATTATGTTCGAATACATCTTGCAAGAAATGGTTTTTAACCCCAGAGAAAGATGCACCTTGCTGTAGATTTAGTTGTTTTCACTTTCAGAATTTTCTTAGAAGTCCAACGCTATAATGTGTGTAGTAATATTTTGTTGTTGTTTCAGGAGGAATATGATACACATGATCCAAAAGGACATTGTGGCATGGTTCTATCCTTTCTCAAAAAGAGGTCGAAAATTATTGAAATTGTAGGTGCTCATGACATTGTCTTTGCTCTTGCGCAGTCTGGTATTTGTGCAGCATTTAGCCGAGGTAAAACCATATCAATTATCCGTTTTCTGTTTACATGAAAAATTTGTGTTGTCATATTATGTATGTTTCCCAGAATCAAGAAAAGGGTGCTTATCTTGTCCATTGTTGATGCAGAGACTAACAGGAGGATATGCTTTCTTAATGTCAGTCCTGATGAAGTTATAAGAAGCTTGTTTTACAATAAAAACAATGATTCACTCATCACAGTCTCAGTTTACGCCTCTGACAATTTCAGTTCTTTGAAGTGCAGAACCACAAGGATTGAGTATGTTGCGTTGCCTTTGGTGTTTCTCAGTTTTTCAAGTTTTTTCAGGACATGTGTTTCTTACTAAACACACATGCTGACGTGCTCTAGGTACATAAGGAGGGGTAAGCCAGATGCCGGTTTTGCCCTTTTTGAGTCGGAGTCACTGAAATGGCCTGGTTTTGTGGAGTTCGATGATGTAAATGGGAAGGTTCTCACTTATTCTGCACAAGATAGGTAAATGCTAAATAAATCAAGACCCTTTTTGTGATCAATTTGCTTCTGGATTATGATGCGTATATCCTTCCATTCTTTATCAGCATATACAAGGTATTTGACTTGAAGAACTATACACTGCTTTACTGCATATCAGACAAGAATGTTGAAGAGATTAAGATCAGGTAATCTTTAGTGTTTACTTTAAGATACCTGAATACATGGTTTGCGTTTGTTCTTGAATATGTATATACGCACAAGCGAATGTTCTTGTGAGCCGTCATTTCTATGTTGAGATAGTTTACTATCTCTGTCCTAGATTTTGATCTTAAAATCTCCATTCGTCTGCACATGTGATATGTTGGCTATTTTTAAGTGGTAGGTAGTGGACAGACTATGCTATTTCTTTCGGTAACCAGTCCAACGTGTACTTATACTTTGGCGTCGTAATGAATTCTAATTGCATTACCTGAGAAGAGAGAGTATTTTGGCAGCTGGGTTGAGGCCGTATTAGATTGGTTGGGTGATTTATATTTCTAATAGGCAGTTTAGTTGCTGAGTCATATTTGAAATAAGCAATTGCTTTGCTTCATATGAGATAATTATACTGTTTCTTTGATTGCTTTGCTTCATATGGGATAATAAAACTGTCTGCTGGGAAATTCAAGTTTATGGATTGAATATAGGCTTTTCAAAATAAGTACATAGTTAACAATCATTTGATGCCTTTTTGTAATCTTTCTGCCATATTACAGCAGTGGAATTTTAAACTGTCAATTCATGTTGCTTTTGAGGTTGGGCTCTGGCAGAGAGTTGCTGCTGGTGTTGTTGCGTTTATTATCAAAATTTTCCTTGTGCAGTTTGTGTCTGGTTACTTTTTCGCCTTTAACTTGGTAATTTTGTACTTTCTTTTCCTACTTGGGCTTTTTAACCTTGGGAACCAGTGTATTGCAACGGGCCTCTGGGTGGTACTGTCTAATGCATATCGATATCTTTTTTTTGTTTCTTGGGAACAGTCCAGGCATCATGTTGTTGATTTTTACCAAAGCTTGTGGCCACGTTCCTCTTAAGATTCTTTCTATAGAGGATGGTACAGTACTCAAAACTTTTAACCATCTTCTCCATCGGAATAAGAAGGTGGATTTCATTGAACAGTTCAACGAGAAGCTACTCGTCAAGCAAGAAAATGAGAATCTCCAGATTCTTGATGTACGGACTTACCTTATGCTATTTTAATTATATTTAGAGTTGTCTGCATGAGTACATTATCTGAGTCTCTGAACTGGTTTCGCAGGTCCGCAATTCTCAGCTGACAGAAGTTAGCAGAACAGAATTTATGACTCCATCGGCATTTATTTTTCTGTATGAGAACCAGTTGTTCCTGACATTTAGAAACAGGACAGTGGCTGTTTGGAACTTCCGCGGGGAGCTCGTAACATCGTTCGAGGACCACCTTTTGTGGCATCCTGACTGCAACACAAACAACATATATATCACCAGTGACCAGGATCTTATAATTTCATATTGCAAAGCTGATTCTGATGATCTGTTGTTAGAAGGAAATGGTAATTCATTGATAAAGCTTTTGAGTCTTGTTACCATCTGACCAATTTAGTTTGAACACAACATTGCAGTTCCAGGATAAAAGTATCGAAACTAATTTTCATGAAATGCTGTTGGAGTGAAAAATCATGCAAACACTCTTACAGAGAACTCAGGGGCGCACAAACACCACACCCATAAAAGAGGTACACTGACAGATACGATGGGGGGAAGAAACAGGTTAGGGTTGAATGCAGGGCAACAAGGAACTAAAAGCGTTGATGCCATATTGGATCAGCAATTGTTGAAGAAGTTTTAACCTTTTTTATAAATGGACCCCACTATACAAAAAAAGCCCTTAGACTCTTAGTATGATTTTCGGACCGTCAGATAATATATCTGGACAATCTTCACCTAGAAGTTAGGTTATCTAAATTCGAAGTGCACTTCTTTGTTTCCCTTCTTTTATATGTTTTCTAACAGTATGCGTATATATCATGCAGCAGGGTCTATCAATGTCAGCAATATTTTAACTGGGAAATGCCTCGCTAAAATTCGGGCAACCAACAGTGTTCCGATGGATGAAGGCAGTTATAGTGGCAGAAATTGCAGTTCTAAGAAGCGGACGCGAGCTTCTTGGACTAGAAGTACTGTTGCAGAAGCCCTTAAAGATATCACTGCTCTCTTCTACGATGAAGAACGTAATGAGATCTACACTGGCAACACACATGGCCTTGTTCATGTGTGGTCTAACTGAAGGTCCTCGTGTTTCTTCAGATTCTATGTTTTCCTTCTAGGTAGTTAACTCGTTCCCATTCCTTCTTTATGAACTACCCGGGACTGTACTTTGAAATCTTTTTTTTGTTGTTATTGTCTGTTTTTTGTTCTTTTACGTTGATCGCTTTGAAGTTTTTATTTTTGGAAATTCTTTTTAGGGGCAGATTTTCCTACCCTTACTTTCTTCCCGTAGTGAGTAGTGAGTTTTTTTTCACCCCTTGTGTTGTCGTGGGGTCTTTGGAACTTGACATGTGAAAATGTTCTTTCCAGTTGTAGATGTGCTTATGGAAGAACTTGATTATGGTGTACCTGCACATTGTGTCTTTCGAGTTTGGACTTGAGATATTAGGCCATCGTTCCCCGGAATTATCATTCTCTTGGAATTGTTGACGCACATGCCGAAATTTTACAGTGCAAATGGAATTATCATTGATCAATTCAGGGTGAATTGGACACCATTGGGAGCCCAAGAAATAGCCTTTACATTCCTTCGTAAATCATTTTTTGGCAAACCAAACATTGCCTTACTGAGTTTGCAGGTTGGCTCATGTCTGCTTATGACTAGAGTATAGTCAATGGATGGGCTATCAACATGGCAAGTCATGCCTCTCTCTCTCTCTCTCTAGATCGACATTTCTCTCATAGGGTAATAACAAAAACTCAAAACTAAATTTTTTTGGCTTGCGATCCAGTGTGAGCAAAACTCAATTGGTGTGACATTAAAATAATTCAAAATATCAACTTAATATCAACTTAATGGATTACTAAACTAAGGGTGTGCTCTATTAGCTAAAATAAGTTTTTAATTTTTAAATAAATATTTATTTTCTGAATTAAAAGTGATGTATTATAAAAGAAAATAAAAGTAAAACAGAAAATAAATAATTAAAAAATAGAAAAAATGACTGCTCTAAACGTATTTTGATAATTAATATCCGTCAATGACATGTTGATATCATTTGTTAATGTTAAAAATATCATTAACGAATATTATTAATTATCAAAAACACACCATTGACCGTCATTTTCCGTAAGAACCTGTTCTGGGCTTGTTCTGGGCTTACGTTGCAGGAGGCCCAAAATTGACAAACTGCACTGGCCGACAGCCGAGAAGCTGCCTCCCAAAAACACAGCTTATTCTGTGGGGTTGAGAGAGAGAGAGAGAGAGAGAGAGAGGTACTAAGTTGAAGACGATAAGGCCACCTCGTCTCGTAGTCCCCTCTCTTTGTATTACTCCGCCGAGCAACATACTGGGGAGACAAGTTTGGTTAGTTCTTTTCCTTTCTAGTTATGTTTTTCCAATTCACTCTCGCGCTCTTTCACACGTCGTCTCAACCAAACTGAAAATGCTTTTAGGGTGGTGGGTTTATCTGAATTCTCAATCTCAGTCTTTAGGGTTCCAATGTGCATCCTCGACGTATCTATCTGTGTTTTTGTTTTGGGTTTTGGCTGTCTTTTTGTATTGGGTTTTGGCTTTGTCTTTTTGTATGTGTATTGGGTTATATCTAGTATATAAGTACATGTATGGAATTTGTTTGCATTTTTACGTGTAATTTGGGTTGTTTTTAGAGTGTAGAGTTTATCTAAAGTTTCACTCTGTTTGGGTTTCTATGTGCATTCTCGACGTATACATCTTTCTTTTTTTTGGTTTTGGTTTTGTTTTTGTGTGTATGTGTTGGTTATATCTATATAGTTCATGTATGGATTTTGTATATGTTATTATGTTGTAATTTGGGTAGTTTTTGTTGGCAGGTATAGATGGCAGCTCAAATAATCCGAGAATGGTCTGGAATTCAGCAGTTTCCTCTTGCTACTCAAACCAAACTGCTTGAATTGCTTGGAAAGCTCAACCAGGAGGTCCAATTCTCTCCCCCTTAGAACTTACTTTGATTACGTTTGGCCCTTTTATAGTTGCTTCGAAATGACCAAGCATGTTATGAAAGAGAGAGACTATTTTTTTGTTTGGGTGGAATGGAGTGAGAGGGACCTTTTGGAATAATTTTCATGGTATGTGCTCTTTTCTTGAGAACAGAATGCGAAGAAGGGAAGAAGGATAGAGAGAATGAGAATGCTTATTGTTTTGTTGTTGAGAAATAGGCTATTACAGAAAACTCACAATGTGTATGTTTAGAGTCCGGAGAAACGAGGAGGGTGTGTGTTAGGTAGCTTGACAGCCAACTCACACGTATTGATACATGTCAGATCCTTGACATAGGGACATGTTAGTGGTAGGGGAAGACCTAAATTGATATGGTATGTTGCTCTAAATAAAGATATGGATTTATCTTCACAGGGTAGATGGAAAAGGACATATTTAGCCAACTACAGTTGATTGAGACACAACGGTTACTTTGGTTTGTTTTGGTTAGCCTGTTTTGAGGAATTTTTTGAATTTTTTTTCTTATTCTAGGAGAAATGTCAAAGTAAGATGACAATTACGATTCAATTTCCAAACTTCTGTTGGCATCTATTCGATAATTGTAGACAAAAATGAGGAGAACGCAAATTATAGAAACTGGTCCATATGTGTAGGTCTAAAATATGTCAACTTTATTCTCAACATTCAGGAGGATGGCAGTGATTTGATTAAACATAATATTACTATTTTATCACCCTGTGTAGAACGTGAGCACACTGACAATACTTGTCATGGGGAAAGGTGGCGTTGGGAAATCTTCTACTGTGAACTCGATTGTGGGTGAGAGAGTAGTTGCTGTCAGTGCTTTCCAGGTATCTGTTTGTGACTTGGTATTATATCAGAGCACTATGTAAGAGATGTTAGAAGCTGGTCATCACGAATTGCATAAAACTATATTGTGTGATTTTGCAGTCAGAAGGACCAAGACCTGTCATGGTTTCCCGTACTCGGGCAGGTTTTACGCTAAACATAATTGACACTCCAGGGCTTGTTGAAGGAGGATATGTCAATGACCAAGCACTTGAGATCATTAAAAGGTTTGTATCAGCCATACATTGTATCAAAATGTTGCAGTACTTATTAACCAAGAAAAACAAAGGTTGCAATATTTTGAAGGATAAAATGTCATTTTTTTTTAGATTTCAAACTTATTTTTCCTTATTTTTTTTCTTTTTTCTTTCGTTGCAACTGCACATATTGTTATGCTTTAATCTATCTTTTTGGTCGGTGCTGTGGTCTGACTGAACAGGTTCCTTTTGAACAAGACTATCGATGTTTTGCTTTTTGTGGACCGTCTGGATGCGTATAGAATGGATAACTTGGATGCACAGATTGTCAAAGCTATAACTGATAATTTTGGTAGAGAAATATGGCAGAGAGGATTGGTAGTCCTGACACATGCTCAAATGTTACCTCCGGATGGTTTGAGTTATGAGGAGTTCTTGTCTAGAAGATCAGAAGCTCTTTTAAAAGTTGTTCGCGATGGAGCTCGGATGAAGCTGCAAGATAAGCAGGTACTTGGTCTTTTTCCTCTTCTGGATTGATTTAGGGAAAAAGTGAGGCAGCAAAGTTTTAAGTATTTTGTAGAAGATAAACTGTAATTGGTTGCTTTGTCTTCATTTTATTTGAATTAAAGAGAGACTTTAAAATTGTGTTTTTGTCAGTATCTTGGAAATGCTTAAAGTATTAGCTTAAGGTACAAGATGACCTTCCTTATTGTGGAATTGACAAGGGAATCATAGGGGCTGGATCTATGAAGCACAGATACGGATACGACACGATACAATACGGATATGGCGATACGTCAAAACCTAAAAAAATAGGATACGGATACTTCGGGGATATGGCTGTATAAATTATACATTTTTATAATTAGTAGTCTCCTAGGCATAGAAGTAAAGTCATAATCATATGAAATAAAAGAGTAGTTGAATTGTCAATACCAAGCATGAACTACATGTCAATCTCAAAAGAGTAGGAACTTATCATCCAAAAGATTAGAATTTTGTAAAAAAGAGAAAAAAAAAATACAGATTAGTAGGCAATAGACCTAAATTTTGTTGCGCTTTCGTTATATACGCATTATATACCTGGAAGAGGGACTTCGATAAAAACTTGCAATGCAATATAACTTGCTGGGAAGCTAAAATATTGTGAAATAAGCAAGAGGGCATGTTAATACATCAGTGTCCTCTTTCGTATATCCATCGTTCATTCTGCTTTACCATCTTTTTCTGTGTCAGCTATTACTCTTTCGGGTATTTTCTCTCCTAAGAGTCCTTTGTTTTATAGCTTTAAGTTGACGCACTTCTTTGGGATTTTATTCATTTGTTTGTTCAATCTGATTTGGTATGTTGTCATTGCTGCTTTCAGGGTTCTTCTATTCCTATTGTTTTGGTTGAGAACGGAGGGAGATGTAATAAGAATGATGATGATGAGAAGGTTAGTTATCTGCCTCATGCCATCTGTTTGTTCTGTTATGTTTCTATCTTATCTCAGGATTATTGGGGTGATTGGTTGCTCTTTGGTTCACAGATCCTTCTAAATGGCATTTCTTGGATTCCCAATCTAGTGAAAATGATAGTAGAGGTTGCTTTGAATAAGGGGAGGGGTATTTTGGTTGATAAAAAGTTGATTGACGGGCCAAACCCAAATCAAAGGGGGAAGAGATTCATTCCTTTGATTTTGGCATTTCAAGTGAGCTTTCTAACCTTGCGGGTTGCTGTGTGTGGAATTGGCTCCTCTCTGGTCCCTGGACCAAACAGCCTCTTTAGTGGGCCCACTAGAGGTTTCATTTCGTAGATCATGATGTTTAGATCATCAGTTGGAAAAAAATGCAGCTTATTGGACATCTATAGCCCTCTTAACAAGTCACATTTGCTTGAAAAAAATGGACGGCCAGAATTTTGATCATCCATTTCCCCAAAACAAGTGTGACGCGTTCAGACCCTAACAGGTGTCCTATTAATTTGATTTTTTTGGTATGGATGATGTACACAGCATGCTCTACGAAATGAACACTCCAACTAGCAATGGGATTTGCAGTGTGCCCCACGGAAGGGACTGTTTGCTCCAAAAAAACTTTAAGGGACTTGAGACTTGAGAGGTGCCAAGTTCGCTGTGTATTCCTCTAACTCTTGGCGTAGAACTTGAGTGTGCGTAGTTGTTAATGTCTTTTTTTTTTCCCCAGTTCCTTGTTGTCAAATTGATAAAAGGGTCTATTGCGGATGATATTCCGAGACAAAGTAAACTCGCATGGGAGATTGAGGACGATATTTCAAGAGGAACTGAACCTGCATGGGAGCAGTAGGACACCTAACTGCAAGTTTCAATCTTCATGGAAATTCTCAAATTTTGGAGCAATTCATGTTTATTTCGTTTGTTTTATTCCATCCAGGGTTGTCACGAACACTGGCAGAAGTAGTCCGCGGCTATTAGATCTAAGTTAACTGTTTGGGAGAACTGTTTTTTATGTGTTTTGTACTGATATGCTCCCCTTTGGATCATCCCATTTCCTTCCTTTCACTGAGGATTCTATTCATTTTTCTGTTTGCGTTTATGGTGAAATTTGATGATGACCTCAGTAGAATATAGACCTGGGTTGTCCTGCAGGCACTCTTAATCACGACAGAAGAAAGGCTTGGTGCTGCCATGGTCATATATGGGTAGCTATTGCTGTTCTTGTAACTCAACCAGAGCAAAAGAGAAATGATTTTGTTCCCTGATTCAAGTATCCTGTAATGGATGTAATTGAGCACTTAGCTTCCTTCTTTGTGGAAAAGCACTTGGCTTTCGTAACCGATGTTTCCACATGGCCGAAGATTTTGTCTCCGACTCTGAACCCATTTTTCCATTACTCATACTTCCATTTTTTTCATTAACCATTCGGAACCCACTTCACCCTTTTTTCAATTTTTATCAGACAACAAGGGTTTTCGGTAGACTTCTTTCATTGGAGTTTTAATAAATTAAACCAAATTAAAAACTAGAATAAAAGGAACAAAAGTTATTATCTATCAATGGTGCTGTTTTGGCATACCTGTACAATGAGGGAGAAGGAGAATTGGCTTTCAATGGTGGAGAAGCAACAATAGGAGTCCATGAGGGAGGAGGAGGAACGGTTTTGGCGGGAGAAATGAGGGATTAGAGCGAGATGTTAGGGCTTTTTCTCCAAAAAAAATTCTGAAACGTGAATTAAGTGTGCAGGCATACAGGGCCTTTGGCCGTTTAAGTGGTGTATTCAAAACAGCCCCAATCGACATCGTTTTGGGACATAGCACGGAGGATAGCATAGTTGGGCTCGCACCTCCTGAGTCCGGCAAATACGGAACTAATACATATTGGATGATTACGGATTATATCTACATCTGTTCACTTTGATAAGAAACTCTCTCTCTCTCTCTCTCTCTCTCCCTTGTGTGAAGAAATTCAGTAATGAAATTTGCGCGGGTGCAGACTGCAGAAAATAAAAGTACTGTTTTGGGTTTGTTGTTTGCATCCTCAATGGAACCGCTGCAAACTTTCGTAAGTTGGTGGTGACCGGAGTCTCACGCCTCTTCGTATTATTCCCCTCCCTCTCTCTCTCTCTCTCTCTCTCTCGTCAGTTGGTATCCGATCGGCGGCACCTTTTCAGTCTCTTTATAACCACAACATGGCCGTTCACGACCAATACCCCCCGCCCAAATCTCTCTTCCTGAAAAGGTTTCTCTCTCTCTCTCTCTCTCGCACCCACCCACCCACCCACACACACACACACACACTGATGTATTCAATCTAGCAGCCCTATATTCTGATCTCTCGTCTCTGCATTTTGCAGGAACGGGCAAGGCAACCTTTTGGGGAGCTCTTGATCACTCTCTGCAATGTTCCTCAACAATGGAGGTCCCCCTCTCTCTCTCTCTCTCTCTCTCTCTCTCTATCTTTGAACAAAAACTTGATTCTACATTGTCAATATCTCCACAGTTTCAATCAACTCCGGCAAGAAGAGGAAAGAAGTCTTGCCCGACGCGACAATGCTGCCGCAAACCACCACTAACTACAACTCTCTCCAACACGTCTCTGCTGCTCTTCGTCGAGTCCGACAACCGTCGCCACTAACGCCGCCACCGCAGAATACGAATCTGCTGCCTCTCTTATCCTTCACATCTCTGTTAAACGAAGATCGCACTGCCGAAATCGTAGAACAGAGTGATCAGATTGACGAAATAATCAGAACCCACGTAATGATTTTTCTCCCCCATTGAAATGGGTCTCTGTTACTTTTCATTTTTCCGGACTAGAAAAGTTATGGTGTGTGCATGCTGACACGTACGGACTCAATGGGCGGATGAGCCGGACGACTGTCCTACCCAAGTTTAAATTAATTACTTTTGCCCGTCAAACGTTTTCTAAAACAATTTAACATCCGCCCATCCAAAATTTTCTTCAAAATTCAACAATCATTTCCCATGCATTTATAAAACTTTAAGAGTGTATATTTTACGTCATGGAAATGGATAAGAAATTAGGAATGCACTATGCATCTACAATTTCTATATTTGCGCAGACTGATTGAGAATATCTCTAATGTTATTTACACGTGATATGCATTTGAAGAGATTGACATAGGCTTTCACAAATGGTAAAAGAAAGTTTAATGTTCGGCCGCCAAATGTTAAAATCTTGCGTCCCGTACTTGTAGGCTGAACAGTTGCAGCGGGCGTTAGCAGACAAATGGCAGGGGCACTACCGCACCCTACAGTGCGCAGCGGAGGAGAGAGCGGCGAAGAGGCTGAAAGAGAGAGAAGGGGAGATGGAGAAGACGGTGCGCAGGAACGCAGAGTTGGAACAGATGGCGGAGCGTTACAGCACGGAGGCGGAAGTTTGGCGTACAGAAGCAAAGCGATTGGAGAACACGGTGAAGACGTTGAGGGCGTCGCTTTTGAAGGTTACAATGCGCGGCGGGCTAGGGTGCGGTGGGAGCGCAGGGGTGGCGGCGGCGGAAGACGCCGAGTCGTCGCACGTGGACCCGGACCGAGTTGAACCGGTGAGCCTGGCGTGTAAAGGGTGCGGGAAGCGGGTCGCGACGGTGATGATGTGGCCGTGTCGGCACGTGTGCGTTTGCAAGGGATGCGATGTCGTATCCAAAACCTGCCTTGTTTGTCGATCTATCAAGACCACGAGCATCGAAGTCGTTCTCTCTTAGGCAAATTAACCCAAACCCGAGCACATCTGTATCTTCTTTTAACACAGTTTTGGTCTCTTGTTTGTGCGGACTGAAAGAATAAATGAATTCGATTCATGATACATTCAACTTGTTCTTTGAGTTGTGATCACATTATTTGAAGTTTTTATTGTTATTTGGGTTTTCAATCTAATACAGTATTTGGTTGTTACATATTTCATGTTTAAATACCTTAGTGTTTCCCAATGGGTCTATGATTCGTCACCAATATGAATTCCAAATCGTGCATGACGTAGCATATTGAAGTAATACGCGTGACTCTTTGATGAGCGAATGACAAAGGCTTCACATGATGGTACAACCGTATGAGATAATGCTTTGGGGGGTTCTATGTGCAGGAAATCTTTTTACATGAGCAGTGAATGACAAATAGATGAATAATTGCATCTTAAATACTGTACCTTTAGTACGATTCCTCCCTATTTCTGTATAGCCTTCGATTTTTTTGTTGGGTAACACCTGAACTGAATGGTTCCAAGCAGAATCAGAAATTTCACATAACACAAGAACAGTGGTTTAATTTGAAACGGTAAATCAGGAATTTTAGCTCTCATGAGTTACACACAACCAATAACAAGAAATAACTAATGGCTTACAAGAAGCCATAAAATTATCAAAAACTAAAGCCATCTATAACAGATGTCTCGAACTAATACAAAGCGACAACAAAAAACAAAGAGCACCTAAATTTGAAGTAAATGATGGATGCAGTTATCATTTCTAAAGTAACTGTACAAACTCAATCAGCGCAAAAATATACAGTAGATCATAAGTGAGGAGATGAGACCGTTCTTTACTACTAGGTTATAGCGAGAAAGGTTTCGAATGCACATCGAATCGTTCGTTAGCCGTTAACTGCGGTTCCTGCAGCAAAAGAGACATGGTTTCAAAGATTAGCCTCACATAAAAGCAGCTTGCTTAATTTAATAGATTACATACACATACAAAAGACGTTATTTGGAGCAAGAACCAACAGCAATGAAGGGAAACCAATTGAACGAGCATGGCAGTAATTGCATTAAGATCTCGTCAGGAACCAACCACCGCAAAATTAGATCGTATTCTTGAACGTTACCTTGCTATAGCTCATAATAAGAAAATGCAGTTGAAATCACCTAGGGCGATTGGTTTCCTCCTAAAGCTTCCATTTCACCCGCAATAAAGCCCAATCGGAATAAGGAGTGCTCATTAGATTACCTAGAGTTTATTAATTTCCAAGTGTACCCAAATATATGGGGACACAGTTTGTGTGCTCCAATGTAATGATTTCTGAGTCGTTGAACCATTTCATATTGTTGACAAAACGATTTCTGAATCGTCGAACTATTTCAGATTGTTGCCAAAACAACTCAATTTTTCCAGTTGAATGAAATAAATGGCACAATCCTTGTCAAACCCAATTTGTTTGTCCCCTAACTTTTGTATAACTGGCTGTCCAGCTTGTAAGTCTACAAAGTACAATCAATTACCTTTACTGGGTGGATCACGAATCTTTCATTTTCCTCAAGTATATCTGTATTTATTTAAAAACGTCATCTCACTATTTTATCACCTCCTTGGTGATATGATCAAATTAAGTTGCATTTAATTCAATCTTTATAGTAAAATTTTAATATTGAACCTTGCTGTTTAATTAAAAGTTGCATTAACAGCACTGCAACCAGTGTACAACTTTAACATGATGTGGGAACTTCTGTTTTTCTCTTTCTTATTATGATAGGTAAGCATAAATCATACCTTTTCACAATTTCTTTTGAGGATTGTGATCAGATAGGAATATTACCATTAGTAAACATTAAATATCCAAAACGGCACAGTAGAGAGAAAGTACCTGTCTCATTCCCGCACCCAAACTCCCTCCCGACAGAAGCATTGTGAGAAGTGATGTCACAACACCACCCCCTAAACCATTGTCTGTATTACGTATGGTAGACCGCATGGCAGTTAGCATATTCCCATATGTAGTTGCCTGGTCACGTTCAACTGCTTGGATGAAAGAAAAGGTCATTGCACCAGTTGAAGTGACCTTGGATAAAGCCTGTCAACACAGATATTATTGTTTTTACTTCCGCGTTGTGATTCGATAGTAACAACTTGAACTCTTACAGCTAAAAAGAGGAACGAATTAACAAAATCCATGAAGCATTACAGCTGTATCAGCAGATGTTTGATCGTCATCACAGCCGCTGAAGGAAACAACCTCACCACCACTTGTTCCTTTCCATACACCCGACCGAGGCCGATGGTCCTCCCATACATACCGTCCAGTCCTATGTTCCCAAATAATCAAAACATTGTAGTGAACATTAGATGGACAAAAATATAGCTTAGAAAGTGAGAGAGAAGGAAAGTGAAAAAATTACTAAAGCTGTGCTGGGAGCTTGAATTTGTGGAGGGCAAAGAAAAGGAACGAGAAAGATGTTCAAACATATCCATTCATTCTCTCAACTGTATTCTTCAATTTCTTTTCCTCCTCATGTATTTGTCCACAAATCCAAGATCTAAACACAACCTAAGTCCTTCAAGAACGTAGTAGATGGAATTCGTTTGAAGACTATGGGTTTCAAATTTCCCTTACTACCTGTCCATCCTACAAAGGAATGGCAAATCTAACACAGTGCCACTATGGCAAGCGTCAATGATTGCGTGAAGCTTTACACCATGAGGAAGAGGTCTGACAATAGTTGCATTAATCTCATCATCCACAATCATTCCCTGAGTTTCAAAATCCAGGGGACACAGTGTTTCATCGAACCCATCCACTTCATCTCCATTGTAGTTTCTTTGCTGTGAACCATGACCAGAATAATGAAATACCAGTGAATCTCCTGGCTGACAACCTTGCACAAGCCAATACATTGCCATTCTGATGTTTTGTTTTGTTGGACGCTTAAGAGGATCTGTTTCTTCTTCTGAAACATAGCTTTCGCAGAAGGATTCACGTTAGAAGTCGCAAAAAATGAAACAATTAAAGAAACTGAATATTTAAGAAACAGGCCATAATACTGGAAAAGGAATTAACCTACACTTTAATTTCTATTTTTCTATGTTGTTGCAATATTAGCTTTAGATATGGCCTATAGGAGTCACAGAGGCTTTCTGAAGTGCATCAATATAAGATTTACCTTGGTGGACCATGGAAAAGGGGGGGCTTATCTGAATTATGTTTGAGTAAATCAGTAAATCTAATTCACGGTTTGGCAGATTCATCCCCTTCGGCAGAAGACTCAATCACAACCAATGGCTCCATGTCAAGAAACTCCAAATTTCCATCATGGAATGATTTCCCCAAGTATGTGCAGAGTTCTAGTTAGTTCACAACATAGACATGGCTGTTCAAAGTTTGTTACTTGCCATCTCATCATTCCTATTTCCAATAAAGATGCTTATTTTGCTAAAGTTCAGTTGGGGGCCAGTGCACTTGTTACATTCTGGTCAAGCTCCTGCCGTATAAGCTCCAACCAATTCAGCTGTTCAGGTAAGTGTAGCTAAGCTTTACCGATGATCATTTCTATTACCAACAGACCATTCAGAATTTCCATCAGCTGATGAAAATTGCAAATAAGTACTTACTTTTTAAGAAGGCTTAGCGGAATGGGCCTGAAGTATATGAAGCAGTCTATATAACTTAAAAGGAAAGTTTTTGTCTTTTGAAATAGATGCATCAGACAAGATTCCATTGCGACTTTAGAAGCACCAAATGAGGCCATTTCAGCAGAAGGGGAACACAAATTGCAAATGGCAATGAGGACCAGTTGTAAGATTCAATATAGAAGAGATAAACTAAATTGTTTCGATTAGGAGGATTCAGTTATTATACTAACAATGGACCGGCGATGAATTAACAAGTACATGGGCTGTACCTGCTAGTGCCAGTCAAAGAAGTTTGTAGAAGTTATTGTAATGATTTTCGTTTGTAGCTGGAAGCAACCATGCTAAGGCGAATAAAACTGTTTCTATAAACAGTGTGACCCATGAATCCAGAGGTGCAAAATTTGTTGTGAACTAGGAAAATGAAAAGGCAGATGGGCGTCCATTATATATACTCAAAGATAGCATATGAACATATTCTTTAACATCTAATGCAAAAAGTAAATGTAAATCTTGTCAAAAAGTATACACAAGAAAATAAAGAAAGCGAAGCAATACAGCAAAGTCGGAGATGAAATGCCGCTATGTGCTGCACCAAACAAGCACATAATAAATGGGAAGATGTGACACGCAAAGCAAGATTGAAATGCGAAACTCATTTCAAACAAAAAGACTTTATCCCAAAGCCTTTTTTTCCTGTAAAGCAGGGTGTTTTTGGTAAGTTTGCGCACAGCTTGGACTAATCCCTCCAACGGTCCAACCGCTTCACACGTTTTATGGGTGACGTGGAGGTGGCATCAAGAGTTGCTGGTAAGGAGAGTTGAACCTAAAAATTTAAGAGGGAGCAAGCCTCTCACGCCTCTCATGGATTTAAGTCCCAGGCATCACCACCACCACCAGGCCAAACAACTCCCTGGGTTAAATCATAACGAAGTGACAATTAGCATTTGCATCTCCGCAGCAAATTCACTACACGACGACAGAGAGTATGCACACATACACATTTAATCTAAATACAGCTGAATTAGGCAATTGAACAATTCAGTGAGAGCACGACCATATATTACTCGTTACTAACCTAAAATCAATTGGCAACGGGTGGAGTAACCCCTGATTATATTAACCAAGGTTAGGGGTGCGATGCGGAATAAAGTTTAGTATTACTATTAAGCGTGATCATTTGGCAACATATCATAAATTACAACCAGTTAGCATTTAAATCTTTCGCAGCTAACCAGCACACGATCAGCAGAAAAAAAAATACCCAACTGGCAACTAATTACTATATTCAACATATGTACAGCACAATTGGGGAAGTGAGATTGAACAAAATTAGTACCAGTTAGCGTGATAATCGACGATTCAGGAAACTTGAACCGATTGATCAACAAGTACTTCATGCACCTGGCATCGTTGACGCAGCCTTTGAGCTCGTGGCGGGAGTACTTGTACGAAATCCCGCAGATCACGGCTCTCTTGCGGCCGTGGACCGACGGCGGTTGACCCATGGGTGCATGGTTGTAAGGCGATGGAGCCGCCGCCGCCGCCGGGGGAGGGTAGTGGTGGTGGTGGTGGCGGCTGGGGGTGGAATGAGGATGAGGCGGCGGAAAGCCTCGGGGATCGGCTACTTGGGTGACGGCATGGCATAGGGCGCATCGTATTGATGTAGCTCCCGGTGGGAGCTGTAACGGCGTCCGGCAGTTTGAACAGTCCACCAGCATGGACATTTTTGGAGAAAGAGATGCTCTGCGATGAAGAAACTTGAAAAATCAGGATGATAGAGAGAGAGAGAGAGAGAGAGAGAGAGAGAGAGTCAAATAATGGCCAAATGACGAAAGAGAGAGAGTCAAAAAATGGCCAAATGACGAAAGAATGGCAGTTGGTAGTGGAGGGAGAAGAGACTTTCGGAGAAGTGGGCAAAAGTAGGGGTGGGTAATAGGTAATTTCGTGTCAGTTTCGTGTTACATATCACAATCTTATTTATAAAATCCCACAACATTTTTCAACTCATCAAATCTTCGTGTCATATTCGGGTCGGGTCGTGTTCGGGTTGTGTTGTCATGTCAAAAAGTCCTACTTTTCGCTAAATTTTTATTTTTTTTAGTTGACAGTTCATCAAACTAATGTCCAATGTACAGAATTACCCATAAAAATATTTATTTTTAGCTCAATTATATGAATTTATTTTGTTTTTCGTGTCAGGCACGCCCAGCTCTAGGCAAAAGGGAGGGAAATACTAAAATACTACTACACCCTCCGAGTCCTATTTTCATTATCTATTTTAAATTGCGTGTTAATTTTTAATTTTTTTTTATGTTTTTTAATTTATAATATTTTTTATAATTTTAAAAATTTTGTATTATAGAATTAATCAAGATCTATCAAACAAGATTCATATCATATATTTTTTAAGATTCATACTGAAAAAATATAAGCAAAATACATAAAATAAACAAACAGAATAATAGATACAGTAATAAATATGCTACCGAGGGAGTACTCTACATAGGTGGCAGAGGATGTCTTCGGTTGGAGTATCCTGCCCAGTGCCTACAATTAGGCCCCTTACGTTAAAGTTTTTATTCTTAAGTATTTTTTTTTTAAATTTTACGAGATAAATTATTTTTTTAAAAATGTATCACATTTAATTCTTTGAAAAATAGATACTTATTATTTTCCAAGAACCGACCTTAGTTTGTCGTAGACTAGGTAACAGGTCGGGTCGGGTCGGGTCATGTTTGTGTCACAAACCACTCCATCCGAATCCGACCCATTTAGAATTCGTGTTTCTCGAGTCGTCTCATTTTCATGTTTCATCTCAGAAATGTTCAACCCTAACCCATTAATTTCGTATCCGGTTCGTATTGTGTTATCGTGTCCGTTGTCCAACTCTACATAGAATTACAGATATACCATATATTAATAGGTGACACAGATTAATAACCGTGTTGGTCTTGTCAATTTCGTGTCTCGCGTATTCAACCCGAACCCGATCCATTTAGAATTCATGTTCTCAAGTCGTGTCATTTTTGTGTTTCATGTCAGAAATGTTCAACCATAACCCGCTAACTTCCTGTCCAATTCGTATCTTGTTATCGTGTTTCGAATCCGTTGTCCAGCCCTAGACTTTGTTAGAGCATCCACATCTCTTTCTTTATTTCTCCTTCAATACTATTATAAAGAGCAAAACCCAACAAAAAATGTTGCATCAGACTCGGTGGCTTCCTTGCTACTTTACAATAGTTGTAGTTTTTCTCCAGTGACCCGTTTGATCCCACGAGCCACTGTTCATCACGCTATCAGTATTCTATTGTTATTTGGTGCAGTAGTTTTGGAGTATTTGTTCAAAGCTTAATATTTTATAGTTCATTTGGTTCTATAACTCACTTGGGGTCTCATATCAAAGTGCTGGGTACAAATACTAATTATAACTCTTTCAGATAAAATAATTAAAAAAATAAGATCTCCATATCGGTTCAAACGGATTGAAATTTGAAGCACATGATTTTTTTAGACTGTTTATATTTAAAAATAATTAATAAATAACAAGTGAACAGTTGCTCGGAATGAGATTGTTTGGCACTTTTTTTTGAATAAAGAAACAATTTTTTAATGGAATAGTTTTAATATAGAGAGTCTGATATAGTAGAGATTTTAAAAGTGAATAGCTAAAGTAATAAAATAACTTTTTGAGATGTAAATTGGTTCAAAATATAAATAGCATGATGCGGATGCCCTTACACCCTGTGGGTTTGGAAGTAGCTGGCCTCGAAGCCTTAGCCCGTTGGACCGAATGGACTGAGCCCATGAATGGTTGGTCCAGAAGCCTAAGGCCGTTGGGTTCTAGGCAGACTGGATCAGGTCCGACTCGACAAGGCGTACTCCTAACAGGGTAATTATTTAGCGTTCCCAGAGTACTGCGTACGTGGCTTGGCCTATGTGGTACTCCAAATCATTTGTGCAGCGACAAATCATACGACATGTACAATGATCATTTGTTTTCGTTGTGTGGTAACAATCTTTTATTTGTAGGGCCGATGAGTACCACATGAAAATACTACATGGTACTTCAGAGTACCTAACAATTAGCTTGTTTATAGATAGAGTAGGGGTGATACCGGTCCGGTTTCTACCGGTTTGAGTGTATTTTTCGGTCGAAACCGGTTATCCGGTTTGAGATTTTTAGAATCGGAAACCGGTTGAGATAAACTGGTTCCGGTTTCGATCGGCTCAACCGGTTCCGGTCCGGTTTATCCGGTTTATCCGGTTTTCATTCATGAGCCATATTTTGGGTCCAACACATCAAAAAATTCATAATTCAACCTATAAAATATCAACCAAAAATCTATAATTCAACAAAAAAATTTTTGGCCCAACAAAAAGGATCAATTTTGAGCCTAATACATAAAAAAAAAAACTCATAAAAACATAATTAAGCCCATAAAAACAGTTTTTATATAATAAATATATTTATTAGACCAATATATACTACAAAATAGCAACCAAAAACCCATAATTCAACCCCTCCCCTATGTTTTTATATATATATATATGTATATATTATACATATATATAACCGGTCCGGTTTCAACCGGTTTTTAAAACACATAAACCGGATCGAAATTATTTTTCCGGTTTATAAAATTTTATAAACCGGAATCGAATCGAAATTATTCAACCGGTTTAAAAAATTCGGTCCGGTCCGATTTTTCCGGTTTTGATCAATTTTCCGGTTTCGAGTAACACCCCTAAGATAGAGTGTTAAATGTTAATAAATGATTGACAGCGATTAGTTAGGCAAGTTATTCAATGATGTGGTAGATCAACACTCTGGTTTACTCCTATACAATGGAAGCTGTCAGATATTTTGGACCAAATTTCGATCCACATAACAGTGACAGATTGATAGTATTTGCTTTCATTAAATGATTAGTAATTCAATGAATGAGTATTCTTAAATATTCCTCGTTAATAGGATTAGGGACGTTTATAGATGTTTGATGAGCTTGAACATGTTCATCCCCATCCTCCCCCCAAATCACCATCCACCGACCCTCCTTCACCTCTTCCGCTATGTAGTTTGACGGTTTTTGGAGGTAGTGCCTTATAAATCGTGGTCGCTGGAGGCATCCTTCCTCGTCGGAGTAGGAGATCTAGGTTGGTGGATGAAATTTGTTCCGGTACGACGAACTCCGTTCAATTCCGTTACCGATTTTTCTCTTTTTTGTTCTCTTCTTTGGTGTCTCCTGTATGGGATTCTCTTTGTTTTTGGGCTTCTATCATCCCTATGTAGATGTTTTTGGTTATTTTCTGCAATGCTCCGACTGTTTGGAGTGATGAGTTTAGTTGGAGTTAAGTGTAGTATTTGGAATCTCTTAGTTATGGATGAAGTTTTCTCTTGATGTACTGTTTCTTAGATCTATAATATCATCTGTTATAGTTTTGGCCAAAAAAAAAATCATATTCTTTAGTGTTCGATCGTATCAAGGAGTGTGATAGTATATATTAATTTTGACCCCGACATAAGTGCAATCGAATCTTTTGCAAATTAGTATATGTGGTTTTTATCGGTGCACGCATAATATTCATTTTTAAAAATAGTCGCGATGATGCACCTAAAACTGGATTTTTCGCTGAAACGTATATTGTAACTTTCTTGAACAAACATATTGAAAGTGAATGTATGTAGTCAAATCGTTGCCCAGTGATTTTATTTTTCGAGCTGGGGGAGATAAAATAGGTGCCCATTTCGAACTGTAGACTTGCTCATATGGAAACAAGCTTGGAGGGAGGTAAGTAGGTAACGGAGTTGTTGAGATCGATCGGTAGCACAGTGAAAAAGGAGAATGATGGGTGAGACCACGGGGCACCTGATGTTGACTTTCATTAAAACGTTTGGGCCAACACTCCACATTAGTTTAAGGGGGCGGGTTTCCGATAGTAAATAAATTTTAAAAAATAATTTGTTGTCATTAAGTTGTTAGGTATTTTCGACAGTGCTTCTTTTAAAAAAAAAAAAAAAGGATCGAGTAGCATAACTCTTGTGGATTGTTCTGGAATGTTATGTAAGTTAAAAATGGGTTATTGTAGTCATCTTGTAATATATAGTATAGGTTAGAGTAGGAGAAAATGTGAAACTGACAAGATAATAATTGAATAATTTGATATAAGAACTGACGGTTATGATAATTTTAGAGTTCGCAAAAATTCAAAATGTAAGGTGGTGTTCCACTTCCTCTAAAAAGAACTTTTTGGAAAAGAAGGTAATTTCAAATTCAAATATAATGAAAATGAAAAATATTTTTTCAATTTTTTTGCACTGTTTAAAAGATCTTAATGAGATCTATCAAACAAGATCCATATTTGCAGGAAAATTATTTGGATAAAAACATAAATTTTGAGCTTGAAATTATCTTCTTTTTCAAAAATCAACTTTTTCAAGTTACTGGAACAGCCCCTAAATATAATACAATTTGACATAAGGATTGGAAGGGATAGTTTTATGTCAAATAAATAAAATTTGGCACAAGGGTAAGAGAGGAGGCTTAATTTGATGTCAAATTGGAGAAGCCAAAATGCCATAAAAATTGGCATCTCCAATTCGAACTGACGGTTATGATATAGTATCTTATTATACGTACGCCTTGAGATATAATGAAATGAAAAGAGTAGTTCTAGTACCTTAGGCCTCGTTTGATAACAGTGATAGATAGGTGGGATTCGTAAGGAGATGAGATTAAGATTGAGATTGGTAATGAGAATGGGTTAGTAATGAGAAGAAATTGATAATTAGTATGTTTATTTGGGATGAGACTAAATGATGGGATTAGTACTACCATGTTTGTTTCCATGGGATAAGATTGGATTGATAGTATATATTTTCATTTTTACCCTTATGCAAAATTGCTTCCATTACTAGTCCAAGGGCAACTTTGTATTTTGGCATCAACCTACTTGGAATTAGATTACCAATACCAAATCCTAAGGAGTATTATGAATCCCCCCTAAAGGTCACACTACTCATCCCCAGGGATTATTAGTCTGAATCTATTTGGGTTATCATACAAGAGTTTAGGAGTCCCTCGTGATTGATAGTCCAAATACTGTTCAATCCCAAGACTTAAGAGAGTTATCAAACGGGGCCTATATATATACAACCCCAACGCCCGCCCGCCCGCCCCCACCACTTGACAGTTCCAAATTCCAATATTGTTGTGATCAATTTGGGTTTTGATGATGAAGAAGATGAATATTATTCGTGTGTTTGATCTACCTATGTTGTCCCTTTTGGTTATTGGTTTACTCTATTTCTTCTCCTCCTCCTCCTCCTCCTCCCCCTCTTCCAATAACAAGCTTTTCTTCCCTCCTCCAAATTCCCAAAGCCATCCCTCTGACCTGGTATGCAACTTTTCATATACACATACATACAGTACGCTACGCACATATTTCAATACATTCATGCGTACGCGTGCATAGACACACACACACACATTTGATCCTTTTAGTGTGTGAATATGGAAAAAAATTTCAGTGCCGAGCGGGTACCACGTGGTGTCCGCTCGTGCATCTGAGCCGTCCATTTCGTTTTTGAACGGCTCAGATTTGGAGAGAGAAATGGAGAGAGAGGGTTTCAATCTGAGTTGTCCAAAAGTATATCGGACAGCTTGGATGCGCTGAACGAGTACCACGTCGAACATATCCGCTCGGCACTGAAAAATCTCTTGTGAATATGACAGCTCATGATCACAATTTTGATTCCATATATGGGAGATAAACTATATACCTGATTTTCTTTTCACGAAAAGCATTTACAGATTTCTGTAATGAATTAGGTTTCAATAACCATAATACAAGCACAAAAGTTTCAAAATCGACCTTCTCCCCTCAAAATGGCGTTGTTTCAAGTACTTTATTGAGTCTATATTCTCTTTATTTAAAAAAAAAAAAAATACCTTTTTGTGCTTGGCACCTCGCCCTTTTAGCAAATCAACGGCGAAGTTTTTTTTTTGAAAGGACAAATATGGACCATCTTTTTATAATGGATGGAGTGATATTTATTTTGCTGTTTTTTTTTTTATTGGCCGGCATTTTACAGTACAATATGAGTACGTACAGAGGTGAGCTAGAATAGTATTGGCGGAGACATCGACGGAAATAAGACCGTAATAATCGCCGAAGTCAACAAGGCTTACGTGAGGGAGAAAAGTCAATGCTTGATTTGCTCTTGGATAGTTTTTGGCTAGGGGAAAATACTCGGGTGTTGAGGGACCACCAGCTAATCGTGGCCGTCGATCAAACGTCTTATGAACGGTGCAGATTTCTTGGGCTTCACTGCTATAAACTCAAAACGTACGAACGGTGTGAATTTCGGCGGGGAGAAATTGTATATGTCTGATGATTTCATTAAGATGATGTGGAGGAGGACTTTGTTTCTTGGGGACGTACTCAAGCGTGGCTAAAACTTCATTTTCACGGTAAGAGCCTTTTTCGGATTATCGGTGTTTTCTTTTTTTAGATTTGTAGCTAAATTATAGCTTGAAATTCGGTGGGAAAATTCGCATAATGGAAAAAAAAAGAAGAAAGGGGAGTCCTGGCTGTAATTATTTTCGTCAATATTTGGGGTCACACGCTTTCAATCATCAAGCTTGAGTTTGAGAAAGAGTTACCAGAAATTTGGCATGGATCTATCCCTCCATAGACTGGTCCAATAAGCTTAGCATTTTGTTTAATGTGAATTACGGGCCTCATATTCAATTGAGGTGAGTATTATTTTTTTTTGGATTGTAGGGTTTTTTTTTTTGATGAGCAACAAGTTTTTATTAAAACTCAACAAATGGTAAATCATGGTAACTAGAGGGTAAATCTGGTTGACATTTTCTGCTCCGTTTCCGAATGTCATTTATATGGGTTCATTGAAATCCTGGCCAGAATGTTATTTTTTATATGACAGCTTCTTCCTAGAAGTCAGAGGTTTTTGGCATGGACCTGTCCCCCCCTCCTTAGACTGGTCCAATAAGGTTAGCTTTTTGCTTAATGTAAATTACGGGCCTCATATTGAGTTGAGGTGAATATTATTTTTTTGGATTGGAGAGTTTTTTTTTTTAAGATAAGGAACAAATTTTTATTAGAACTCGACAAAGTGTACATCAAGGTAAACATACATCTCTTTGACATTATCAGCATCGTTTTCGACTGTCATTTATACAAGTTCATTGAAATCCTGGCCAGAGGGTTATTTTTTATATGACAGCTTCTTCTCGGAAGTCAGAGGTTTTTGGCATGGACCTATTCCACTCCTTAGACTGGTCCAATAATCTTAATTTTTTGGGAAAATGACGGCCCAGGACGTGTTTTGATAATTAATACCTGCCAATAACAAACTAAGAACATTTATTAATACTGAAAATGTCTTTGGCGGGTATTAATTATCAAAACACGTCATTGGCCGTCATTTTCCCTAATTTTTTGCTTAATGTGGATTATGGGCCTCATATTCAATTGAGGTGAATAATAATTTTTTTGGATTGGAAGGTTTTCTTTTCTTTCTTTTTTTTGGATGGAGGGTTTTCTTTCTTTTTTTCTTTTGATAAAGAATTTTTTTTTATTAGAACTCGACAAAGCGTACATCAAGGTAACAAGAGAATATATCTCTTTGACATTATCTGATCCGTTTCCGACTGTCATTTATATGGGTTCATTAAAATTCTGGCCAGAGAGTTATTTTTTATATGACAGCTCCTTTCCAGAAATTAGAGGTTTTTGGCATGGATCTGTCCCTCTCTTTAGACTGGTCCAATAAACTTAGCTTTTTGCTTAATGTAAATTACAGGCCTCATATTCAGTTGAGGTGAATATTTTTTTTCCCCCTCATACTAATGCTAAGTGAACCAGTCTTCCAAGGATCATTTCTTTCCTTATTTGTGTGATATTTTTCTCTCATGAGACAACTTTGATGTGTGTGCTAAATTATCAATTAGTCACTAGCAAACCTTAGTTATAGACTTTCATCAAAGCACCGTTATACATGAATTTAATTTATGTAGAAGATCTTTATTTTTTTGTGATTATGATCCAATTTATAAAACTCGATTGGTTGATATTAACTTATGTTTATCAAGAGTATTATAATTTAGTTTTTTTCTGTTGTTATATATCATCCCTTAAACAAATGAGTTGGCGTACTAACTGGGCTTCTGTAGACATATCATTCTTTTTTAGGATTGGAATCGAGAAGCCTCGAAGCTCAACAGGATCAATATGCTTGAAGATAGTCTTGAAATGTTTCATGTTTCTTTTAAGATTTCTACTCGAGACATGCATGTTCATGTATGTATATCGTTTTTTATTTTAATCAGTGTTTTGGATGATGTTTTTTTATTTGATCAAGTTTTATGCATCTGAGTTTGTTCTATGCATCTTACTTGGTTAAATTTTTTGTTCAGTATTTATTTGCGTGTGCTGAATATTCGAGCGGCACGGACATTCGCTAGTACAAAAATATCACTGAGTGAGACATATTTATACTGTACAATTCAATCGGCCCTAATCATTTCATTCAAAAATGCCACCACTGCATGATATACGTACTGTAGAGTACTGGTTTTTATAGAAATGGCCTATTGTTCTCGAAAAACATTGCAGAAGGAAATGTACACGTTTGCCACACACCCTACGTTTTTTGATAGGGGTGATACTGGTCCGGTTTCGACCGGTTTGAGTGTATTTTTCGGTTGAAACCGGTTATTCGGTTTGAGATTTTTAGAAACCGGAACCGGTTGAGATAAACCGGTTCCGGTTTCGACCGGCTCAACCGGTTCCGGTCCGGTTTATCCGGTTTTCATTCATGAGCCATATTTTGGGTCTAACACATCAAAAAATTCACAATTCAACCTATAAAATATCAACCAAAAATCTATAATTTAACCATTTTTTTGGGGCCCAACAAAAAAGATCAATTTTGAGCCCAATACATAAAAAAAAACTCATAAAAACATAATTAAACCCATAAAAACAGTTTTTATATAATAAATATATTTATTAGACCAATATATACTACAAAATATCAACCAAAAATCCATAATTCAACCCCTCCCCTATGTTTTTATATATGTGTGTATATATTATACATATATATAACCGGTCCGGTTTCAATCGGTTTTTAAAACATATAAACCGGATCGAAATTATTTTTCCGGTTTATACAATTTTATAAACTGAAATCGAATCGAAATTATTCAACCGGTTTAAAAAATTCGGTCCGGTCCGATTTTTCCGGTTTCGATCGACTTTCCGGTTTCAAGTAACAGCCCTATTTTTGGAGCATTTTGGATAGGTAAAGTCACCTTTTTTTTAGATAGATAGATAGATAGATAGAGGAGAGAGAAGAGTAGATTGAGGTATAGATTGATGGATGCCCGACGAAGAAGGTATATAGATTAGAGAGAAAAGTACACGTTTGCCGCCAGCATTCAAACCCTTAGATAATGAGTATCCATATATTCTCAAACCTGTCTATATCTATATCTACTATAATCTATTACTCCTACTATATAGTGAGTTAAGGTTTATTTTTTTTCTGTCATCGCACTGTTCATCATTTTTTGCCGGTGTCAAATTACGTTTTTGCCCTTATTGGTCAAAGCATACACTTTGTTGTTTTTTTATAAGCAACAAAAATTTTATTAAGAACTCGACAAAGGGTATATCGAGGAGAGACCAAAATAGCCTACAAAGGTTGAGGAACGGTAGTAAAAGGAGTAAACTGAAAATATATTCAATGAAGATTGAATGAGCTCTAGATTACCAAGATAGCCCCAAAGTCACCAAGGAGACAGGACGAAAATGATGAACAATGCGGGGACGGAGAAAAGTAAACCTTAACTCATTATCTAGTCAGGGTTTGGATTTTGAAATTAAGAAGAAACAGTGACTGAAATCAGCTGGCTTAATATTGGAAAAATCAAAGCATCAAAAAGGGGGATTTGAATAGCCAATCAAATAAGCGCGAAATTCTAAATTATTGTGCGCCTTACTCTCTCTAATCCAAAGCATCTCTCTAAAAAATCATAAGCGTGCGCCTCTCTTCCTTTTCCTCTCTCCCCCTACGGAATGCTCTAAAAAATCATAAGCGCCTCTCTTCCTTTTCCTCTCTCCCCCTACGGCTCATTTGTAGGGCGGATATGAGTAGGACATTTCGTATGAAATTGGGGAAGATGAATGTAGGTCTCCATGCCTTCATGTGTCAGCATATGTCATGCTTAGATACATTAATCTATGAAAGTTGTTTTAACTTGTGGGGGAGGGTACTGCCCTATCTTTTTCATTGAATTCCGGTGACAATGAAATGATGATGAATCATTGTTAAAAATCCAAATTACCAAATGCTTTGCAATAAAAGACTAATCAGAGTTCCAAATTCCAATTGTTCACTCCAAAGGTAATTAATTAATTAATTTGCAGTTTGTAAAAGGTGATGACGATATTAATTTTGAAAAAGACAATATTTGGAGCTCGATTCATGATAGAAACAACACATTGCTGGACGCAACCGCTCTCAGACTCGTTCGATGCATTGGAACCCACATACATTAGACAACTCTGTACATAATTGTATCTGAAAATTATGTTCCTAGACTTTTTATCCTAAATATGGTTGTTTTAGTGAGGGTGGTTTACTGATATTGACAAGAAAAACCTGGTTTTGGCAAGTGGAAGTTTAAAGGATAAAATTGATAATATATATATTCTTTTTTTTGACCAGTCAGAAAATGTAGATATTATATATAAGAAAAATAGTATAATAAAAGCGGACACTATCGGTCCGAAAATACAGAAATAACAAATAAAAATAACAAAACCAAAATAATATATATATATATATATATATTCTCAAACATGATTTTGTTTCATAGGATTTTGACAATTACACGAACAGACCTCATAGTTTTGTAAATTTGCCTCTCTAAGATCAAGTTTTCCAGGGGGTATGCATACTACCTTGTAAACAGTTCATAATTCTACTTTAGCTATCAATTTTTCCTTTCATAATTACACAAATACTATCTATTTTACCTAACACCAATTAAAATATACATTTTTCACTCTTTTCCTATTATCTTTATCATTTATTTTGATTTCCCCAATTGGATCCCAGAGAAGAAGAAGAGAGTGGGAGGGAGGAGAGAGAAGGAAATAATATTCTAATCCTTACCTGGTGAATAGTTGTTCGGTAGAAATAACTATCAACTTTTCACAAAGAAAAAATAGAGCCATGTTTGCCGAAACCTGCTGCAAGCTTGTTTTTGTGTCTTAATTCGGTAAAATAACTATAAATGTTGGTTTTGTACTAGCTGTCTAGCTCTAAAGCATTAATTTTTCTGGCATTCAAAGACCTACCTTCTTTAACAGCCTGCTTCTGCTTGGTGAGGGGGGAAAAAGTAAGAGAACGAAAAAGGAAACATCAAAAGGAAAAGTAAATAAAGGAAAATCTATTGTGCTTTTCTTTGTTGGTTTTTCATTGTGCTTTTCTTTGTTGTTTTTCATCTCTTTCTTCTAAAACTATTTAATGGAAAATATATTTTTTTAAAGTTTCCCATGTGTTCTCTTTCTTTTCCCTGTTAACCAAAAGAAACCTAATTTTAAAACTCAAAGGAGATGATACATTTGTCGTAAATAATTGATTAATTTCTAAAAAAAATAAATATCACATTTGTCGTAAATTACTCCTATATTAATCATATCGAGAACTACATATATTTTTAAAAGAGTCACGTAATTTAACATCATGAGTTTTTTTTTTTAACATCGTGAGTTATAAAAGTAACCTATAGTTCTAGTACCTTATATCACTACAACACGAATGGGCTATAGCAAGGAAATATGGCGAGGAAAATGAATTTCCTTGCTAAAAGTACGAATGGGCTATAGCGAGGAAATATGGCGAGGAAAATGAATTTCCTTGCTAAAAGTATATTATTTGCGAGGAAATTCAATTTCGTCGCCTTTTCTAGTAAGGAAACAAATTTCCTCGCTAAAAAGCCTATTTTAGCGAGGAAAATAATTTTCCTCGCAAAAAGGTTACATTTAGCGAGGAAAATCTGTTTTCCTCGCTAAATGTAACTGTTTTGCAAGAAAATATTTTTCCTCGCCAAATGTAACGTTTTGATGAGAAAATATTTCGTCACCCTTTTTAGGATTCATTTTTTTTATATGTAAGTTATTATTAATTATATTCCTATGTATTTTATAATATCATGACGGTATGACATAATAAACTATACCATTATGAAATTTATTAAGATAAAAAAGTGTTCAAAAGGGAACAAATAGTTTTCATCACCAATCGCATTGAATTGGTGAAGAAACCTCGTATTTGTCACTTTTCTTATTCTAATTAGCAATGAAAGATATGTTGAAGTGTAGGTATCGATGATTTTTTCCGTAATAGTAAAAAACTCAACAGAAGATAAAGTTAAAAAAATCTTAAATTACTGATGTTGTATTTAAAATATCTCAAAGTTGGATCATCACAATTCTATTTTCAGAACATCTACATAAAAATGCACTATTTCACAAAAAACACACTATTTCATATGTATTGTGCATTCATGTTGTAAATTTTTTTCCCCTGTAAACAATTTGTTGATTTTTATTTAAACCAACTTAGGTGATTGTAATGGTATTCCTTTATAACCAGATAAATATGTTAAGTATTAATTTCAAATGCAATTTTGTAAGTATCATGGATACTTTTATTTATACATATACATATTGTATGTGTGTGTGTGAGAGGGAGGGAGGGAGAGAGAGAGAGAGAGAGAGAGAGAGAGAGAGAGAGAGGAGGGGGGGGGGGCAATTTAAAATTTTAAAAAAATTATTAAAGATTAAAAAATTTAAAAAGTATTATCTTTAGTGCTTTTAGGATGATCTTATATGAATATTTATAAATTTTGTTCATATTATTATAGCGATGATGAAAAAAAATTAAAAATCTATAATACCATTTATATTTGGCAAAAAAGAAGGTCAAACTCACTTTTAAAATTAGAAAACGAGGGTGATGCTTCTTGTTATTCATAATCGGATATTAAAATATTAGTACTAAGTACAAAAAAAATTTACCCTGAAAATAATAATTAGTGGTTGAGATTCACTTTGATATATAGGGTCTCACACATCAAACAGAATATCAACCACTAGTTGCTCTTTTCGGGGCACTCTGAGGTAAGTTTTCTTTGTCCCTAACTTTTCGTTGAAATATATCTCAAGCTTATGACGACAAAATTAATCTTATTTCATAAAAGTTAGGATTATCCCATAAAAAAATGGGAATAATAACACATATTATTAGTTCTTCAAAAGTTAGATAAAATTGTTGTGCTAGCAAAAAATTAACTTGTTCACATAAAGTTCAGACACTATAAAACTACAAAAAGTAGAAAGGCCAAAATTAATGTTGAAAAAATTAATTTGGAGTGATGAAAGAGATAATATATAAATAAAGTTTCACCAATTTCACAGAAAGTACAGTGTAGAGTGATTGGTAGTTGTTTCGCGTCTTATGGGAGAGGTCCAAGGTTCGAGTACTAGAAGTTGCAAAAAGCGCGGAGAGAACTTCTATTTTGGTAATCTTTTTGTTTAGCGAGGAAAAAAATTCCTCGCCTATTGATAAATTCGTAACCTATTTGACGACAAAGGGTATTTGCGAGGAAAACATTTAGCGAGGAATTTAAACATTTAGCGAGAAAAAAATTCCTCGCAACACGTCAAATTAGGCGAGGAATTTATTTTCCTCGGTAATACTTTTTGCCACAGTGTTTTAGCGAGGAAAATTAGTGACAAAATTTTTCCTCGCTAATACATTTTGCGAGGAAATCAGGTGCTTTTGTGAGGAAACTAAATTCTCGCTATAGCCCTTTCGTGTTGTAGTGTATAAAGGTGAAATTATTCAATTGTCCAGGAGAACTGTAATTTGGGGCTCCGGATCACTCCACAACTATACATTCTCGTAGGATCCACGATTAAGTGTATGGACTCCACATAAATAAGTGATTCTGAAATCGAAAATGCTGGGGACACACCTCTCGGCCACTTCTCTCTCAGAAGCATTGGGCTCTACTGCATGTGAAAGAGGAGTGTTTGAGGAGCGACCGAGAGACGCGTTTGTACGTAGCATTATTATTCTTAAATAGTCCGGAGCATCACGTAGCAGTACTAGTGAATAATTACTGTATACTATATAAGTAGGCAACCCATCACTATATATGTTCGTGAAGAAAACAAAAAGGTGTTTGAAGAGGAAAAGGAAAGTCCAAGTACGAAGTCCAGCTTGCGTCAGGTAATTTAAGGATCTGTAGTTTGACGGTTTCCTACCAAAATAGGAGTATTAATTAGAACTCTCCCGGCCCGGCCACTTTATGAAATCCCCTCCCCGGCCGGAGACGAAAAGCTCCACCGTTGGCGGCGGCGTTATGGACGTCGATGATCACGACCACCGCCCGTTATTGTCCACGATCCAGTCATGGGGCCTTTCGGTGAAGAAGATCATGAATATTCGCGTGTTTGATCTAACTGTGCTGTCTCTCTTGTTCATTGGTTTACTCTACATCGTCCTCTCCTCCTATTCCTCCGGTAACCATCCTTTCTTCCCTCCTCCGACGAAGTCCCAATGCCATCCCAGCAGCAGCTTAATGGTAAGCAACTTTCTTAATTAATTTCCATGCAATACATGTACATTCATACATGTTTCTGTATATATAGAACTCGGTTTTTCTGCGATTTGGGTTTTTTTTTTTTATGCGGTCTGGGTTTGCACTGCACGAATTAGTTGCCTCTCGGTTGCGCGTCATGATTAGTATTAATAGTCCAAGTTTGTGAAAGATTAATTGATACCTTTTTTTTTTGCCAATAGGAATTTGTCAAAAATCATTATTAACACTTTTAGGCCCTGTTTGATAACCCTCCAATGGGTTGGGATTGGATTGGTAGAGTGAGGGTATTATTAATATACCTTGTTTGATTTCTAAAAAATGGTCCAGACTATCATTCTGATGGGATTGCTAATACCCCAACTTGAGGGTATTGCTAATACGATCTTGGAGATGGTATTAATAATCTCATGTCAACCTCTCCTCATTATCAATCCCTTCCTATTATCGATCTCTTCTAGCAATCCAATCCAATCCCATCATCTAATCCCATCTCAAACGAACATAAAATAAAAATCCCATCATCGAATCTTATCTCATCCCAAACAAACATACTCATTATCAATACCTTCTTATTACTAATCCCTCCTCATTACCAATCCCAATCTTAATCTCATCTCCTTACAAATTCTATCCATCTATCACCGTTATCAAACGGAACCTTAGATGGCTGTGAGTGAACCACTGGACTGTAGAGAAGCTTAATCCTTCTACTTATTTTCGTAATATATATGTATGTATGTATGAATGATTTTCTCGATATTATATACGCGCGTATATATCTATCATATGCATCCTTGGAGTGAACTAAAAAAAGTAAAGTTATATCACACTAATTTCATGACGAATTTACTTTAAGGGCTTCAGTCTTTTTTTGTCTCTCCCTCTCTCTCTCTCTCTCAATTACATCGTTTCACTTTATCCTCCCAACTTTTTAAATTTTTTTGGAATAAGGTTTACTTCTCAAACATCTCCACATCATTTGATATACGTGTGGATATGATGATTTCTGTGATGGTTACATTCGTTGGTCGTGTCAATCTTTAAGTTAGTTTGATATTCAATTTTGGAGATATGAACATATTCCATAATATGCGCGCAAACGTATGGTTGTTTAATTTTCACGATATATATCCAATTTATTTATTTTTACAGTTCAATATGAGTACGTATAAAGATGAGCTAGAAGAAGTATTGGCGGAGACTTCTACGGAAAACAGGACAGTAATAATCGCGGTAGTCAACAAGGCTTACGTGGAGGGAGAAAAGTCAATGCTCGATTTGTTCTTGGATGGTTTTTGGCTTGGGGAAAATACTCGGGTGTTGAGGGACCACCTGCTAATCGTGGCCGTCGATCAAACATCTTACGAACGGTGCAGATTCCTCGGGTTTCACTGCTATAAACTGGAAACGGACGGCGTGGATTTTGGTGGGGAGAAATTGTTTATGTCTGACGATTTCATCAAGATGATGTGGAGGAGGACTCTGTTTCTTGGAGATGTCCTCAAGCGTGGCTATAACTTTATTTTCACGGTAAGCCTTTTGTTGGATATGATTTTTGTGGATTCGTAGCTTAATTTAAACCTGGAAATTCGGTGGGAAAATATGAAAGTTTTTAATCTTTTACCATGGCTCAAATTGTAGTATTAAAAAAACAATATAAGAATTTTTCAATCTTGAAATAGAAGAAAGAAGACTTGAGAAACAGATGTATGCTGTTGTTTTTTTAACTTTTTGTGATTTGAGTCAAATTCTTCATTTTTTGTCATCACAATAATACCGCAATATGGAATATGAATTTTGGATTAACATGTCTATGGCCAGGGGTGGAGCCAGCAATTTTGGTTAGTAGGGTCAAAAATTAGATTCATATGCACTTAAAATAAATTTGGGCAATTTAGAGATTTTTTATGGGGTCAAAATAGCTAAATTATTCCTATTCCTATGAAAATTTGGGATCAAATTAATAAACATGGGGTAAAAATTATACCTATCCAAAGGAAAATTTGGCAGCCAGAGGAGTCTGCCGCCCTCCCTTGTATCCATGTGCCTCCACCCCGTCTATGGGCATGATATCATCCTTATCTAGCAGGAAGAAAATTCTACTGACTAATTGGAAATAGGAAGGGTTAATCATTGGTCGAAGTTATCTTCATAAAATTCAAAGGATAGGTAAAGGATGTGGATCCATTGGACATCTGTTACGTATGAGTAGAAGATTAAGATATATTTGAGTGTGTCAAAGAGTAGTTGTTTACTTTTCATTTTTCCTAAGATTGGACGGCGAGAAGAAAAGGAGGTTGTAGTACCAGTATACAATTCGAAAACAACCGCTAGGTAGCGTAGTCAAAAATATATATCTCCATTAGAGACGAGTCGAAAGTGAATTTCATTTTATATTTTAACAAAGATGATTCATCGAATTTACATGTTTTTCCTACCATATATGTAGTACTAGTGTTTGTCCGTGCCTACGGCACTGTGCACTCTGGTTAGAATTGTCCGTGTCTACGGCACTTGCTAGCTAGTGGTTCAAACATTAAATCGATTCACGAAAGAGAATTACCTGTGGTTACGGCACTCCCCCAATTCATAGGGGTGGAGGTAGATCTAGGCTTTGAATCAGCAACAATCTGTGGTGGTTGAACGTGCATGAGTGGGCCGCGATCAGGAGGCGGTGGCAGGATGGAGGCTGAAGTGATAACCTGGGTTTGGGAGAGTTCGCCTCTCTGCTAGATAACTTGGGTTTAAATTATTTTTTTTTATCCGACCTGGGTTTGAAATTTGAAAATGGGTTTGAGTAAGGATGATGGTGTTTGTGTAATAAATTAAGAAAGTATGGGCACTTTGTTAAGGGTAGGATTGAAGTGATTTCAGCTATTGATCTAAAATTAATCTGAGATGTCCGAAGAGACTTTTATATATTAAAAATATAGTTAAAAGATTAAGTGTGACGATTCGCATTAATTCAATCCGTTTGAATCAATGCGAATATCTTAATTAACTGATTATTTTACCATAAAAGGTCGTAATTAATTTTTGACTCTAAAACTTTCCTGTTAGAGCCATAAGATAACTGTAGAATTAAATATAGTTAAAAGATTAAGATAAAATGAAAACCTTATAATCAAAAATTAATAATGACCCTTTAGGATAAAATAATCAGAAAAATAAGATTTTCGCACCGGTTCAAACGGATTGAAAATTGGAACAGTTAATCGTTAGATAAAATAATCAGGAAAATAAAATCTTCACACCGATTCAAACGAATTGAAAATTGGAACACTTAATCTTTTAACTAATTTTTTAATACTATAGTCTCGTCAATTTTGTATCGAAACGGCGCCATAACATTCTGAGCAGAATTATATATATTAAAAAATAGTTAAAAGATTAAGTGTTCCAATAAAAGCCTTTCTATTATAGCCCAAATTAATTACGATACTTTAGAATAAAATGATTAGAAAAATAAGGGCCTTGTTCGTTTAGATAGTTTATTTTGTTTTAACTATGTTTTTCAATCATTATCCTATATCTTTATTTAATCATTACTCTATTTCTTCAATTATTATTCTCATTTCTTTCTCTATCTCTCTTCACTCATTACTACTCTCTCCGATCATTACCTTATTTCTCTTTGCATCCAGTACTAAAACTAAAATACCCAAAGTTATCAAACGAACAAAGCCCTCAATCTTCACACCGATTCAACTTAATCTTTTGACTATTTTTTTAATATATAAAACTTTTTGAAATCCGGGCGTTGAATGCACACTATTTCCGAAACATACCATAAAAAATTTAGCCAAACAATGTAAGTTATTTACGAAGATACCATTGGTTTGTATGTGAAGGGTGGAGAAATCTGGACTATTGAATTTGTTTGTATGAGTAGATAAAATTTGTGTCAGGGAGAAATCTGAACCGTTGAGAAAGAATATTTTTTAGGAATATTCCTAAACATCCTCCTGTTTTATTAGATAGATAGTACAACTCGTTCTTGAAGTTAGGAAGCTGGATAAATTAATTTCTTTCGACAAAAATGTGATCATTGATTTTATAATGTTCTTTTAGGTACCCTGTATACATGTAATTATAGGCCTCGTTCCGCTAAAATTCTTATTTTTTAAAAACTTATTTTTTGCCTTACAAGACAGGTCATTCTCTTGCATTACATCACATTTAATCCAAAAAAATAAGTACATTTATTTTAGTTGATGGAACATACCCTTACTCTGTTAATTATTTCGATTGGCGTGCCTTGAATTATCATCCTAGAGTTAAAGAAGTATGGCCCAAACATTCCACGGGACCACTCACAAATTGAACATGCAACATGAGTCATTCAACGCTATGCAATTTCTAGCATAAAATTTGTTGAGAGAGACTTATTCACGGCGCAGCCGTGAATAAGTCATTTGCGGAGGCGCCAAATCACAGTTATCCATTTCTGCAATCAACAGTCCGAATTTTAATGAAATTTTTTTGGAAAAAAGTTTGTTATTCAAGGAAAACTTTTTCAAGAAAATTTTTCCGAAAAAATTTCATTAGAATCCAGACCGTCCAATTCACTTTAAACCTGAGTGATCTGAGCTCCGTAAACTTTTTTTCACGGAAACGACCGCAAAGAAGTTTTTCTCAAATTTGTTATGTTCTTTACGACTTTTTGGATATCTTTTGTGAAAAAATTTCACTGATTGACTATCTTTTTCGATCCTGGCAGGACACAGATGTAATGTGGCTAAGAAACCCATTCTCAAGGCTGGTTCTGAACGAAACCTTAGACCTCCAAATCAGCACCGATAAGTTCAACGGAAACGAAATGTCCAGAGACAACCGAATCAACACCGGCTTCTACATGATCCGGTCGAACAACAAGACCATCGCCCTATTCGATTCATGGTACGCCAAGAAAGACAACTCCACCGGAATGAAAGAACAAGACGTCCTCCAAGCGCTGATGAAGGAACCCGTGTTTACGAATTTAGACCTCAACGTGAGGTTTCTCGACACACTATATTTCAGTGGATTTTGTCAAGACAGTAGGGACGTTAGGGATGTGGTCACTGTCCATGCCAACTGTTGTCGGAGCATAAGTGCCAAAGTGGCGGATTTGACGACTGTTTTACGTGATTGGAAGAGGTTCAAGAGGGAATCGGCCAACGAGAGTTTGACATTTGGTTGGACGAAACACGTGGCATGTGAAAACTCTTGGAGACATTGAGGGAAGTTTTGAGGATGGGTGGGTATGTACATATATACAATATACAATAATGTGCTTGAATGAGTGCATAAAACATGTAAATTCCGTTTATTTAATTAGATTATATATGATCGATCGAGCATCGAATTAGACTGTATATTCAAAGACAGCACATATTTAATTTGGCGTTCTAATTAAACTTATATGGAATATAAAAGATTACTTAGTGTCACATAAATAACCTAAATTTTTGAATGATGCAAGACAATTGGCCTCATTCATTGCGTTCAAAAATGCCACTGCATAACACTGTAGACTATTGTTATGGAAATAGCCTAATATTATCCGCGCTTGAAGAGAAGTACTTTTCCTATGTTTTGGGGCATTTTGTGGATAGGAGACACACTTTTTGGTTTGGAGAGATAGATAGAGGAAGGGAAAGGGATTAATTTTTGTAGGAGTGATTTATTTTCAAAGTTTAATAAATAAAAAAATTAGCTGTTAAAAAAAAAAAAAAGGAAAGGGAAGAGATGATTGAGGCGTATATTAGTTGGATGTACATCCGACGAAGGAGGGAGATCACCGCCGGTGATGCCGAAAATTCGGACACTAACTTCAGGTCGTTAGAAGTGTCAAAACACGTACAAGTTGAGTTTTGTTCACTCTCCACTTAAGAGGGTGAACATTGCCCCCCTTCTTATTGATTGAAATGGTGTGGATCCCATCACAAAGTGATGTCATGCTCATCAAAAAGTGTATTACATGGGTGTGGATCCCACCACAAAGTGATGTCATGCTCATCAAAAAGTGTATTGCATGGGTGAGACCTACACTATTTTCAATGAATAAAAAGGAGAGTAATGTTCATTATCTTTTACGGAGGATGAACAAAATTGCACTCATCAAAGCACCCTTGTTTTTTATATATACATATAGCTGTAGCTAAGTTTTTATTACATTGACATCTTGTACAAGGGCCGAACCTAGTTCAAATTTTCTTTCGTAAAGCGGCTTAAATCTTAACTCAATAAATGATACTTAATAAGTGCATTCGATCATAAATGACTGGACATAATATTATTTAGTTGTTCGGGGGAGGACCGTTACGTGGTGTTTCGAATTACTCCACAACCACATATTCTCATAGGTGGTCCTTGATAAAACAAAAAGATGTTTGAAGAGGAAAAGGAAGGTTCAAGTACGAAGTCCAGCTTAAGGCCTATAGTTTTAGAAATTTTCGGTGCCCGGTGGGTATATCCAAGTGATACCCGTTCGGCACATTTAGACCGTCCAATACATTTTTAAATGGCTCAGATTGAAATCCTCTCACTCCAACACTTTCTCTCTTATTTTTTTCTCTCCAAATCCGAACTGTCCAAAAACGCATTGGACGGCTTGGATGTGCCAAGCGGGCACCACCTGGTACTCACCAGACACTGAAATTTTTTTCATGTAGTTTGACGGTTTCCTAGAAAATATACTCTCTCATTTTTCGGTGTTGTTTTTTTTTTTTGACGGTTTCCTACAACATATTCCCCACTTTGTAAAATCCCCTCCCCGGACCCCGGGGATGAAAAGCGATCCACCGTTGGCGACGGCGTTATGAATGTCGATCACGATCGCCACCCGCTATTATCCACAATCAAGTCATGGGGCCTTCCGATGAAGAAGATGAATATTCGTGTGTTTGATCTGACTGTGTTGTCTCTCTTGTTGATCGGTTTACTCTCTATCTTCCTGATCTCCTCCTATTCCTCCATTAACAATCCTTTCTTCCCTCCTCCGAAGTCCCAATGCCATTCCACCTTAATGGTAAGAACCTTCCTTTCTTTCCATGCAATATGCATTCATACATATCTGTGACTCTCGATCTGTATAGAACTCGGTTTTTCTACGGTCTGGATTAATTTGCACTGCATGAAGTAGTTGCATCTCAGTCGTGTATCATGATTATTAATAGTCCAAGTTTGTGAAAGATTAATTCATATATACCGTACATTTTGAAATACTTTTTTGCTAATAGGAATTTTTCCTAAATCATTATAAACACTTTTAGACGGGACTACGAGTGAACCGATGAACTGCAGAGAAGTTGAATTCCTCTGCATATTTTCTTCATATATATATATATATATGCATGTTTGATTTTCTTGATTTTCTCGAACATATTCCATAAATACGCAAACGTATTTATATGTGTATGTTTAATTTTCACGATATATATCCAATTTATTTATTTTACAGTTCAATATGAGTACGTATAGAGATGAGCTGGAAGAAGTATTGGCGGAGACTTCTACGGAAAACAGGACAGTAATAATCGCCGTAGTCAACAAGGCTTACGTGGAAGGAGAAAAGTCAATGCTCGATTTGTTCTTGGATGGTTTTTGGCTTGGGGAAAATACTCGGGTGTTGAGGGACCACCTACTGATCGTGGCCGTCGATCAAACGTCTTTTGAACGGTGCAGATTCCTTGGGCTTCACTGCTATAAACTGAAAACGGAGGGTGTGGATTTTGTTGGGGAGAAATTGTATATGTCCGGTGATTTCATCAAGATGATGTGGAGGAGGACTCTGTTTCTTGGAGATGTCCTCAAGCGTGGCTATAACTTCGTTTTCACGGTAAGCCTTTTGTTGGATATGATTTTTTTGGGTTTCCTAGCTAAATTACAACTGAAAATTCGATGGGAAAATGTGAAAGTTTTTAATCTTTTACCCGAATGGGGATGCTGCCAAGCAGGTGCCAAGATTGAAAAAATGCTGCCGAGCGGTGTTCTTGCCAAGCGGCCGATTCGGCCGTTCATCTTGGCAATCGGCGGCTCAAATTTGTATGCACTCAGATTTAATCCGAACCATTTGTACCGAGATGAATGACCGAATCGACCGCTAGACACCGCTTGACAGGTTCCACTCAGCAGCATATTTTTCAATCTTGAAGTAGAAAGAAGACTAAGAAAAGAGCCCCACAAACAAATTAATGTTGCTGTTTTTACTAACTTTTTTTGTGATTTGAGTCAAATTCTTTATTTTTTACCATTTAGTATATCTTTTGGTTTTGTAGATGTCTTTGGATTATTTTGTTGAATACGCAGAATTTCTGCAATAATAATGTGGCATGGGATTCTAAAAAAATATAAAAGCGCGATGTACACCTTGAAAATTACTCTAAAAAGCCTTGAAAATTACTCTAAAAAGTGCCTAGAGAAAAATATCAGGGCATATGAATCGAAACTCAATCTTCTCCCATATGACCCCGTGGCAGTTATAGGGTGTGAAATTCTATTCGGGCATGTGACCCAGCGGCACTTACAAGGCGTAAAATTCTTAGAGTTAAAGAAATATGACCCAACTTCTAGAGCTATATACCTGAACTTCTTTTTTTTATGGGAACACAAACATATCATATATTGAAGAAAACAACGTACAAACAAGAAGGGACATTACTGGTCCAAAAACACTAAAAAACAACAAAACAAAACAATGTATAAACAAGAAGGGACACTATTGGTCCGAAACACTAAAAAACAACAAAACAAAACAAGAATTGAAACAAATCAAACTGCATGTGAACAATCTGAAAATCAAAAGCCATATACCTCTTAACTCCTGGGTTGGTTTAATCTGGTCTCAAATCAAACTGCATGTGAAAAAAATAATACAGGGTCTTACAACATTCCATGGGACATGCTTCACTCACAAATTGAACATGCCACATGAGTCATTCAATGCTATGCAATTTTTAGCATGAATTGGTTAATTTTTTTTTTGTTTTGATAATGCAGGGTGTCACGGGCAAGCTTGTGTGCACCTTGTATTAATTCCTACAGCCCCTCTCACAGCCATTTCACACGCTTACGCAAAAGGATAAGGTGGCCTTAAAAGAGTTGTTAACAAGGAGAATCGAACCTAAGATATTAAGATATAGTAGCAAACACCTAAGTCCGAACTCAAGACACGTAACCAATCCCTTGGGGTTTTGTTATGTTCTTTACTCAAGATGGAAAACAAACTCACGACTTTTTTTTCAGAGTAGTATTATGAATATATATAGTATTGGAATTAATGTATTAATATGAATAAATAGTATTGGGTATTTTTCGTACAAAAATCACTAATTGACCATCTTTTTTCCTGGGCAGGACACAGATGTAATGTGGCTAAGAAACCCATTCTCAAGGCTGGTTCTGAACGAAACCTTAGACCTCCAAATCAGCACCGATAAGTTCAACGGAAACGAAAGTTCCGGAGACAACCTAATCAACACCGGCTTCTACATGATCCGGTCCAACAACAAGACCATCGCCCTATTCGATTTGTGGTACGCCAAGAAAGACAACTCCACCGGAATGAAGGAACAAGACGTCCTCCAAGCATTGATGAAGGAACCTGTGTTTACGAGTTTAGACCTCAATGTGAGGTTTCTGGACCTGTTATATTTCAGTGGATTTTGCCAAGACGGTGACGTTAGGGATGTGGTTACGGTCCATGCCAATTGTTGTCGGAGCATAGGCGCCAAAGTGGCGGATCTGATGGCTGTTATACGTGATTGGAATCGGTTCAAGAGGGGATCGGCCAACGAGAGTTTGACATTTGGTTGGACGAAGCACGTGGCATGTGAAAATTCTTGGAAAGATTAATGAGGGAAGATTTACGGTTGTAGATATGTTTGATCAAGGTGTGATGCTAAGCGATCCCTTCTCTTGTAATATTCAATAATAATATATGTGCTTGAATTAATGAGTGCATTAAACATGTAAGGTCCATTTATTTAATTAGATTAGATATGATTCGAGCATCGAATCAAACTGTATATATATTCAAAGATTACTAAGTCTCACATATATATATATATATAGATATATATATCTAACCTAAATTTTTGAATGATGCAATTCAATTGGCCTCATTCATTTCGTTCAAAAATGTCACCGCGTAACATTGTTATGGAAATAGCCTGATATTATCCGCGCTTGAAGAGAAGTTTTCCTATTTTTTGGAGCATTTTGGATAGGGGAGACACTTTTTGGTTTAATTTGGATGGATAGATAGAGGAAATGGAAGGGGATTAATTCTTGTAATTTATTTTTAAAGATTAATATTTTTTTGTTGTTCAAAAAAAAAAAATTAAGAGGAGAGGCAAGAGTTGATTGAGGCATATATATATTGGTCAGATGTATGTCCGACAAATTAAGGAGGGAGATCACCGCCAGTGATGCCAAAAATTCGGACACTAACTTCAGGTCGTTGGAAGTGTCAGAGCACACCTTGTTCTAGGGCTAATTTCAATACCCCATATCAAGCATATTTTTTTGAACGGAAAAGAAAATTTTATTAATCTTTGAATAATGATCATAAACTGAAGCAGATATCCCTAGCATATATACACCTATAAATGTAGCTAAGTTTTTATTACATTGGCATCTTGTACAAGGGCCAAATCCAGTTCATATTTTCTTTCGTAAAACAGCTTAGATCTGAACTCAATAAATGATACATAATCAGCGGATTCGATCATTAATGAATGGACATAATAAAAGCATGCTTTATCATCTCTAGACCTGAATTCATACTGTCTAATTTTTTCCTTGTTGAATTTTAGTATTAGTACATATAAATCCCCCATATTTGATCTTTTGGGATTTGGCACTGAAATCCTGGTTCCGCTTTTACTTTGACGTAAGATACAACTAGTTTTATAGGCGTCACCTCCTAAATGTATGTTATATCTTTCTTTCTTTGGAAATACAGTACTAATGATCACTTGAACCACGTAAAACTTGGCTAATAGTCCAAAATAGCCTTTGTGAACTCCATTCTGACTTGAAATGAAGGGGCATTTTCGACATTAAATTAATTCTTCATGAATGCCGTTTTAAATTGTATAACTAACTATAAACGGTATAACCCAACCGTTGTCACAAACTCAAAAGCCAAATATGGTCGATTACTCTGTATCACAGGTTCATCTCTCTCTCTCTCTCTCTCTCTCTCTCTCTCTCTCTCTCTCTCTCTCAACAGCCCTATATAAACATCTGCCCAAGATTTTAACCCCAGAATTCACATGAAATAAAAAAACGAACACAAAATAATGGCCGGGAAAACGACACAAATTGCCTCCGGGATACTCATGGTCACGATTCTTATCCCACATGTCATATCCGACGACACTATTCAAATACCCTCAAACAAGGCGCAACTGAACGGGTGGTTCCAACAAAATGTGGGGCCCCTCGCGTGGCGAAAAGCCGCGCTGGACCCCGCCCTAGTCGCGGCGGAGGGCCGCGCGAAGACGATCAGGGTGAGGAAAGACGGCTCCGGGGACTTCAGGACGGTGACGGACGCCGTCAGGAGCATTCCGGCGGGGAATGCTGACCGGGTTATTGTCTGGATTGGTGGCGGGAACTACACGGAGAAAATCAAGATTGAGAGGACGAAGCCGTTTGTCACGTTCTACGGCGCGCCCAACGATGCGCCGACGCTGGTGTTTGGCGGCACGGCGGCGCAGTACGGGACGGTGGATAGCGCTACGTTGATCGTGGAATCGGATTATTTTTCTGCTGTCAATTTGGTCATTGCGGTAGGATTCAGTGCTGTTCTTGACACATTTCAATTTCTCCGAGAGTGTTATATTCACAGTCCACATTTCCATGCGCATTTACACAAATCATACGAGGGTGGGGTCCACACGAATTATTTATTTGTGCATGCAGAGAAATTTTTGGGCAACGATGGATCTCACGCGGTACTCGTGCAACTCATCCGAACTGTTCAAAAGTGTGTTGTATGGCCTAGAAAACCTTCCCTCTTCTCTCACCCCACCATTCTCTCTCCTCTTTCTCTCTCTACTTCTTTTTATCTCTCCAAATTTGAGTCGTCCAAAATCCAAATGAATGGTCTGGATGCGCCGAGCGGGCACAACCTGGTACCCACCTGACACTGAAAAATTTCTCGTTCATGCAAGTGTACTGTGAGAGTTTTTTTTTGGTTACTCTTCTAACGACGTGACTTACAATTACCGTAATGTAATCGTCGCACCATGATTTTCCAAACGACAATCTTTGCCGAACGTTGTTTTTTCTTCATTACATTTGAAACATACATCACGCGCGGTTGGTACGTTATTCGTTGGTTCAATTGATGTGACTTGATTTCAGAATTCGGCACCGAGGCCGGACGGGAAGAGGAAGGGAGCGCAGGCGGCCGCGTTGAGAATCTCCGGCGACAAGGCGGCGTTCTATAATAGCAGACTCCACGGATTTCAGGATACCATTTGTGATGACAAAGGCAGGCATTTCTTCAAGGATTGCTACGTTGAAGGAACTATTGACTTTATCTTTGGTAGTGGAAAATCTCTCTATCTGGTAACTCAATTAATCTGAATCATTAATTATACCTAATGATCTAAATTTGGACAATTCCGTCAAAGTCCAATTGGACCAAGAATCAGATTAACGTACCCTAATCAAAGATGCTTACATTGATGAATGGGTTTGTGCAGAACACAGAATTGCATGTGATACCGGGTGACGCGATGGCGATGATAACGGCGCAAGCACGGAAAAGCAAAACGGAGGATAACGGCTTCTGTTTCGTGCACTGTAAGGTAACCGGCGCCGGACGAAATGCGTTCTTGGGGAGAGCTTGGATGCATTATGCCAAGGTGGTCTACGCCTACACCGACATGAGCGACGTTGTTCACCCTCAAGGATGGTCCGACAACTTCAACTCTGCCAATGACAAGTGAGCCCATCAGCATCATTCTTTTTTCATCTAATTTTATAAGAGTCGTTCGAAATAAAGAGAGAAATTTACTCACGGCTCCGTGCAATCTCACCGTTAAAATACAAAAGTATACATATGGGCTTAGTGCCAGATGACGAAATAATATTGCCATATATTGCATTAAAGAAAATCATATCGATCGAGCTCGGGCAATTGAGGAACAACTCCTTTTGCAGGACCGTCTACAACGCAGAATACAAGTGCACGGGTCCCGGGTCAATTTTCACCGATCGGGTCGGGTTCGCCAAACACCTGGGTGATGCAGAAGCCAGACCTTTCATCAACCTTGCCTATCTAAGGGGGTCCAAGTGGCTTCTTCCTCCTTACAGTGTCTAACTAAACAAAGTTTTCGCGCATATCCCCAGGCAAATTGATGCAGCGGTGACATTTTTAGAATTACGGGTCACCAATCGATAGCGGTTGCTTCAATTTTACGGAAACAATCGCAACGGGCTCATCATTCTGCAGTATGGGTATCTTGTACAAATATATATTATATACATATATGTTTTTACAGAATTCTTGATTTTACTGCCTTCATTCGGCAATTATACAAATCCTAGTGTAATTACACTGTAGTTGTGCCCTTGGTATGGTATGGGCTCTTACAACTTAGATGCATGTACTAATGAACAGATTGTTAACATTGATGTTCATGTACCGATTTTGGTAGTCAATATTATAGATACACGTGTGTGTACAATTGCAACACATTTACGTACTCCAAATTTTATCCGTCTTTGGTATGATTTTGTAGCATTAAATATGAGGTCCTGTTCCGCTAAAGTTCTTATTTTTTAAGGATTTATTTTTCAATTTACGAGAAGTGTCATTCTCTCATAATACATCACCTTTAATTCAAAAAATAAGCACTTATTTCCCTTTATATCTCTCTTCTTCTTCTTCTTCTTCTTCTTTTAAGAAATTAAATATGTCTCTTATTAGGATGATGCTATGGTGTCCCCGGTCATTTTGGGGACACCGTAATTTTTGGCATAACATAACCCTTACAAGCATAATAAAAATCATTACAAGTATAATAGAACCATAACATGGCATAACCAAAAATCAACCAAGGCATAATTAACCAAGTTATGCCTTGTTATGGTTTTGGTTATGCTTATAATGGTTTTGGTTATACTTGTAATGAATTTGGTTATGCTTATAATAGTTTTGTTATGCCAAAAGTTACAGTATTCCCAAAATGACCGGGGACACCGAAATCATTCCCCTCTTATTAACCCAATATTTCGGGCCTTCATCTCTCCAATTGGGCTTAGTGTAAACAGTGTCGTGCCTGGGCTTGCTTTTCGTCCAAATGCATCTTCACTGGCCCATGCTAGGCCCAATTGAACCTCAGTTGTTTAAAATGGCACTGTCATTATTTTTATTCTTTGGCACTTTTTTTTGTCTTTTTTTATTTATGTGAAATTAATAAATTACCTTTACCACTTGTGTCGCATTTTTCATATGAGGGGACATTTGTTACTTTCGCGTCATTAAAGAAAAAAAATGTAATGTCATCTATATAATATGGAAGGGTGGTTTACATTTTGAACCGTTGGATGGTACATATTTTTCACCGTTGGATTGGTAATACAATTCTCACATTAAATCTCTTTCCATGCCTTTACATGCCTTTGATTAAGGAAACAAAACATGCATTTCCCAGTACTAACTTTCCGGAAATCTATAATTAAGGAAATTCTCTCTCTCTCTCTCTCTCTCTCTCTCTCTCTCTAAACATTTTCTTTCCAGTTCTCTTTACTCGATTCCCACTCTCCATCCTTCCCCATCCCCCTCTCTCTCACCCTTAGTCACAATACAACCATACCACCGAAAATCACCGAACTCTGCTTCCGAGACTAGAATAATTGAGGTGAGTGACTCCATTGTTTTAATTGAATATAAAAATTGTTCTCTCTATCTCCCTTTTTATAATTGAGTCAATAGTTTTGGGGTACTTCTATGTTACCCATTTCCTTTTGGTTCAATTTTTTCTCCTATCTAACAAGGTGGGCTCGAATCTGTGGAGCGTCTTCACACGTAGAAATAAGAGGAAAATGTTGGAATCTTTTTTTTAAATAAAAAACTATTTTTAAGAAAAAATAGACCAGTTTATTTTTTAAATCACGATAGTTATTTAGGCCCAATTGAATCTTTTTTTTAAATAAGAAACTGATTTTAAGGAAAAATAATACGTTCTTCTCATTACAGTTTGAGGTGAGTTTATTTTACTTTATACAAACACTATTTTTTCCTCATACTTTCCGCCTACTCCGTCGTCTATGAAGTACGGATACTCTATTTTGGCCTCCGTATCACGTAACGTATACATTTTTTAAGAAATATTGCTACAGGGCTACCGCCTTTTAAGCTAGAGTTGAAAGTGGGTTGTCCTATAATATTGTTAAGAAATATTGCCCCAAATGATGGACTTTGTAATGGCACAAGGATGATGATTGTCAAGTGCGGCTCCCGTATTATTGAAGTTAAGATTTTAACAGGCGAAAAATTTGGCAAATTGGCCTTCATACCAAGAATATCTTTATCATTGTCATCTTCAGATTTTCCTTTTCATATGACAAGACGTCAATTTCCAGTTCGCTTGGCATATGTTATGACTATTAACAAATCACAAGGATAATCAGTGAAATTTGTTGGGGTTGATTTGTGCATAACTGTGTTTAGTCATGGGCAACTATATGTGGCATTATCAAGGTGCACATCTTTTGACCGTATAACTGTCCTTCTCCCGGAAGAAGAAACAGATTCCACTACCAATATTGTTTACCATGAAATTTTGTTGTAGTCTGCTTTATCATACCAGGTACAATGAGTTATAGAGTATTCTACTTTAGTTGACATATCCTCCCTTAAACAAATAACTTGGCATACTAACTGTGCTTCTGTTGACATATCATTTTTTTCTAGGATTGGGATCGAGAAGCCTTGAAGCACAAAAGGATCAATATTCTTCAAGATTTTTAGTTTTCACATGTTTCTATGTTTTCATTTTAGAAGTCTCATCGAGGCAGACATTTTCGTTAATGTGTATCATTTTTTAGTTTTATCAGTATTGTTTTGGATGGTATTTTTTGATTTGATTAAGTTTTAAGCGTTCAAGTTTGTTCTATGCGTTTTAGGTGGTTCAATATTTAATTACGTGTGCTGAATGTTCAAGTCGTGCCTTCAGGCACGGGCATGCGCTAGTCAATGGATAAAAGAAGAGTGTTAAAATTATTTTTCTTGTTATTATTACAGAAATAGTCCCTTAAGTTAGGGTTTGATTCGAACCAATGGAAAAGAAAAGGAAGGAAAGGAAAAAAAAAAAATCATCTCCTTTTTTTGGTTTGAAAAGAAAAAAAGAAGAAAATAACTAAACTAAAGCTTATGAACAATAAATTTTCCTTCTTTTTTCCTTTATTTTCCATACGTTCCAAATTGGGCGTTAATGATCTTAACCTTCTCACCGTTGGTTGATCCCAATCTGCCCTTTGTTGCTCGGTGTTTAGACCGGTAAACAAACTAGAGCTACTCGAGTTTGACTGTTCGAGTTCGTATTTGTCCATTTAAAATTCATTCAAGATCGATTTTATTATATGAAGAAAGTAAACTTTAATTTTGGGAAATGATATTGGCACTCCAAAAAACAAAGGAAAGTGGCTTTGGAGTTATACTAATTTTGGAGTGCTTGCATCAATTTTTAGAGTGCCAATATCATTTCCCTTAATTTTTTTCAATGAAACCTGTTAAGTTTTCAAACCAAACTCAAACAAACTACCGTTTGCCTCTGTTATTATTACTCCCTCCGTCCGGAGTTAATTGTCCCTAATTCTATTCTAACCGGCTAAAAAACGGATTTTATCTTTAAATCGGTAATAAATCTCATATCGAATATGGATCTTGTTTGATAGATCTCGATTAATTCTATAATTCGATATTTTCGAAATCACATAAAACATTATAAATTGAAAGATATAATCGATTGAAAAATGACACGAATTCCAAAAAAAAACCATTAAATCCGGACGGAGGGAGTATATAAAAATTTCAAGATCGATTTGTATTCCGCTCGATTAAAACTTATTTATGTTTAGGCTTGCCGTAAAGATAAGTCAAACTTAAAAGGAGTATTTTAGAACTTCTCTCAATTCGGCTCGCTCATCAGCTCACTCACTTCTATCGCAGTGTCCAATGGAGAGACAAACCTAAAAATTACTTTTCTACACGTAGAACTCCAAGCCAGTATAAAACTGATACATACATACATACATAAATCTGTATGGAGGGAGTCGACAGTGTTTAGAGAGAGAGAGAGAGAGTGTGTGTGTTATAGAGAGGGAGAGATGGAGCATCCAGAACAAGAGCAGGAACACGAAGTGTACGGAGGAGAAATTCCCGATGAAGGTGAGATGGATGCCGATGTCGAGATGTCTAGGGCTGAAGAGGACGACACTAACACCAAGGTTCTCTCTCTCTCTCTCTCTCTCTCTCTCTCTCTCTAACTCAGTTGTACCTTTGCCCTAATCTTATGTGCAATCTTCGTCTTTATGTCGAACAGGATTTGGAGGACATGAAGAAGAGACTCAAGGAGATAGAGGAAGAAGCAGGCGCCCTTCGCGAAATGCAGGCCAAAGTTGAAAGAGAAATGGGCGCTGCTCAAGGTCTTCAATCTTTCTCTCTCTGTATATACATAAGTCTCTACAATTTACATAAGGATTGTTGGATTTATATGTCTTTGTATCTTATATCCGGTGATGTTTCTTTTACAACGACTACGAATTAAGATTCCGGGGACTTATATGTCTTTGTATCTTATAAAGCTGGTTTTTTGGCCCTTGTTTTAGATTCCAGTGACTATTCCTTAATTCTAGTTGAAAAAAAAGTTTGGTAGTTTGTTCAATTTTAAGTTGAAATCCTCCTTGAAATTCGACAAATGTGTGCCGAGGTTAACAACGTAGTGGAGTTTAATTCGACGAAATAATTGTTGATAAAGCCCCGGTGAGGGAATAATGGAGCACGCTTGGTAGTCAACTCACTTCCAAAGCTAGCCGAAGCTTATTCCCCTGATACTGTCATTTGTCATTATTACGGAATGGCGCGAGCACCGCCACTAAGACTGAATGAATGTGGGCACTGGGCAAAGGCAATGGCTTTCTTGATTCCATTTTCTTAATAGATGAAATGACGTCTAGCCTGTCAGTCGTAGGTTCAACTAAAGAGTTACTCCATTGAGTAATGGTTATTCGCCCCTCCCCGAAGAACTCGAGGAATAGGGCCCCAAAGAGTAGGCCATTAACTGCATCTCAACAAATCCATCGGAATTAAGCTACATTTCGGAGAATGCAAAGTACTCACATTCTATAAACATAGATCATGTGTACCGTTGACGAATGCGGTTTGTTTAGGAATTTTAAGTCTTTGTGTCAAACCTTTACATTCTGCATTTATGTCTTTGTTTCCAATCAGCAAGTAAGATATATTTCTCATGCAGGTAAAACCCGTTCGTTGTGACATTATCGTTTGGCTGACATCTCACTTCTAGTTTTGTTAAATAGCATGGGCAAATAAGGAAGGATAGGATTTGATTAATATGAAAATAAATATGAGAAGTTCTCCTTCATGACCTTTAGATTTTAGAAATGACCTCAACATGGTTACTCTTCCCCCCTCCCCCTCTCAATTTCTCACAAATATCAAATTTGTGACAATCATTCTATTGCTCTGTTTGTACATGCAAATATTGATATGTATTAGAATGATGATTACATGAATCGAGCATGAACCACATCTTCTCTCTAATTGGTCTTATTGAGGTCCACAATAAATCTTCGCGATAGTTTGAAAATTGTTTTAGTACTTACGATTTGTTCGTAAACACTTTGGAATTGTATTACGCAAGGCCTAAAATGTTCAAGAATTATTATTCCGTTAATGTCGACATAAGGAAAAAATGGATAGTGAAAAAAGACAAATGCTAATGGTGAACTAGTTTCCTATGATATATCCTGCCCACTTTGCCAAGTGTAGCTTTAAGTCTGGGTGTTAGGTCAAGTTTGATATTCGAATTTTGAGGACATGGGCATGTACGTCTAACTAACAATGTATTCAATTTGTTCCTATGCTCGTTGAGGGTAAAGCAAGGTTTTTGTAACACGAGTTTCTTATGCACAAAGAACTGAGTTGTCATAGCTTTGGCTCTTTCAGGACCCTAGCTTGTTTGTAACCGTCGAACAACTAAACAAGTTCGTCTAAGAAAGGGTCTTTCTTAATTTTTTCCCTTTGATTCTCTAGTACACTCGTCTCCTACCGTTTAATCCGACACCTGTCTATTTAATTTGTTGAGATCTCATAAATCTATGAGCTTTAAAATCGAATCTCTCTAGATAGCAAAAGCCTTGATTTCTCCCCTGGGTTGGCTTCCCTAGATCAACTCGCATAGATCGTTTAGCAGACCAGAAACCCTGAACGATGAGCGGAAGAAGGCAATGGGATTGGAAGGCGCACCGCCCTTCATTTTCATCATCCGTTCCAGCTTTGGGCAGTATGTCTCTCTGCAAGTCGTTGTCTCTCTCCACTCCCACTCCTCTTTCTATCTAGCTATTGATGTGTCTATTTATCTGTTCATCAATCTATCTATCTAATCGGTCTATCTATCTATCTATCTATCTATTTACTTTCCTATATGATGATGATCGATTTTTTTGTACCCAGCATTCCACGAGAATGGTTGGCCATGAAATTGTTTATCTGATCTTAGAAGATTTTTTTCCCCGGGGGAGTTGTTAACTGAACTCATTGTCAATGGGTTTGCATCTCATGTTATAATCTGTATGGCGTATCATATGGTGTTGATCTTGAGAGGGCATTTGAGGCATATCTCGAACTCTATCCAATCGTTTTACTTTTAGTATGGTTTTGAATTTTGTAATTACCTAAAGGGGCAAATGTATCAAAATTGTGGATACATTACAGTCTGACATAATTGTTGTAGATCCTTTCAGACCAATATGTTCTTTCGAAGTTTTTTAATCTAGAAATGGAAATCACAACGGTAAGATTTTTTTTATCTCCAAAATCGATATGATCAGTTAGGATGCGATGTGAGTAATTTTGTTACTTAATGGAAAGTAAATATTATGGGTAATTTAGTCTTCATGGGAGGGAAATATGTATCAAAATTCCCAAGGGCTGCCAGTTTCTGATGCTTCTTTACATGTGATGTGACTAGTACATCTGAAATTGGTCTGGTAGTATTGGATGGTCATATCATCCACATTTGATATCTTCATAACCTTAGATGGTGATGTCGTGTGCACATGTGATACCTTATTACCTTGAACAAGTGTAGTTTTAATCTTGTGGAAAACTTCCAAATCATAGCTAAAAGGAGTGGTTTTTTGTCTTGTATGTGCAAACCAATATTGGGGGTTGAGATTTTTGTTATTTCATATGATTCTAAAAGGACTATAAGAACAATTCAATTGTAAATTTTGTCTCTGTCAGATTTACCCATTTGGGGCTCGCAAAATGTATACATGAGTGTTTTCTACGGGACCCTTAACCTTGCTTCGTAGGCTACACTTGCTGCTATCGTCTGGATCAATACTAACGGTTTAATTATATACTCTGAGTCTCTGAGATACTTTTGCTACCTATCAAATGGTAGCACTCTGCTGGTGCTTATTTTAACATGAATAACAAGCTGTATCTCCAGCTGGGATGCTTTTATCCCAACCTCAGTTCGCAGCTTCTCCAGTATTCCCTATAGTAGAGAAGACTGAAAAAACGGATGGCAAATCACTTTCCTCTTTTGGATTTCATGGAAGTTCTTGGATTTTTCTCATTCTATTAGATTCCTTGGGGGATTTAAACTTTATGTTGGCGCTTACACTAGTATCCTCTTTGTTATTAGTTGGATTAATTCCTGCATATTCTCCAATCTCAACCTTGTTTAACTTTAAGTTTTGAAGACATATAGTATCCAAAAAGGGCACTTCGATTTTCTACGTTCTTGAATTTGGAAATTATGTTTTGGAATTTGCGGACTTTAAAAGTTCATGTGACCTATTTTTGTATCTTAAATGTTTTTATGCTGTGATTGCAAGGCTTGCTACTTTTATTGACAGCATATTTATCCTTTGTCAATTGATATCTTTTTTTCCATTATGGGCATGTATGAAGACTCTTCTGGTGGTTCTGCTACTCAGGCTGAAAAGGAGGAGGTCGATTCACGCTCCATATATGTCGGTAATGTAAGGGTTCAGAATCTTTTTCCTTATTTTCATCATATATGGTATTTGTAAGGTTTTAGAATCCTCTTTCATGTTTTCGATCTTTTGTTGCTCCCCTCATACAAATTCACGTTGTCCTATTTGTTGCAAGCTTTTGCTCTGAACCCATGATAATGAGTACATCTGTACATGGCATTGCATAAACTGTTTGAGGGGGTACTGCATGTAATTGCTTATTGCTTGCAAGTAGTACAAGTGCGTGACAATGCTTTTGGTTTCGGAGGCTGTTATGATGCAATGGGCCTGTTAATGCTCCTGTTGATATTTTCTCGCATAGGTTGCTTTATAATATTTTCATTTATAAGATGGTGGTCAGTGCTAGCCCCTTCCTGTGTCTTAATTTTTTTGGAGTTGCTTTCCGTATAGAGTTGTACCTTCTTTAATAAGTAAACTCAACTACTCACTGAAATTGTCGAATGTGTGTGCTACTTGTAACTTGGTTAAATTGTATTCCATGTCCGTATCTGTTCTTCGTAGTTGGCATTTATTCCTACAGCATCTATTCTCGCCTTGAGAATACATTGTTCGATGTGAATAGTCATTTCTCTCTTTGCTACTATGAAAACCTCAGGTAGACTATGCATGTACACCAGAGGAGGTCCAACAACACTTTCAATCCTGTGGAACAGTCAACAGGGTGACAATTCTGACAGACAAGTTTGGTCAACCTAAAGGATTTGCATATGTCGAGTTTGTGGAAGTTGAAGCAGTTCAGAATGCTCTTCTGCTAAATGAGTCAGAGTTGCATGGTCGTCAGTTAAAGGTTCATTAGCTTGTTTGATCTCAGTTGACAACTTTTGAGACACAGGGATTTGATTTTTTAATGATGGACTTTGTTCTCTAGGTTTCCGCAAAACGAACTAATGTTCCTGGGATGAAACAATATCGAGGGAGACGTCCCAACCCATATTTTGGGTTTCCTCCCCGGAGGCCATTTATGCCTGGTCCAGCTTTCTATCCTGCATATGGATATGGGTAAGCTATAAATTTCCAGTACTTTTTGGTTGCTTGATAGTCAAATGGAGTTATGGGAAAAGGAGAGCTTTACGATAATATAGAGCATTTAGTGCCATGATAATTAGAAGACCTTATGCCTATGAAAGTGAAATATTATAAGGGATAGTGATTAGTGTAATGCTGGCAGTATTTTGATGTTGCTAGGTTCATTAGTTCATCTACCATGCGAGCTATCTGTTCATTATTCGTTTGTATAGCTAAATGACTCAATTATTCACATTGTTTTCCGAGTTCAATGTAAAAGTAATGATGTGCAGAGTTTTGAGAGCCTATAATATAACAGCACTTCATCCTTTGATCATCCCTCATGACAAAAATCACTTTGCAGTTCAAAACATGTGTACATGCATGCATTTGTGTCATTGATATTGATCATTTGTTTTACCAGATATTTACTGCTGAGCATGTATATTGTGTATTCCTCGTCTTTGTAATTATCACTTGGATAGGCTCTCTGATCATGAAGGGTGGAGGTTTGGAGTACATTCCACCTTCTGATTAATTAACAAGTTAACACAAAACTAGGGTCCATAATAAAAAAGATGAAAGCTACATCTTTTTGAAGAGGAATGCTATTACCTCGCAGGCTGGCCTAATCGGGATCGAACCTCTTGCGACTTTTGGGGATTTGAAAAGGACATTAGGGATGTGCTAATTTTCTTGCGTATTCTGATTTCTGCATTATTCTTGTCCCAGTCCACATACTTCTTGTGCACCCCTCCCCCAACTTCTATCAAAAACAACTTTCTTTGTTTCTTGTACATCAGTGTTCATTAGGATTTTCACAGATAGGACACACTCTAGTCGTTTCTCCGTCAGTTGCAATACTTGTTTAGTCGTATATTAGTACTCAATGATTACACCAGAGTCTTATCAATACAAAGATGTGAAGAAATCCCTTAATTGCCTTGCCAAGGCTATTTGTTCGAAATCATTAGATCAGCATCTTTGCCCTCGCTACAGACGATTGAGCTTCAAAAAAGAAACGGTTGTAATAGGTTATAGGTTATTGACTTCAAACTAGAGGTTTCTCTTATGGATATTGTAGAACTAGGGATGGCTGATGGGGGAGGCTTTCTTAGAAACCTAGCACCCCCAAACCTTATTATCGTGTATTACAAATGCAATCACAGAGCTAGCATTTCTTAGTATGCACTTACCTATTTAAATCAATTGCCTTATCATGATGATGCAAACCAAAATATCAAAGGAAATCAAGGATTCAAAGAAAAGAACAAAATCCCATTCAAGAGGGTAAACCCCCAAAGGGTAGAGAGAGAAACTATGTCTCAATCAATATATTCAATATTCTTAATAATCAAAAGCTACCAAATGAAAGAACAACACACCTATTTATGGACTCAATACTCTAACAACACTAAGACACTAAAATGACAACAATACCCTTAAATCCTACTGCATCACATGATCTAGCAATTACCACATCGGTCATTGCTTCTGTTGCAAAAAGTTCTTGGGGAAAATGCGTTTTTCTGCATTGGATTGCGGTTTTACATTTTTGGAGTTCATGTGCAACAAACTTGGATTGATGTTACCTTCCTCTCTTGTGCAGAAGGGTCCCGAGGTTCAGGCGGCCTATGCGGTTCAGACCATACTGATGGTTCATTTTGCTCGACTTGTGTTGGGAGGTCCATTGTCTTGTTCGGAGTAGTGGCCCCTCATATGGACAAGCAAAATTGCAAAGTTTAACTTTTTTCTTTGGCCCTATCAGTATTTCTGTAACATGGAGGAAGGGTCATTTTAGCAGAACTTGTACCATCATCTGCATACCAACAGAGCAGAATTCATTTCTTTTCCGGATCTTTAAGTTAATAGGACTAAGCGGCTTAAGTTCTTTTGTTACTTGCGTTTTATCTTTCTGAAAAACTGGAAATAAGGAAAGACCATTTATTTTTAGTCTACAGGGTGATGTAATAGTTTTGAATTGGATGGTTTCTTTCTTGTTTCTTTTTTCCGGGCTTGGTAAATTCAGAAATTACATATCTTGGTGGCCTCTGGTGGGGACTTGAGGGGTAAAGCAGCTTATTGCCTGCTTTCATCCAGCTGTGAATTCCGTGTGAGTTTAAAAAAGGGGATGCTAGGTACAAAGAATTTTAACCAGGAAAATTATCCGGAATGCACTTGTGGAGGATATTTATGACCGGTCATAAATATCTTTCACAAATGCATTCCGGGTAAAAATTCTTTGTACGTAGCACTTTTGTTAAAAAAAATGCTTTCTCAAATTTGGTCTAATGCTTGTTTTGTTGTGGTTATATGAAGAGATGGTGTTCTTTACAGTTTACAGGGACTTAATGAAGGCTTCGTGTTCCTTAATTTAATTTGTAATTGTATTACGATTTCGAAAAGTTAGTAAATAAGACTCTTTTATTGAGGTTCTTATTTTTTAAGAATTTTTTTTATAAGACAAGTCATTCTCTAACAATACATTATCTTTAATTTAAAAAAATAAATTAAAAGATAAGTACTTATTTGAAAAATACTCATTCCGTTCTTTTTTAAGTATCCCGTTTCATAACTCCAGTTTATCAAGAAAACATCATCACTGCACTTTTCACATCAATTTTTATGTCCACTTTTCCTACTTACTATCTATAGAGACATTATCATTACATTTTTATTTACTAACTTTTCAAAATGTAATATACTTTTAGGGGCAAAATAAAAAACGTATCAATTTTTACCCACTAACTTTACAAAATGGACACTTATTATAGGATAACCCAAAATGGAATATTGAATTTTAAAAAAGGGACGGAGGGAGTAAGAACTTATTTCCCTTAGCGGAGCATTGCCTAAAATTATGTGAGATTTATCAAACAAAATCTATATTTGACGTAGAAAATATTATAAAAAAACATATAGATAATTCTTTTTTTAGAGGTCCAAAAAAATAAAAAGAATCAACAATTTGGGACGGGAGAGTAATCATCAATTCTTGTCGTACCCCTGGCATTAGGGAGGCAAATGTCATAGTGTGGTATTTTGAGGGGTCAAAATGACATTTCCCCTGTTGTCATTACCGTTTACCAATTGAAGAACTTGGAAACCTGACACCCACACCATCGACGTTTTTCCAGTTTTAGGGTTTATTACCGAATCAATGGATTCGAATCAGGAAACTGACGCTTCGGCCAACACTCCTTCCTCGTAAGCCACCGTCTCCTTCTTCGTTGAACACTAATCCGTTTAATTTTGATAATTGTCTTTTTTTTTTGAGAACCTTTTTGTGTAAGTAATTTATCCAATTTACAAAATTTTCAGGCCGAAGAACGTGTATAAGGATCCAGACGATGGGCGCCAACGGTTCTTGCTCGAACTTGAATTCGTCCAGTGTCTCGCTAATCCTACCTACATCCACTGTTCGCTCTCATCACTTCACTTATTCCTGCATTAATGTTGCATCGAAGGCCTCAATTATTCGGTTTAGGCATGTGGGCATGAACACTTGTGATACGAATCTGTAAAATAAAGTTCTCTGAGTGATTACAAGTTAGGAAGATATTTATTAAGGCCATGTTTGGCTAGAGATTGAGAATCTGTTTTCTGGATTCAGTTCCGAAAGACTCTGTAACTTGTTTGGTTGACATTTTCTGAATTTTTTGGGGGTGAACTTTTGGGGGGAAAAAAAAAACCTTTTCAGAAATAAAAAATCAAATAGATGCTTCCAATTTTTTGCGAACTTTTTTTGGGTTGAAATTAAGTGTTTATATTTTCAAAAGCTAGTTTTATACATAAAGTTTAATGCAAAACTAGTCCTACGAATTGCCAAATGGTTGACAAAGTTGTCTCCTCGCGTGAATTAATAGGATGTGGTTCTTAGTTGCGCTGCCTTGCTTCCTATTTGTCTGCGACATACTGGGATATTGGCAACTCTATGAACCTAAGATGAAAAGAGTTCAATTTCGTATAATGCAATGTAATTGGTGGCATTCACAGGGGGATTTGAGTTGTCTGCTGTCAAATGTTTTGACAGGTTTTGCATCTTTATTTCTGTATGAGGTTGGTTGTCCTAAGATGTGCCTAAATTTCTGCCACAGATTTAGCTCAAAATCGATATTTTGAAGATGAAGCTTTCATCGGCTACTTGAAATACCTTCAATATTGGCAACGACCCGAGTATATAAAGTTTATAATGTGAGCTTCTTCCCAAAAACTGTTATCCCTTATACGCTGTGTTAAATTCCCACCCTATAGACTAGAAGATTCAAATGTCCGCAGCCGCACTGATTTTAACTTTTAAGGTGATCACAGGTATCCTCACTGCCTATATTTTCTCGAGCTTCTCCAAAACTCAAACTTCCGGAATGCAATGGCACACCCAGGCAACAAGGTTGAATTCTACTGTTTGCTTTTACCCTTTTGGTCTTGTTAGATAAATGCCGGAATGTATTTTTTCCAATGCTACTTTGGGTTATATTGGTTTTTGTTCATAATTCAGTACTAATTAGTAATTACGGTCTCAAGAAAGAGCATGCTGTGTTGATTGAATTTTTCATGGTGATTTTCCAACTGACCAGGCTTTAAGAAAATATCACCATCTGCGTGATTAATACATAAGAGTATGCTTTCATAGCTTAGTTTTACAATAGATGCATTAGTTGCAGGACCAAAGAGGGGAAGCTGAGGTCTCTTCTTGGTCATTATATGACTGGCTTATTTTCTATTAATAGAAAGATATCGATAGTTCTATCCTTGGATTGGCTCAAATGCTACTTTGCATCTGTTGGAAATGCTAGGAATTGGCCCACAGGCAGCAATTCTATTATTGGAAGAACTACAGGAACAATCGCATGAAGCATATTTTACCAAAACCCCCTCCTGAACCTGTTGCTGCACCCCCTGCTTCTGTCCCACCTCCACCTCCCATACCACCTTCGACTATCCCCGTATCTGCTGTCCCTCCTCCTCAACCTGCTCCTTCTCCTGCTTTATCTCCTATGCAGTATGCCATTCCCCATGGATCTGCTCTGCCAAAGAATGACCCGAGGACTAGTGGGGTTGATCGAAGAAAGAGAAAGTAAGCTCTCTTTTCAAATGCTTACAATTCTTCAGTTATTACATAAAAGACAAGGTGGGATGATTTTTTTTATCATGTGTATTGCAGGAAAGAAGTATGACCTGCCATTTACAAGAAGGTGATAGATTTCCCTTGATTAGTTGAGGTAACTATTGCTTCCTATTCTCGTAGTTTATGAGGTTGAATCACAAAGTAGCCAATTTAAACTTATATCGTATAGAGTGTTCTAAAAGGGGTCTAGGCGCTAGGAGGCGGGTTGCCACCACGATTTTCCCTAGGCGGTTTGTTTAGGTGCTAGGCGGGTGCCTAGGGTCTGGACTCTAAAAAAAAACTTAATTGCAAGGCGCAGCGTCAAGGTGGTGGGTCACCGCCCGACTACCGCCTAGCGCCTTTTAGAACACTGGTCGTATTTATTGATTTCATTAGTGTCAACTCTTACCTACACATCGTGATAGTTACGGGTGAACTTTTAAAGGGAAAAAAAAAAAAGAGAATGAAGGGAAATGAAATTGTGTAGGGCAAAGTGTTAAGACTTTTAGACTATTTTTTTGGAATTCTACATCTATTTGTGTATATATTTGCTTGTGTGTCGATAATGTAAGATATACATTTTCTGTTGGAGATGCAGTTTCTCTTATATCAGTCCTGCAAATGGTGAAACATTTAGATAACTAGAACAACTAGGGTTTTCTGAGTGAACTCCATGCATCAGAATGATACTGGATGGGATAAGGCCAGCAACTTCCTTCGATTCTTGACAGTTATATAAAAAACTTGAAGACATAAGTTGTGGAAGGCAAGATCAGTTTAAATCTCTGGCTTGTTGATCAACCGCATTATGATTGGTGTGCAAACAATATTTTGTGAGCAACCAGATTTTAGGTTTTGATTCAGGCCTACGCCTACCCCTTCCATTACCCTTCCTAAATGAAGACCAGAGCAAGCTAGTGCACTATTTCTTTAGTTCACCCTTTCTGAGACTCAATCTCAACATGTTACAAGATTCTTCTTTCCAGGGAATTGAAATGCCGGCTCTGAAGTTCAATATTAGGGAGAGAACAAGATCTTTCTTTTCCTGTATCTTCTAAGCTATCAACCAAGGCTATCTGCCTGCTAGTGCTTGCTAGGTTGAACTAGCCACTGCGCGGCAGATGTACTTTTTAATTATTTGAGTTCCTTTTTTTCCCCAGAAAACTGTTTACACATAGTCATGCCCTGTAGTTTCCTCTTGTAGTCTGTTTTGCGACATTATCTTCATATATGCCATTCACTACCTTGAGCCTTTCACATTTGAGCGATCACATTGCCCTTTTGTTGTTGTGTGGGGTATTATGTGTCATCTCTGCAGTCTTTTGGATGGAGAATTCATCTGGTTGAACCCTGCTTGACAAGCGGACACTGTATGATTGTCTCATTTGATACACCTTCCTTGACTCATCATAACCGTTCCTCGGGGGAAAGAAAATAGTCAAGGAGAACTGAACTAGGAATATCGATTTCTCAGAGTTGTTCTAACACATGAGTCACAGGAAGCGTGTTACCTGTGTATTAAGTGCCCACTAATTTGTACATGCATTTGTTCTTTACTAGCAACCAATATTTCTATCCTCTGTTTTGCAAGAGTCATATTTGTACTTTAGGGACCTAACAACTGCTTTAAGGGACATCTTGTCCATACTTGCTGTTGTATGGAGTTGATTACAGCATTTATTTCCCTTTTGCAGATTGATTACCTTGGTGCCTCTCATGTGGGAGAAGCTATGAAATCTTTTCCAGCTAATGACGAGCAGATATGCTGGAGATTGTTACAACCATTTATGCTTGCTTCCTCTTTCTGGTAAAGCATATTCTCTTACGCATCTTAGATACCGATCCACGACAATTGTCAATTCCCAGTTGTGAGGGAAGTTTGAAGCTGTTTTGGATGCAGAACCGTTGTTTTCCGCTAGTTGTATTCCTGGCTCTGCTGTCATGCTGGATCGTGATCTTCTGGCTCCCTTTATGCCGGCCTTGATTTAGGCTTTCTTGATTGTATAAAATCTCAGTGGGCTTTCTTGATTTAAGCTTTTAAACTTTGGGGTTCCCTTCAAATTCTAGCTCGCACATTTGATTTTGTTCTATGGCTTGTATCTGTCAATTGGTGCAAGGGAAATTGCTACCGGTTTGGTTATGGTAATGGTACGTGGGAAGAACTTCAGCTACTTCTTGAAAATATTTTTAGAGAAAAGAATTGGCATTGTGAGTGTGGCATCCAATTTGCCATTTTTAAGGAATGATGACAAAGAATTTTGCCAAAAATAGCTGGCGGTGTGGATGCTCTAACGAAGGAGAGCTTGTTGGAGAAAAAAATGAAGTATGAGGGATGTGGTTCGTGACTTTTACAATTGGTTGCTTTTATCTAGCTGAAGGGGTTTTGTTTTTTTGGTTAAAAGCTTAAAGGTTGTAACAACTCAAGAAAATAGTACTAGTGATTCCAGTCTAACACTTTCTTTGATGAGTAGATTTTTCTTCCTTTTCGCATATAATGATACTAGAAAGAAAACCGACGCAGAAGAGGAAGAAAAAAAGAGTGTGATTCTAAAGAAAAGAGAGGAGCGTAAAAATCGATGACCTCAAACTATATAATTTAGTTGGGAAAAAAAAAACTATAATAATATACAGTACTTTTGTAGGTACTCCATTTTTTTTTTTCTGATATTCTATTAATTTAAATATCTTAATTAATTTTTTAACTTACTGCAAAAAAATAAATTAAGCATTTAAACCAAAAGTAATATTTCATTTTTGTGCAAAAAATTACTACACGACTTCCCGGAGCGAAGGTATGTGGCTTTTTCCGACGATTAGTCTACATTCTAGTGCGGCGGTGCGGATTCCAGCAAATAAGTCTATGGCTCCGGTGCGGCAAATTCCAGCAGTAGGTTCCTCCACCGGGGTTTTTTTAATTTTTAATTTTTCTTTTCTTTGTTTGTCCCGTGTGGGATTTTTTCCCTTTTTTTGTAGGGCTTTCTTACCTATGTGTGGGTGTTTGTTGGATGATTCATCTGTGCTCCATCTGGTTCGAGCTATGGTTCTTCAGGAATCTTCTACTACCGAGTGTTTGACTGGATTCTATTGTTTATGTTGGTTTGCTTCTGCAATAGGCGCTTATAGTTTTAGACTTTGCTAGTTTTGATTTAGAAAAATGATATTGGCACTCCAAAAATTAATGCAGACACTTTGAAACAGTGCAATTACAAAGTCATTTTCCTTTGTTTTTTGGAATGCTTGTATTAATTTTTAGAGTACCAATATCATTTTTCTTTGATTTATTCCAGTATCATGTGTTGGAATCGTTATAATGGTACACATTCTACCACGGTGCCGTTGTGCTTTTTTTTAAACATTTTTTTTAAAAAAAGAAGATAATTTCAAGTTTAAATATAATGAAAATGAAAAATAATTTTTAAATTTTTTTTTCACCGTTTAAAAGATCTCAATGAGATCTATCAAATAGGATCTATATTCATAGAAATATTATTTGCATAAACACATAATTTTTTAGTTTAAAATTATCTTATTTTTTAAAAATTTCTTTTTTTAAAAAGGGTAAACTATAGTTAACCCCCTCTAACTAAGCCTCACATGCACTTTTCCCCCTCTAACTTTTTTTTTGACACTCAACCCCCTCTAACTAACTGAAATTCAAACGGTCATAACTTCTTCGTCCAAAATTGAAAACATGCAAATTATATATCGATTTTGAGGTCTTGAAGTCAGCTTTCTAATGACATCAAAATCACATCACGATTCAAAGCACACAGAAAGTTATAATCAAAACTGTCTTTCTGTCTACCGGCCCTTACTCTTTTGATCATAACTTTCTGTGTGCTTTGAATCGTGATGTGATTTTGGTGTCATTAGGAAGCTGACTTCAAGACCTCGAAATCAATATATAATTTGCATGTTTTTTATTTTGGACAAAGAAGTTATGACCGTTTGAAGTTATAACCGTTTAAATTTTCAGTTAGTTAAAGGGGGTTGAGTGCCAAAAAAAAGTTACAGGGGGCAAAGTGCACGCGAGGCTTAGTTAGAGGGGGTTAACTATAGTTTACCCTTTTAAAAACTGGAACGGCCCCACATCATTCTATTGGTTGACGCGGCGAAAGCTGGTGCGTTTCTCACGATTTCGTTCCTCGGATAGGATCGCCAGCTCGAATACGACATTTTATAGTTGCGCGCCACGTGCAACATTTCATTTACTACAGACTTTGACCGTGGAACCCTCGGAATTCGTACCGCTGCATTTTATAAATGTCAAAATAATGGAAAACATTGGCTTTGTTTGGTTGAGAGTTTAGTTTAGTTTAGTTTTGGTAGTGGGTGGAGAGAGAAATAAGGTAATGATTGGAAATATGGGTAATGATTGGAGAGAGATAGAGAGAGATGAGAAAGTAATAATTGGAGGAATAGGGTAATGATTGGAAAAAGAAGTAGGGTAATGATTGGAAAACAAAATAAAAACACTTCCAAACGAACATAGCCATTATTACTTTCTCCGTCCGTTGGTCTCTTTTTGAAATTTATGTCATTTTTTATTGTTTATATTTTTTAATATGAATTTCAAAAATATGTAATATGGATTCTGTTTAATAGATCTCAATTAGTTATAATATACAAGGTTCGCGAAGTTATGAAAATTACTTGTATATACCAAATGTTTTTTTTGGGGTCCAGTATTAAATATATGAATCTCACTGAATCGTATGGTAGATATGGGTGAAGGAGCACCGTGTGCCGGTGCCTAAAGACCTTTGAATAATTACTCCACCACAACATATTGAGTATTGACGTAACGTTATGAAATTGCTTGTCACATAATGTTTAATAACTTTTACGCATGTTGATGATAAGCTTATAATTTCATATGAATAAGGAAAAAAAATAGTCTATAGAATCAATTGTATTCTGTTAGTATAAAGAATGTCATATGACCATGGATCATATCAAACTCCCCTTTTTTTAGTCTTCTAGAGTAGATAGATAAACATACATGAATTAGAATGACTCGTAATGATTACAGTGCCATCACGATATTGTAAAAAATATGGTAAAGAACGTGATCTTATTATAAAATTTAAATTAAAATATTTCATACAAATTTAAAGATCTCAGTAGTTGTTCATTATTTTTCATTTAAAAAATGGCACGATTTTTTGTAATTGATTAAAAACATGAAAGGGATGATAGAGTATCATTTTTCAACTTCTTTTTTACGTGGGGGAGGCCAACGGCCATATTTGTCCTTTCTAGTGGGCTCAACTAGGGAAATTCGAGAGATATTCTATGTGAATTGGTCAAGAGTGGAAAATTGAGAGAGAATTTATCCAAGTTTTTCAAGTATAATAAAAGGGAAACTAGAAGTGCACCCGTACAATGATGGCAAGGGATGAACTTACCTGTTATATAAATTTGCTATGAAAGTCTGGTAAATAATCTAAGAGAATTTAATGTTGTATATGTAAGTTCCCAACGGCTCTTATCAATCACACATTGCCGTGGAAAAATTGTAAATGGTCTCCCAATTTTCAATGTGTGTATGTCATATATAGATGTGACTCATGTGAGGGTTATATGCATTAAATGTGTTGATTGGTTGGAAAGAAAACAAAATTTATAATATATGTTAATTTGTCCATCTTATGAAAAATGATTGGAAGCCAAATGAATTTTAAATCTATTTGTCTTTTTATATTCGAATTTTTTTTACAAATGGTCCCTCTAGTTCCCCCTTGTCTCAAATTTGTCTCTCTAGTATCAATTGTAATGATCCTAATTCTGAATTTGTTTGACGCCTCTAATTCATGGCAGTTACACAAATAGACAAAGGCGTCCTTATCCACCATTTTTAGGGGCAACTGAGCAATTATAACAACCCTAACTCTGGCTTGTTGGCTGAAACGTCCAATTTTCCCTTGAAAAATGGTGGGCAAGCACACCTTTGTATGAACCGTTTATTTGTGTATCTATCGTGAACAATTTAACCTATTTGAAATGTCAAACCATTCAAGATAAGGATTGTTGCAATTGAAATTAGAGGAACAAATTTGAGACAAGGGTGAAACTAGAGGAACCATTTGCAAAATTTTCCCTTTATAGTTTTGGTCTCTTCTAGAAATCTAACCAAGTCAAACAATTCTCAATCTCGTTTCATTTCCAACCAAAACTCGTCCACCTACTGAGCATTGACTTAGGTCATATGATCAATTCACATGACCATTTGTTGTTGCTCTCAATTCTCATTCTACACTTTTTCTTTCAATCCTTGCAAAATTTAGTAGTTTTAAATATTTTTGAAATTTAGTAGTTTTAAATATTTTTGAAAAAAACGTTTTTACGCATACACATTATGTTATCAGTATAATTGATGCAGGGGGACGTGTCAAAATAGAAGAACGCGCAACAAGGAAAATCACGAATAAGTATGAACTAGAGATCCTTCCTTTATGAACACACAATAATGAGAAAACTTCTCAAATTTTCATTAATTCATTCAAAACAACTCCTTAGCCCTAAGGCTTACAACCTTATTTATTGGAGTAATAAATTGTATGCCTAGGGGGACGTGTCAAAATAGAAGAACGCGCAACAAGGAAAATCACGAATAAGTATGAATCCTAGATTTCCTTGACCATACTATCAAAATAGAACACTAGATCAATAAATGAGAAAACTAAATACTCATAATTATTCATAACTAAAATATCATTCTACTAAAATGCTAAACTCCTTAGCCCTAAGGCTTACAACCTTATTTATTGGAGTAATAAAATTCCTATACCTAGCTTTCTTAAAATCTAGAAAGGAAAATAAACATAAGGAAATAAAATCAATCCTAATTTTCCTTGACCAATAAACCTATTCAAAATAGGAAAACTAGATCAAATCAAATTAGGAAAACTAAATACTTATAAATTATCTTAACTAAAATAAATCATTCCTACTAAAATGCTAAACTCAAAATAATAAATTAAGATTCCTATATTTTTAGAATAATTAAAATATTGGCCTGCATCAATTATCATCGGTACACCAACCTATAGGGAACACAGGTTGGTCATGGGTAATGAATAAATTTTTAGGAGGTGTAGGAACAAAACAATATGCAAAAAAAAAAAATGCACAATAGGCCTAGTGTCTCATTGTAGTTGAAAATTCATTAATTTGTAAAATGTTGTAAATCTACGTAATAAGCGAGAATGGTTTTTGAATCTTATCTCTATTATAAAACAGAAAGGTGTGGGGACAAGTTGTTGGAACGGCTTAGATTCATTTGATCCAAAGGCTGTAGTGCATCCTCCCACTTCTCTGTTAAGTGCCCATGATTTGCACCTAAATCGCACAACTGTAGGCACGGGCTAGCACTAGAATACACTAGAATACTACAGGGATGCGTAGTGCCGTAGGCACGGGCTAGCACTAGTCTCTTTATAAATCCTAACTATTGATTTGTTTCATAAATCCTATGGCTCTCCATCTCTCTCTCAAACAATATTAATTACACAATTGCCACTAATTATATCTCACGTTGCGAGGCACGGACAAACCCTAGTGTTATTATGTTCTTAGACTTAAGGGGCATTCCCAATAAGTTTTTGGTGAAAAAACGTAGGTCTAGTTTTGGCATTTTAGCTACTTGTTCAAACTAACTAACAATTTGTAAATAACAATTTTCTTCTCAACAATTGTTTTACTCATATACCAATTTATAATTTATTGACTACTTAAAATAATTTGACATTTCTTAATAATTTATTTACTACCGAAACAGTAAACAACTTAATCGGAATAATTTCTCCCTCAAAACTTATGTTCTATCGAAAACGCCCCTCAGTGTATGGTAATTTTCCCAGATGACTGCCCAGTTTCCCTCACGAATCTTTTGGTTTGATATTCTGGAGAGACAAATACTCCAAAAAGGAAGGGAGAAAGAAAGAAACTTTGCTTGTCTCTCCTAATATATAAAAGAAAGAAAAGAAACTTGTTTCAAGGCTCGCTCTTTTCTCTGTGATTATCCAACGAGTCAACTACTATCCTAGTCACGGACTCAATCGTACATGCTCTCTCTCTCTCTCTCCATAAACACGCATATATATAGCATCTACAGCTAACCCGCAGTTCAACCTCAATCCTTTGACCCCATTAATTATCCCTCGTTAAAGATTAATTTTCCAACAATTTGATCCATTTTAGGTTCTGGGTAATAGTAATTCTATATTTTCAGTGATTTCATCCAAATGGCTATGAACGCTCTTGCCGCCACAACTCGAAACTTCCGTCAGGCTTCTCGCATTCTTGGGTTGGACTCTAGGATTGAGAAGAGTCTTCTGATCCCATTCAGAGAAATCAAAGTAAGATAACGTTATTGGGTCATTTCTTTTTTTTATTTTCTTATTTTTTTTATAATCTTGGGGATTGTTGAAGGGTTTTTGATCTTGTGCGGGGTTTTGGGTTTTGATCAGGTGGAATGCACAATACCCAAAGATGATGGAAGTCTGGTGTCCTACATTGGATTCAGAGTGCAACATGATAATGCCCGTGGACCCATGAAAGGAGGGATCAGATACCATCCTGAGGTGATTGCCTTTTTTTCCTTCCCCTTTATAGACATCTGCTCTGATGATTTGGTTGCTTTTATGTCAAAGTTGTTTTTTTCACCCTGTTTATGTTTTCATCTAAAATTGGGTTTAAAGGTTTGTTTGGATGTTTTCATGTAATTGGGTTTAAAGGTTTGGTCTATGGAGAATGATTTCATTTGTTGGGATGCCCGTAATCTTCGTGTGGGGATAAAATCTAATTGCTAGAAATCAAATACTCCATCCAGGAATCTGATATTTGACGTAGTCGCATTCAAATGGTTGTATTAGTTCAATAACCTTGCCCAGGACTCTTTTTTCCAAGGATATTTATGAGTGTTCGAAATATTTTTTCTTTTTCCTGTTTTTGGTATGTTAAGATTGACCTTGAAATCTGAGCTTACTACACCAAAGGGTTCAGATCATGTTCCTACTTATTTCGGAATCATTTTAGTTTGTGACAAATGTCTCATTTTGGTGGGATATCCAAACTCTGGAATTGCATCGTCAAGTCAGAACTAGGCCATTTCGATGTGATGTAGGATTAATTTTGGATCACTTAAGGTATCAGGGAAGTGTTGATTGCGGCATTTGATATTAAACCACTTTGATGGAAGTATTTCCTAATGCATTGGCTTAACTCCTATACTTGGCTTCACTAATACCCTGATATCGGAATTACGTGAAAGAGTGTAGGCTTTGTGTTGTTTGGTTTGTTATCTGAACCACTAAATTGCAGGTTTTTGTATAAATGACGGAATGAGAAGTTCTATGGATGGTAATCTTGCTACATTGATCAATCTCCATAGAGCATTACTGCAGTACTGATGGGTCTTTTATTTTCTAGCTTCAAGTATCTCCCTGGCCTTAACTTAAAATACTCCTTTCTAAATTACCGAAAGATCTTAGAAGTTAGAAAAATGATCCTTGAAGGGATATTTTGCAGTTCGTTGGTCAAATCCTACCTTTCAAATTTGTCTAGTCACTGCAGCGCTAGCTTTATGAATATTCTATTTATCATTCCAAGTCATTACAAATGTCAGTGTTTATATTTCTGAATTAGATTGAGTAATGACATAGTCCTTATTTTTCTTGTACAAGGTTGATCCTGATGAGGTAAATGCTCTGGCTCAACTAATGACCTGGAAGACTGCCGTAGCAGACATTCCTTATGGTGGAGCTAAGGGTGGAATTGGGTGTACTCCGAAGGAGTTAAGTACGAGTGAGTTGGAACGCCTCACTCGCGTCTTCACTCAAAAGATTCATGATCTTATTGGGGTTAATGTGGATGTCCCTGCACCTGACATGGGGACTAATGCACAAACCATGGCTTGGATTTTGGATGAATATTCTAAGTTTCATGGTCATTCACTAGCTGTTGTGACCGGAAAGCCATTAGTAAGCATCCAAGTCAACAGCCAAATATCTGGTTCCTTACTTTGGAATACTCCCACCGTTGAATTTCTCATTTGTTGTCACTGTTTCAGATGAATACAAAAATCGTATATATTTTCTGATTTGTTCTTTGTTAGATAATTTTCAAAAACATAGTCTGCATGAATTAATTGAGATCTTGTTTATGGTGGAAAAAAGTCTTGAACTTTTTTTTAGTGAAAATACTCATTTGTTGACCCATTTAAAGGCACACCTGCACACACACACACACACACACACTAAAAAAATCAATTAGTTCTTGTAGACATTTTTGAAAAAGAATCACTTAGGTATACCAAATTTTTTAGATGTTTTGGAATGGTGGAAAGGGACAAATAAAGAGGGATGAAGGATTGATGAGAGGAAGGAATTACTTTGTTCCCCCAAAAAAACCTTATGAAGGATTTTCAATGCTCAGGATCTTGGTGGATCCCTGGGGAGGGAGGCAGCAACAGGACGCGGTGTTGTTTTTGCCACAGAGGCTTTACTAGCTGAACATGGAAAGTCGATCAAGGGATTGACATTTTCCATTCAGGTACTTTTCCAGATTGATAGTTTTGAAAGAGTCTTTTTTCCGAAAAAATGAAGAAGGAAACTCCTTTTCTTTTTCCAAGTTATGTTGTTAAAGAAAATTATGTTCAGGGTTTTGGAAATGTGGGGTCTTGGGCGGCAAGGCTCATTCATGAGAGAGGTGGTAAGGTGGTTGCTGTAAGTGACATCACTGGAGCGATTACAAACCCAAGTGGGATTGATATACCAAATTTGGTTAATCATAAGGAAGCAACAGGGAGCTTGAAAAATTTTGACGGTGGAGACGCCATGGATCCGGATGAAGTACTCGTAAGTGAATGTGATGTCCTAATCCCATGCGCTTTAGGAGGAGTTCTGAACAGGTTTGTTTCTTGTTCTTCCTAAACCTCTGTACTTTGGTTTTAATTTCTTATAACCATGATTGTCGGATTCTACAGTTACTGTTTTATCAGCAGGATTAGTATGCCATTTAGGTCTTTTCTTTGGATTCGCCATCCCCAACCTCTTTACCCCCAAAACATAAAATAAAACAAAAAGATTAAGAAAACGACACCAAAAATCAAATAAGTAGTAAATAAAACAAAAAGATTAAGAAAACGACACCAAAAATCAAATAAGTAGTAAATTTAAAGATTCTTGGTCATGACTCAACATGTAGACTATGGATGGATCATAAGTAATTTGCTGGATTCAAACATGAAATAAAGCTGTTAATATTTTACCTCGAAGGACATACACAGTTTTTCTTGCTTTTCCCCCTCACTTTAAAGAGATTCTGAAAATTTCCATTTGGTGATTCAATGCAACTAAATCATGGAATTTACCTTCTGGTTATGTTTTGCTAGACTCAAATGAATTGCTCCGAAACATAGAATTTACCTTCTTCTTTTTTTGTGCCAAGCATAATAGAACTTGGCACAGGTACAACTTCAAGTTGCAATCTTGTATGAGTCCCTCATCTGGCCATTTCATATTTTGGCTGCTTAAACAATGCAATTGAAGATAAATGCACCATTCAGGTACTATTCAACGGTAATGTAATGGTGGTGTGTGGAAGCTCCACTTCTTAGCTAATTAAACTAAGGCGCTGATATGTATCTCCGAAATAGACACAATAGGGTTTGGGAGATGATCTGTATGCAATCTGATGTATTCATGCTGCACATGATCCTGAAACAATTCAGATGTCCACAAATATGAAGAGAAATCCAGATTAGGTGAAAAGAAAGAATTGAGAATGGTTATATCATGAGTATATAGTGATGGTAGTCATGCTTGGAAATTGTTTTATACCACATGCTATAAGCAACGAACCAAAAGATGTTTTGAGCTTTATTTATCGGTCTTCATTGGTGGTCTGAACTTTGAATCCAGTAGCAGTGTGGATCAAATGAATTTTGATTCAGGAAAGAAGCATATCTTACATCCGACAGTGGATTGTGAAAAAAGAAATACTGTGAACGCTTCTTTGCATTATATCTAATTATCTTTTACCATTTCATATTTGCCTTTGAAGAGAAAATGCTGGGAAAGTGAGGGCCAAGTTCATCGTAGAAGCAGCAAATCATCCTACTGATCCAGAGGCAGATGAGGTAACACTGATTTCGCACCTCTTGAACTTACATTTGGAATAATGTATACCGACTGAACATTGAATTGTTGTCGTTACTTCAGATTCTATCTAAGAAGGGGGTTATAGTGCTACCTGATATATATGCAAATTCTGGGGGTGTGACAGTAAGCTATTTTGAGTGGGTTCAGGTAATAAAGATTTCCAATCTCCATTTATATTTCTGATCAGATAATGACCATGAGACGAAGTGTTTTGCTTAGTTGAAGTGTTTTGCTTAGTTTTGTTACACTGGAATTGTTTTGAAAATCCTCAACCGAACAAGTTTTCCGATTTTCCCAAGAAAAGAACCCATTTTGTCGGAAACATCAAAAAGATGTTTTCATTTTCCCAAAAACCATTACATAAAGACACCGACTAATGATTTTGCTTGTGCAGAATATTCAAGGTTTCATGTGGGAAGAAGAGAAGGTGAACAAGGAGCTTCATAGGTATATGACAAAAGCTTTTCGCAACATCAAAAACATGTGCCAAACACACAACTGCAACCTCCGGATGGGTGCCTTCACACTAGGAGTGAACCGTGTTGCACGGGCTACAGTACTAAGGGGTTGGGAAGCATGATTAAGTCGCAGTCAATTCTTTCTTATTATCAAAATAAATTACTTTGTTGAGCTTGATAGCCATTAACTTCCAATCAGAAGTTCCTTCCGTCCTCTGCTTTCGTCATTTTTGGGATTTTTCACAGATGGTCAAAGTGTAATCCAGGAATTTGTAGTATTCAAAGGGGTCTGTAAAATGTAATTGTTCAGCTGTTTGAATACCTGAGGATTAGTCAATTTCTGCTATGGAAATCAGAAAATCACACAATGAGTGCTTTTTTTCTTTGTTTTTGTTTACGAAAGCACGAAAAAAAAAGAAACAGAGATGACAGAACTATGCCAAACAGATCAAACTAGGTCTGATTTCCCAGTTTCTTGAACATGATTTCCCGGACTAACCAAATGCAGTTTACCGAAGCTTCAGTCGACACTAATAGCAGATGCAGATAAAATAACCTGCCCATGACCATACTGACAAGAGTAGATAAGCTTATCTATTCCATATCATGGGCTTCTTCCTACTTTTTATCCCCACCAAATCTTCAAACAAAATCAAAGCAGAAACCACACAAAGCAAAAAAAGAACTGTTACTTCAACACATCAATGGCTACCATTGCCATTACTGCCTCAATTCAAAGAGCTTGCAATTGTCATCATGTAACCAAGAAACAACCACCTCATTCTAGGCCGGCACGCTCTTTCGGAACAAAGCAATCGACCCGTTTTGTCTCTCTGGATATCGAAGGGAAGAATGGTTTTCCCGTTGCTGAAGAACGAGAGATATCTGCTTCAATTATTCAGAAGCCAAAGGAAGCAGAGGATGAAGTAAAGCAGAGCATGGGTGGTGGAAATTTCAGTCCAAAGGTGTTCGATGACGAACGATGGATGAATGGGACATGGGATTTGAATGTGTTTGTTAAAGATGGAAGAATGGATTGGGATGGTGTCATTGTTGCAGGTAAGAGACATTTCTAATCATATGAAAACCGGACTCAAAAAGTACATGGATGGACACCATTCTACAAAAGAGCAATGCTACGGACACAACTTTATAAACACAACTCCGGAAACAGGATGCATATGCACTCACATGCATCGAACGGCTCCAGACACAGTTGTGTCCAGAGTTCTGTTCCCATACTTCTCGTTTACATTGCGAGCATGCACTTTCTGTGAACTGGAAGAATTTATATTCCATAAGGCCATTTTCATTCAAGTTATAGAAAAAAAAAACTGATTTCAAAAGGAAACAATTCCATTAATACTGTGCTTTTACTGCTTTATGTGTTCCTTCTGTTGATTTTGTAGAAGCAAGAAGGAGAAAGTTCCTTGAACAGTATCCAGATGTAGCAACAACCCAAGATCCAGTGGTGTTTAGGAGTTCAATCATTCCTTGGTGGGCATGGATCATGCACTCCCACCTTCCAGAGGCTGAGCTGCTCAATGGTAATAGGACTCGAACTCGGGCTCCGTTTGGTTCGGTTGAAACTGATTATGTTTTTGGCATTTGCAACTATACTCACATTCATGGAACTTTTTGCCCAGGTCGGGCAGCGATGGTGGGATTCTTCGCGGCATATTTTGTCGACGTGCTAACAAGGCTTGATATGGTTGGCCAAACAGGCAACTTCATTTGCAAGGCCGGTCTGTTCTTCACCGTCGTCGGCATAATCCTGTTCAGGCGAAAAGAAGATTTGGAAAACATACAAAAGCTGGCCGAGGAGGCCACTTTCTATGACCAGCAATGGCAGGCTTCTTGGCAAGATCAAGATTTGGGCACTGCAGGCACTTCAAAGCAGAGTGGGAAGAAGTAATTCGAGCATTTCCGAGACGCTTATTGTCTACCGTTAATTTAACGTACTTCCATTGTAATCTTTGCAAAAATCGGGCAAGAGTAGGTTCTTACGCGTTACTCACCTGTGTACCCATGAGTTATTAGTTATTTTGATGGGATGTCGTGAGTTATTGAAAGGAAAATTTTAGGTCCGATAAATTTATGTTCACAAATGCTAACATACATTTAGGGATGACAATCATACCCGTTCCGTCCCGAACCCGCTCCGTCCGTCCCGAATGGGGTGGGTTTTCCACGCCATTTTCAAGTATCGGGTTGGTGTAAAAAATTTCAAACCCACCCGGGTTCGGGACGAAAGTACCCCGCCCCTAAACCCGCCTTGAAATTACCTGACCTGGCGTATTTAAATAAATATATATGTATATATACTTATATACATGTCCTTTCATTTTTTTAGCATTAATCCAAAAAACAATGTCTCTTTACTGTCAAGTAGCCTAATTAAATTTAAAAAAGAAATAAAAATTGATATTTATTGGTGTTTAGTGGATTTTTTAAAAAGTTTTCTTCAAATATTTATAATAAATTCTACACATAAAGAAATGGAATGAAGTATCTAAAATATTGATTGCAATTAAAAGTTTAGATAAAACCGCGATACCAAAAGACACAAAAATAATTTCAAAAGTTTTATTTTCTAAACAATTTTTATTCTTATTCAGCATTTTTTTAAAAACTTTTTTACTTATACTTTAAATTTTTACGGGGCAGGGCGGGTAAACCCGTTCCCCGATCGGAGCAGAAGGGGGTACCCAAAAAAACTCGGTCGGGGTCGGGGCTGGCCGAAGTCATGTAATAATTTTCTGGTCAGGGTCAGAGTATGCAAAAATCCACCTCGCCCTGTTATCATTCTTATACATCAAAACGCAAATGATAGCAACCGTCCAAATACGACCGAATATTCTTATCACATAAAACTTAAAAAGTCCAAACAACACAAACGATCTTACGACAATGTAGCCCTCTAAACTCTAAAACGAGCCTAGTTGCATTAAAAATCAAGGACCACGACCAACCAAGCCACCCCTCTCCGGTCCAAGTTTTGTAACGGAGGAAACAATCCAACTATGGACTGTACGTTGAGAAATTTAATGGTTCGAATCTACTCCAGGCTTTTTGCATGAAAAGTTCAATTCCCCAGCGAAGAGTTTCGAACAGATCTGAAACATTGATTATACTTTATGAATTCAGATTGCGATTATCTCTTCCAATTCAAAATATGAACCGTAGAAAATCCGCTTCCAAAGAAGAAGATAGACACTTGGATCAAACAATTATAACTAATTAACCAACTGAGCTAATTTTTCTTTAAACTACTCAAAATATTTTAAATTTATTAAACGACTTGGATTATTTTACGTTGGACTTCGGAGTGGATCCTACAATCAGATGTGGAGTCGAAATCTAAAAATTCACTCTCAATATAAAGCATTTAGGTGAGAAATTTTTCGAATCTGAGCAGGTACCACGTGACAGTATCTGTCAGAGATCTCAATCGTCCAGATGTGTTTTAAACGATCCAAATTTATTCCCCGTCTCTCCTCACCCCAACACTTTAAACTCTATTTTTCTCTCTTTATATCAAGACCGTCCAAAATACGTTTGGACTGCTAGGATCGCCGGACACCCAAAAACTTCTCTCCATTTAGGTAATTTAGGTAATTCTTCCCCTAAGCAATTCGTTCCTTTTCTTTTTTTTTTATCCGCAATTCGTTCCTTTTTTTTGTAAAAATCAACTATCAACGCACACACGTGCACTCAATTTCTCTCTCTCTAGATGCAGAAGACCTGTTCTCCGTCGCCGATATGCCTTCTCCCCCACCAACCTCATCGCCGCCGCAACTGAACGATACCTCCGACGTCTCGGCCGAGCGCCGTTTCCGTGAGGCGGAGGACCGGCTGAGGGAGGCCATCGAAGAGCTGCAGCGCCGCCAGCGCAGCCAACGGCAGCTCCACCAGCCGCCCTGCGACCACGCCGACGAGTCATGTGTCGCCAACGCCATTGGTAACCTCTGCCAGAGCTTCCTCTTGTCCTACGGTGTTCGCGTCGGCATCGGAATTTTACTCCGCGCTTTCAAACTCGCTCGCGGGAAATCCTACTCGTCCCTTCTTGATCTCAAGGTCTCAACTTTTCGTCGATTTTCTAGTTAGGTTTAGTTATCAGTTTTGAGTTGGTGTAACTGATTTATGATCAGTTATCACTTCATCCAGATTTATGTCGCAATTACCTTTTGAAGCTGGGAATTTTCAGATCGCATGCATTTTGGTTTCGACGCAAATCAATACTGTAAATAATTAATTCAATGGAGATACCGAGATATTCAAGTTTCAACTCAATAATCTTGAAGGAACGAACTAAGGACCTTTTGATAAGCCGGATTAGACATGAGATTGGATTACAAATCTCACGGCCGGTCATGTCCAGTGTTTGAATGTTACAATTGAGGAAAATTTTGTGTAATCAAGGAATAAACAATGCCATGATATACAACATCATAAGAGGTAGGAATCACCGATGGGTGCCATTCACTGTACTGCATTTGTTTTCTAACAACTCGACACCCAGGCACAAGCGATGTCTGTGCAAATCGTGTTATGTAGAGGAAAAGATAAATCTGAAATTTGGGATGTGAGTAGGAAATAGGTAGTGGAAAAATTTGGGGTGTCCTAGCAGTAGTAGTTTGGGAAGAAGAAACTATGAGCCAGCCTGAAAACTGGCATTCACATCAAAAGGGGTGTTCTCCTTACAATAGTGGTAGATAAGTACCGCAGGATATGCTAGATTGTTCTTATTTTCCTCTTATAGGATAAAGAGCATCGTTGCTTACTAATGCATGTGTCCTTATGGGCATGCATTTTGACGATATTCCTGTGCCCTAAAGGTTGACATTTTACTTCTGCAGCAACTTGTCTCAGAAAAAAATCTGATAGTAAGAGAGGAAGCATGTCGAATTGGTTTGCTTTTTGGAGGATTTACGGGATCGTATCATGCCCTTCGATGTTTGCTGAGAAAATTGAGAATGAAAGAGACACCAATGAATGCGTAAGTTTCATGAAGAAACACCTTCTATTTATATGTTTGCTTTTGGCTTTTTGTAAGTATTATCTTTTTCAATCTTGTTTTGAGAATTCAAAAGCTCTTGATGCTTGCTATATTGTGTTCCATGTATTTGACTTTGTTGAAGGGGATGATGGGGCAGGATTTTAGCAGGTTCAGTAGCAGGTTTATCTATTTTAGCATTGGATGATTCAAATCGACGGCGTACCCTTGCTTTGTATCTTTTGGCTAGGCTTGCTCAGGTAGATGTTTTATTTCTACATTTCCTTGGTTCTCTGTCCGTGTTCCATGACTGGTAGAAATCATTTTTCTCTGTACCTTGGCTTTTAGTGTGCTTATAACTCTGCAAAGTCGAAGAACAAATTTCACCTGTGGGGAAGTCATTGGAGGCATGGAGATTCTCTGCTTTTTTCTTTAGCATGTGCGCAGGTAACACCCTCAGTTTTCCCATTTGTTCATCTGGCCATCTCCTAAATACAAAACACACTACCTTACCTTTTTCTGATGTCAGAAAAGTTTGTTTAAGTAGATGATTTTAAGGTTGTAAATAAACATGTTTTGGGCAACTGCTCACCCTTGTGAGTTGGTTCTCATCTGAACATAGGCAGTGGACAGAGGTCGCACCTAGTTTACAAGGCTTCTGCTTATAACGTGGTTTGAGATTGGATAAAAAGTATAGAGGTTTGCGCATACACGTCCATGCATTACTTCATTGCTGGATACTGTTTGGAGAGGTTCAATGCCGAAGTTTCATTTGTACTTCTTAATAGGAATGAAATCATCCATTTTTGGATGCATTCGTTGTATGTATTTAACTATTTATGCAGCCTTGACGAGAATTCACCCTGCTAGCATTACCGCTAAGCCAAATTCTGCCTAACTGTCAAATTTCTTACATTGTTGTGGGCACCTCAACTCGTAGCAATGATTGATTTATCGTTTTAACCGGAAAGTAAAAGATGGTTTGAGTTTCCAGATTTTTGCCTCCTTATAGGATCCTCCGATATTTTTGTATGATAAATTTACTTCAAATATTGTTGTCATCAATTTGCTTTATACCAGGTCATGTATGCTTTTGTAATGCGTCCAGAGAGCTTGCCAAAATCATATCAAGACTTCATACAGAAAACAGGGCCAGTTGCACAGCCTGTATACAAGGCTGTGAGGGATTGCTGCAGAGGTTCCCGCGTGGATGTTGCCTCACTATCTGCTTTCCTAGCTAGCAAAAAGGATCACAACTTTGTAAAGTTGGAAGAGTTCCCTTCGATCATTCCCTGTTCAATAATTCATCCTGATACAAATTCATGTCTAGCTCACAATTCTAAAGCAGCATCAGCAACTTTTAGAAAGACATTTCCGCTCTATTTCTCTTTGACATTTGTGCCATTTGTTGTTCTGCGCTTGCAAAAGGTATTGCCTATTACTACTGATGTTATTTGCATTTGTTTTTAGGGTCTGACATGGAAGCTAGACAATTAGTTTGGTAGCTGATAAGCTCATTGGTGACCTCACCGAACCCTGGATGTTCGGATGGATGTGGTTATGGCCTCGTTGGAGTCACTGACTAAAATAGAAATAATGCATGTCCCTGTGAAAGATATGCAAGCTATGTTGGGTTTTAACTAGTGCAATTTGATAAGTCATTGTAATGTCATGACTAAGGAATTTAAAGCATGTGGTGCCTTGACTAAATTGTCCACGATATGTTGGCCATCGTCTATTTGTGACAATAATGAAGCTGTAAGGCCTCTTTATATCAATCCAATTGAGGTTTCAAGGACTTCAGTCAGCATCTTTCACATCATAAAGTACATTGCCGGGAAGCTAAGGTCCAATAGCTTAGCTGATAGGCTAATTACAAAGACTACTTGATCCAACAAATACTTTTGCCTTTTTACTGTATCCTACCGAAAACCATGGAATCTATTACACGCGTTGAATTCCGGTAAAATGTGAGAAATTTATATCATTATTGAACCTTAAATGTGCTCCTTGTGGTCCAAATAAGAGGCAAAAAGACCAACCTGAAGTCTCTTTTAAGGAACACATCAGATAACTTCAACAAGAAGGATATTAGTTGAATGATTTAATTGTTTAACCCTGGTATTATTGCTTGGATACATGTTGGCTGCTTTCTTTTTATGAGAACTACATAATGTGTACATGTGAATAGTGTAACTGTTTAATTAATGTGTGATCCTCTGGGTAGAGGCATGACAGATGACAATTTTTCAATCTATTCACAATGGACCTGTGCTCCTTTTGTTGAATATGCACAAATACGGTTAATATGTAGTCCAATAATAAATTTTGTATGGTTGTTGATTCATCCAACTTTTATGGTTGATGGGACACTACTGTTATCATTCCAAAAGTGTGATCTTGACTCTTTCCCCAATGCGGGGTATATTCTCTTTAGAATAAGAACTGCGAAGTATCCTCGTGGCTGTATTATGTTGTTCTACCCTTTTATCAAGAATGCGATGTGTCTTAGTTTGCGGCTTACATATTATTTTTTTCGGGAGCTCTTTTGGGTTATTTAACGCGGTGATTTTTATTTTGGATCCACTTTAGTTCATGGATGCTCCTGTCCGCACGTGTTGGCTTGCTGTTAAAGGAGCTGTTCGATCAACCTCATTTTTGTCGGCTTTTGTAGGAATATTTCAGGTAGGTTTTTTCTTAAAATCTTGTGTGTTTGCATCGTCCAGAATTTGCACGACTGAAATTGTAAACTTCTATTTGGCTTTGCAAGGCGGTTATATGTCTGCATAGAAAGGTGGCAACAAAGGACCACAAGCTTGTGTATTGGGTTGCAGGTGGGATGGCTGCCCTTTCTGTGTTACTAGAAAAGAAAGCTAGACGTGGAGAACTTGCGTTGTATGTTCTTCCTAGAGCTGGAGATTCTTTGTGGTATATATTAGTGAATCGCCATTTTCTTCCAGATATCAAGAACGCTGAGGTATTACTTTTTTACGACTGGAACCATTTAGTAAACTTCTTTGTGCTTCTTTATTGGAAATCGGATGGACTTAAATGCCTTAATAAACCAGTGTTATGCAAATTCATCAATTCTTTTCTTCTATCTTAATTCAATTGCCTGTAAACCTACGAAGCTCTTACAAAATGACTGATGTCATTTCATTGAAGTTGTCTGCCATGGTTTTGTTATTTTCAGTAATTGAAAAGGCTATAGGTGAGAGATGAATAGAAATGGTGGAGAAAATGTTTTGATAAGTGTGGAAAAGGTATAGAAAATTTTGATTTTGGGGGCACTATTTGCACCTTAACAACCACCCAATGGACTGTTGTTGGTTAGCATGACTGTCATTAGAGCAACCACATCGGTTGGTTTTTTCGAGAAAATTTGTTGCCATTTCTCAAAAATGGCAAAAGAAATGGCAACTACCACCCCACACCCGCAAACTCAAAAGTTTCTAATGCCATTTCATTTGCCAAATTTGAGACGATATATGGCAAAGTTGCCATTTTTGATTGAGAGAGGAAGAAAAATGATAATGGCATAAATGGGTGTACCACCCTTGCCATTTTTGTTGGTAAACTGGCACTATTCATTGGCCAAAAATGAGAATGGCAAGGGTGAAATGAGCTCTTGATCTTTGTTAAGTGGACTTCTCTAAATCTATCAAGTAACCATGTTGGATAACTCCACTTTCCGTGAAGGTTATGGGATATGTATCTCTTTTTTTTTTTTTTTGGTTCGATGGTCGGGTTGTCTAAGCCAGCTTATGTGCACCTCGACTAATCATCTCCCCGCTCCGGTCAAAGGCAGGCCATCCACTATGGGAGTTGTATTTGACATGTGTAATAAGATATCCACCAAATATGATACCAGGTAATTCAGGTTTATCATATATAGGAGGAATAAGAAAAACTGTGACAATGTGGATGAAATGCTCGATAACACATTGTGACCACTGACCACAGTTTACTCTTTAAACAGCATAATCATACTAGCGATATATACACACACACACACACACACACGGGGCGGTTCAAGGGACACCCAAAAAAACATCCCAAATCTCAATCTCATAGTTCCCGATCAAATTTTTATAATCCGAACCGTTCAATTTGTGCAAAATGTGTGTATATATTGCTCTGTCTATGTATCTTAAGAATGGAATTAGATGAATCCGACATGTAGGTATGCACTTACACCCAATGTCCATTCCATATAACGTAGCTTTTGATTTGTGCCATAATTCACAAAGATTGGAGTTGCTATTTTATTTAGTTTAATCTTGGGTACTGTTCATTCCCTAAAATTGTCCCCTACCGCATGAGAAAGGGAAAATGCCTTAATTGTTCATTTCCTTACTGTTGTAGGTGGCCCTATTCTGTGCATGCATGGGGGGAATAATGTACTATTTAGAACATGAACCAGATACCATGGCTCCATTTCTCAGAGGCTTGATCCGGCGCTTCCTTGCCAGCAGAATCAGCAATCCAGGCACTACTTCAAATCGAAGTGCTTCTTACTCGTACTTACAAGCCTTGGATGCCATGAAAAAGCCAAAATTACAAGACACCCGAGATGCTGAAACTTCAGCTTCTGAGAAATACAATCTTGAATCCATTCCTGGACTCTGAGCACCTCCTTTTTGCAGTTGCTTATTCACCATTTTCGATTGGTTTCCTTCATTTCCAATTTGTTACCAGAGCAGCCGATTTCTGGTACCATTATATCGATATCTCAACCGGAGGGAGCGATCGGTATTTTCCATCCTTCCGGTTGCAGTCAACATTTTCAGATCCTCGAGACTTAGTCCTCATTCAATTTTGGGTCCTCCATTTTTCTGGGTCCTCCATTATTTCAACTAATACTGTCCTACATGGAACAAATGTTGAAGAAAATAGCTGATGTATTTTAGAATCCCCGTATGGTTTGGCGTTTTTTTTTCCTGCATGTAAATATGAACAGCTTGTATTGGTCTGATATTGATCTCCCTGCTTTCGATGGAAGAAAAGATTGCTATCAGCGTCTGCTAAGAATGAGATGGCAAGTCTTTATCGTGTCCTTTCTCCCTTCAGAATCAAAACATCTTGAATTATGGATACGGGATCACAATATGCTACTTGCCGTTGCCTTTTGGGTCGTGAGATGAGTTAAGTTGTGCACAAGTTTTTCTGAACATTCAAATAGTATCAAAAGCTTTGTACTTATTATCATTGTGGAGTTCTAGAGCCAGCATTCTTAGCAAATATATAATGCAAGTGCTGCAACATAGTCCAAAGGAGAGTAATGGGCATTCTCTGTATGTTTTCCGTTATGAGTGTTTCTTTAAACCCCTTATAACTCAGGTTGTTTTGAGTCAATTTTTGCATATCTCAACTGATCATGGGAATTGCACACCTCAACTGGTTATGGGAAATACGCACCTCGACAAACCATGGAGATCCTATCCCATAGTCTATGAACAAGGAGTCTGATTGAAGCTGGAACTAAGTTCTGTATGAACCAACCCATGAGAATGACCATCAGATTAATTTCTTGGGTTAGTATTTTTTATGTTTGAATTGTTTCGGTTCGTTTGGAAGGTGACGAAAAGAAGGAAAGAGAAGATAAAATTTACTAGTAATTATTATATGTTTGAATTGTTACGGTTCATTGGAAGTTGAGGAAAAGAAGGAAAGAGAAGATAATTTAAGAAGAAAAATGTCGGAAGAAATGTAAGAGTAAATTTAACATTTTCAAACTTTATTTAACTATTTATTTTCTCTTCTTTAAAATCAAATAAGAGGAGAAAATTCTAATTAATCCATCCCTTGTCTCGTTTTCCTCTTGTTCCAAGTAGACGGTTTGCTGTGAATTGCAAAAGGCACGGCTTAACGATGCACCGATCGTCACGCAATGTTAACTTTGAATTTTTAACGGATGATTCGAGAAATTCAATAATTTTAAATTTTTTTTTAATGTGTCCACAAGAAATATATTTCATTCGATATGTGTAGGTGCTTGATTCAATATTTTAATTCCTCGTCTCAACCCGACGCGAGAGAAGTCCTCGCACCAAACACGCCGGTCCAACGACCTCCGCTTCCCAAACACACCCTCTACGCTCTTAAACCCTAACTTAGCCCGTATAAATACTACTTATTAGCAACCGTTGGTTTTCAACAAGAATCTTTCCTAGGGTTTCTTTTCTTCCGTTTTTGTGCTACTCCATTTCTGCGTTCTCTTGTTGAAACTCGAGAGAGATCGCAAAGCTAGGGATTTTTCTTCTGTTCTTTTGTTATACAGTAATTTCTCCGTTTTGTTGTTGGCACTCGAGAGAGATCGCGATGATGACTCCATAAAATTCAAGCTCAACAGACCGTATTGCAGGTTTCTCTGTTAGGGAAATTTGCGTGTCGACAACCCCGCTGAACTGAGCGACTCTCTCTCTTTTTCTATATATATATATATATATATGTGTATGTATATAGTTTAGATATGGTTTTTACCTTGTATATTACCCATTTTCATATCGATTTGTACGGATAGCTTTCGTTTATGCTTTGGGGAATAGAGGTTGCGATGAGGATAAAAAAGCTCCCTCGTCGTAACTGTTCAATTGTCAAGTTGAGGAATAATGCTGGCTGAATCTATGACTTATGGTGTGTTCCATATAATAACCTTAGCGAAATGTGGCCTTACATCTCTTTTCCCATGTTTTACGTCTTGTTTATAAAGTTTGTTGCTTTTTTTTTTTGTTTTATTTCCAAAGTTTTGATAATTTTCAGCTGAATATTGCTTACCAGAATAATCAAATTTTTTCCTTGTTTTATGAAGTTACTCTGCTGATTGTAATACAGATGAGGATGATGCAATAATAGGTTAAATCCAACACTTGATCTGAGGCATTGTATGTCGATTGATGCGAAACCTTTGCTTCTGAATCTTATTGCAATACAAATGATTTTGGTTTTAGAAGCCTGCCTTATGTATTTCTTAGTTTAAGATTTGATTTTATTAATTTAGTTACTATGCTGCCTATTATGTATTTTTAGTTACTATGCTGCTTATTATGTATTTTTAGTTTGAAAGATTTGGTCGGATTAGTTTTGTAGGCACTACAATTGTGATTATCTCAAAGGTATTATACTAAATCATGCTATGTAGTCAGCATTCCACTTTTGGTTTGCTTGCATGATTGCATTCTAGAATGGTAGCTTCCGCGCCCCTTCATTCTGGATTGCGAGGAGAACATCATCAGGCGATGAAGAGTGGAGTAATCCGAAGACACCATCAGTCTCAACTTCTTGAAGTTGCAGATGAGAATCTATTTTTCTGATATAGAGTTACCCTTTGACAAAATCTTTTAACTTGCTTTGTTTTAAGTACCTCTTAAGTTGCATTGGCGTACAATTGCTTGGGGTGCTTCAAATCTACTTCTTTGAATATCTCAAGATCCTGGTTAATTCGTCTGGGGGTTTTGACTGCCATTTAGGGTTCTTAATGTTTCTTTCTATTTGTTTTCAGAGAAATATGGATTACAAAGGGCTCGATGAATAGAGAGGCGAGAGCTCTTTCCAATTTCTATGGCTCTAAAAATATCCTGCAGGTTTTCTGGAGGATGCCCCCATCATCAAAGCCCTACACAACAAATTTTCCCTGTGGATTTGTCTCAGGAAAATGATGGCTTCATAGTACGGGTTTTGTGCGCCGTCTTCACAAATCCGCCTCCAAACGCCATTACATCTTAAGATCCTGTATAGTTCCTTTTGCATGACTTTTCATTGGGAGCATGATAATTTTTTTTTTGTTGAGTCCCACATCCTACTTTAAAAAGAAGAAGAAGAGAGTTACAAATCCATATTGCTTGAGCTGGCAGTTGACTTGATTATCCTACTAATAACGGTATTCTTCTTCACATCACATAAATGATTATGGCATATGGTGCCACACTTAAGCAAACCTTTTTAGGTGGTTTATCAGTTGTGATGGAAAGAGTGACTGAGCTAGCTAGTTGTGATTCACATATTTAGTAAGATTATGCCTCTTGTGCATGCAGACAGCGTCGCCATTTACTCAGCTAACTTATGCATCTTGTCTTCGATGTTAGGTTAGCATGTTTGTCTTCTATGTCTCTGCTCTCAGCATAAAGGGAAACAGGTTAATGAAATGGCCTAAATTCTTGCTGGGAAACGGTGAACGGAAGTAATATTTGGTACACTCAGTCTGGGTTGGTTTGTTCCATATGTTGGACTCGGCAAGCTGTATTGGGGTACATCATGTTTGAAATTCAACTGCTGTCACTGAAATTTTTAAAGTGGTCTACTGTTTCCAAGATTCATGATGCAATAATGGGTATATATCGGACCTTATAACTCTACAGACAATGTGGCCGTAGGACTCGGCCTATGATAGCAACCAGTCCACTAAAACCCAATACATCACCTTGGTGTTGCCCAATCCGTCAGTCCATCCCTATTAGGAGATGCCGACTCATCGGTCTATGACCTTGAATGGTAGGGAGAGAGGGGGAGATGCTTGAACTAGGATCATTCAGGACGTATGGCCCCACCGGGATTAAGTGATCCTATGCGGCTGTGCCATGATAAAAAAAAAAATGCTCTCCTCTTCTACCAAAGGGATTCATCAGAAAGTATGTAACAAGGTTTTCTTTACCAAGCTGATTTGGTTGGCATTTTTTCTATTTTGAGCTTATTTAGACAAAAAAAAAAAAAGGTTTCTTTTGTCGCTACCCAAATAGACTTGTGTAAATACAAGACCTTGTTCTCTAGCCATAGAATAAAATAGATTAGGTCTAACGAATGACAAAAAAAAAAACTAGTGAAAATACAAGACTTATTCTCTAGCCATAGAAAGAGGGTACTTCAACTGAATTGTTGATCTCTCACTAATGAACAATAATGATTTGGGCAAAAATTTCAATAGATATGATCTCTTAATAATGATAATTTGCCGGCTAGTTAACCCTTACTGGAGTAGTTTCCAGACTTTTAGAGCTGGATAGAAGTGCAGTGCACTCATATGGATCTCCAAGGAAACATTTCATCTAATGCCACTAGCGTTTATCCCGTTCTATGCACGGGCAAAACTAACTCGTTCTAGCGTTGTGCCCATTTGAATCTACTTTTATTTATTGTTCCGTGCATCGAACGGGCACAACGCTAGAACAGGTTAGTTTTGTCCGTGCATAGAAAGGGATAAACGCTAGTTATTTAGTCCGAGAATGTGGGTGTCGTGGAGAATGGATTTGGTTTGTGAACGTGGGTGTGTTTTTTGTAAACATAGATATTGGTCTGGGCATGGACGTGGGAATTTCATGGGTGGTTTTTTTTTTTGTGAACCTAGATATTGGTCTAGGCATGGACGTGGGTTTTTTTTTTAGTTTGCCCATAAATATTGGTCTAGAAAGTGAAAACGAGGTTTTATTTTATGGATGTGGGGTTTTTGATTTTTAAAAAGTATTTCGGTGTATAAAGAGAGATCAATATTAATTTGCTTGCATTGGGGACCGAAAAAATATTAAACTCTATTTTTTATCATCTAGCATTGTACCCGTTCGATGCACGGGACAATAAAAAATTTGTGGGGGCTCGACACTTTGTAGTGACCACATGCACACAAACGTGTAGTGGAGTGATAAGTTGAGTGACCACATAAAAATATCACTGGAGCATTGGATTATTTTTTTTCAATTCTCCTAAAATCTCTCCCTCTCTCCACTTTTTTTCCCTCTCTCTCTCTCTCCCTCCACCATCTACTCCCCCCCCCCCCCCCCCCCCCCCCCTCTTTCTCCCTCCCAATTTAAACAAATTAAAAGAAAATCAAATTTATACCTAAGTTTATTTTCCACCACACATGTAATTCGGTGCATAAAGTGAGACCAACTGAAAAAATATATTAAACTATCTTTTTATCATCTAGCGTCGTGCACGTTCGATGTATGGGATAAAAAAAATAATTTGTGCGGGCTCGACACTTTGTAGTGAGAACCACTCAAATGCGTGGTGTAGAAATAAGTTGGGCCACTACATAAAAATGTCACTGGAGCATTGAATTATTTTTTCTCATTCTCCTAAAATCTCTCCCACTCCCCGCGTTCTCTCTCTCCACCTTCCCCTCCCACGTCCCCTCTCTCCCTCCCTCTCTTTCTTCCTCCCAATTTAAACAAATTAAAAAAAAAATCAAAATTCTAAAAAATTAGGAATGGAGGCTTGGAGGATTAGTAGGCCTAGACACATTCCTATAGGATATTGATAGATAGATTACCACCAACTGTACCTCTAAGGGCCCAGTTCTCCACTGGCGTGCGATGGTGTGGAGACCAGAAGGCATGTGAACGAACCCGGGCAGTGAGAACTCACTCATTTTGTGTTGAATTTAATAAGTTTTGGTCCAACTTGAGGAGGGGCTCTACTCTACACAAATGAGCTTTTAGGGACAGCTTCGAGATTTTTGAGGCCTGAGACGATCTTCGAAAGTGAGGTCCTTAATAATTGTAAACGAAAATCCAAGAAAAAGTCGATAAATGAACTTTTCAAATACATGTATGTATTCCACGCGGAAAATCCCACAAAAGATACAATATACCACAATATTTTAAAAGTATCATTATCTTTACTTAAAAATCACTCTCTTCTAGCGGTTTTAGCATCAAAAGTACTGATTATCCCCTCACAATCAATCTCCTCTGCCATTTCATTCTCAATGGATTGGATGCCCTCACAATCAATCTCCTCCGCCATTTCATTCTCAATGGATTGGATGGTCAGTCCATTTAACCTTTCTTGTGACATAGTTGAGAGAAGATAAGACTTGATCAACTTCAACCTTAAAGGGCCCTAGAGATCTGCAGAGATCCCATGACCTTTTATTCCTCCTTTTCATTTTTATTTTTTCCTCCTTTCCTTGTTCCATTTTTACTGGGCCATTAAGCCTTAAGTGTAAAATGTATTCTTGGATTTAAAAATGGGCCGTATAATAACACATATATACTAGGTACTAAAAACAAATGGGAGCCCTACTTTTTGGACATTTTGGGGGCTCACCCAACTCACGCGAAGCTAATGGTTCACATGGCTATGGATCCTGTATCTGATGCCCAACATGAGCTGGGCTCATGTGAAATTGAGCGTGATGGGACCTACGTTGTGACGCTTGTGGCTTGCATATCACACATGTTGAAACTTCAAACTCAAACTTTGGTCTCCAGTTTCATTTGCTATGTGTTTTTATCGGAGTTTCACTTTCTTCCCATTTGACCATGATTCAATGCCTTATGCAACCACTACAGCTCCCATGTCATGGATTGATCAGTGGCGGAAACAAGATTTTCAAATAGGGGTGCCGATAATTAAAAGTTCAATAAAAAATCTTATTACACTAGTGCATATAAGGGATTTGGGCCCCTGCAAGGGTGCCAATAAAATACAATTGCACTACTTTGGTCAAAGACGGATCTATGTAGAGGCATATCGGGGTCGGCGTTGTAGGTATTTTTTTCCTCCAAATTTTAATATTAATAATAGTTTATTTGTTAAGAAAACTTGGTTATTGTATTTAGTATTATATAGGCATTTAAATACTTTAATAATGTGTTCGCTTCGGGACTCAAAAATCCAATTTCTCTTTGTGCATGGTCTCCCATAAATTTTCCTTCAATTATTAATCTCATTTCTCTTTCTATTTATCTCTACTTATTACCCAAAAAACCTTCCTTCGAGCATCTCTAGTCTTGATTCAAATCCTTTCCCCGATTCAAATTTTGGATAAAAATCTGAAAAACTCATCTCCAATCATGACCCAAACTCTTCCTCATTTTTGGGTTTTACCCATTCTTTTTCCCAAGTCTGGGATAACTTTTGTCTTGACCCATTTTCCCAATGGCTAGTTAGAGAGAGAGAGAGAGAGAGCTGTACCTGGTATGAACTGTGAAGGGGCTGGTCACAGAGCTTCGCTGGAAACGGCGTAAAGCTTTACTAGAGTTGCAGACTTTGCCGAAGCTGGTGCCGAGCTTCGCCGGAGTTGCACAGCCTCCCCGGGGTTAGGGGTTTGAGCTATGAAGGCGGAGAGAGAGAGAGAGAGCGAGCTTCGCCGGAGTTGCACAGCCTCCCCGGGGTTAGGGGTTTGAGCTATGAAGGCGGAGAGAGAGAGAGAGAGAGAGAGAGAGAGAGAGAGAGAGAGAGAGAGAGAGGGGCGGTGAGGGCTTCGGTGGTGGTGAGGCATTGTCAATGGGGTCTCCGGGGGTGGTAGGGCGGCGTCTGTGGGGCTTCAATGAGGGCTTCGAAGCTAGTGCAAATGTTTGAAGAGGGAGCCCTAGGAGATTTGGGTTTGGGTGTAGGAAATTTGGGTTTGATGATTGGAGATGTGCCCACCCAAAAATGGGTTTTTACCCAAAATTTAACTCATATATGGGGGAAAAAATGAATGAAAGCCGGAGATGCTCTTAAAACCTAAACCTATATAACTATTAGACTTTCGAACCTTAAAATTTCAAAATCTTATTGTTCATAATTCGGTCATCGTATTTACGAAATCCTAATTTCGTCTCCGACTACAGTAGTTCAATAAATACACATACATGCAAGGGTAAAAGCCAAAACGGGTGCGTGGCACCCCCCACCCTGACATGTAGTTTCTGCCCCCGGGAATGATGTTTTAAAACCATATACACGTTAAGGTTGTTGAAGATCTTCCACCCATGATTACCGAAATGTCCTTCAAATTCACTTGGACCGCATGGTTAGGTAGGTTCCACATCTATGTGTACAGGTGGCGGTGATGCACACGTGTCAACACCACATAGCTTTCATGAGGTATTGGGTTTGTTCCAATCTCATCAAAATGGATTGTCACAAGTCCCATTCATCCACCATTGAAGCCACTTTTTGCGGACGTCCAACAAGAAAGCAACTATGCGGATCAAAAAAAAACACAAGAAAGCAACTATTATTTTATTATTTTGAGCGGTAGAAACTGTTTTTTTCCTTTTTTCTTTTGCTCTTTACTTTGCAGCTTAGCTTGACACGTGCACACGGTGGCATGATCGGTTTGAGCCACATCCCTCTAAAAGTCGATAAATGCCCAGAAAAATCTTTCGGCAGGTTCTACTCTCAACCTTCAAATTGACCAGAATGCCCCATTGATCTCTCTCCCATTCTCACATAATGGACTTATTTCGAGTAACCAACCAACGTGCACCTTGACTAATACTACGAGGACTAACTAACCCCACAGTTCACACACGGAGAGCTCGTGGAGTAAAAGCTCCGTATTGACTACGATTCTCACTATATTTGCAGTTAGTAACACGTAACCACCAATGCCAAAATGCCTAAAGTTGGGTTAATCAAATGCAGTTTGAACTGTAATTTGGTGTTACTATAGTTGGGAGGCTGTAGTGGGAAGCATGGGGTGGTGGTGGCATGGTGTCATCTTGTTTGGGCAGTTTAGACAATCCACCCGACGAGTGAACCCACGGGGGCTGTTAAAGTCACGGGTCCTCATTATCAACCCACCATGAAACCCCACCACCCAATAAATTACCACAGCTGACAGCACTCACCATTCAACTATATATAGCATCGAAATACAGTACTAGAAGAATCCAGATGACCTTTGGGAAAACAAAAAACATGAAACCCAACATATATATCACTCTCGCTATTTTCTGCTTGCTATCCGTTACTTTGATGGCCAACAACCGTGGTGGTGGTGGCAGCAACGGCGACAAGAAGGTGGAGTCGCCGGAGTCGCCAAAGAGTGGCAGTGGGTCGGGCCATGGCCCAAATTGGGACTACACTTGGGGGTGGGGCTCAAGCCCGGGATCCGGGTGGGGTTATGGTTCTGGGTCAGGAAGGTCTCCAAACGGGTTTGGTAGGGGCTTCGGGTATGGTTTTGGGTCTGGGTCTGGATCGGGCTCTGGATATGGATATGGGACAGGCAGCGGGGGAGCTCATGGAGGCGGATATGGTTCTGGGACCGGTTCTGGTGGTGCCGGAGGTGGCAGTGGTGGTGGAAGGGGCAGTCCGAGTGGATTTGGCAACCAGTCGCCATCGGTTAAAAAGGATGGGAACACCCTTGGCCGAAGAAACTAATATGATGATTTTAACTATGTAGTGACTAGTCCATGTAGTATATAAGGTGTATTGGCAGTATCTATGTTTTTCCTACATATACATATAATGTAGGGTACTACTGTACTGGCTTGTATTAGTACGTTACTAATAGGCAATATAAGAGTTTCCTCTTCTATTGAACTGCAACTAACTAACTCTCTCTCTCTCTCTCTCTCTCTCTCTCTCTCTCTGCGCGCGCAATCTCCTAACAGCAAAAACTAGTTGATAATTGATATGTAAGGAAACTCTGTTTACATTATGCAAACTAGACTCTCCCTATTTCAAATATTCACTTCCATCTCTAATCAGTTGAACTTGGACAGTTTCCGATTTCACTTAGCTAGCAAGCTATGGTTTCATTTTGCACAATTTTCTACTCAACAGGCCCTACTGCTGGCAACAGATGGGTAGAAATGGTCATCCTACCAAATGACATAACAACTGCTGAGGTGAGGAATAAGAGACTGAAAGCTGCAGCTCGCAATAGTAACACGAAAATGGGAACGCCTCATTCACTAGCCGAAATAACCAAACCAAATGATCAACGAAGTGTTTCTATTCTATCAATATAGGAAAAGGGGATTGATAGAATTATATAGATACGAGTTGTTCAGCTCAAGCAGCCATTGGCAACCCAACAGCTCCACTCCTTGGAGTACTACGCTGGTTATTCGAATTCTCATTCTATTATCGACATAATTCAACTTTATTCGCATCGATTGAAGCCATTTCTTGGAGTGACTTCCCAAAATCCAATAAAATGGATCTAAGGACATCTTCCATGCAGTTAAACAAAGCAAACACTATGGCCATAAGATCCATCAGTTGAGAACTGTACTTTTCTAATTCCAATATCTGAAAGGGAGTTTATAATCGAAGCTAATCTCAAATCCAGTAATTAAGTTTGTGTTTGTACTAGAAGGAACATACTTCAGCAGTTTCTATTAAGCAAGTCTATATACTAAGACCCAGAACCACATCAGCCAATACGAAGAAAGCAAAAAACAAACATATTAACTTGAGATCACGCCTTTGGAACAATGCAGAACTTAACCATAGCATCGTATCGGATCGTTGCAGCCTTTATCAGCAGATTGCTTAAAACCAAATCTGCCACCCTTTTCAAGGTATTGCTGGTGGTAATCCTCTGCTCGGTAGAACTTTTTTGCGGGTAGAATCTCAGTGACAATGGTTCTGTTCAATAGCTTCTGATGTCGGTCTTTTGATTCCAGCGCAGCCTTTTCTTGCTCAGGTGTGTAGAAGTATATCCCAGATCTGTATTGTGTTCCAACATCATTCCCCTGCCAAAAGGGATGAATACTGTTAGGATGTGGACTAAAAATTAGCTTTATGGTAATGTACTTAAAGGCATAAGTAAGAAAGCCAATTCCTCAAGAAGCGTTTAAATTGACATAGCTCATATAAGGTTGAATGGTCATGGGAGACCTGTGTTCCATCATAGATAATTAGAATCTCTTTAGGAAATTAATAGATTAATGTGCAGATAATATCATATATCTTAGGGAAATCCTTGTAAGCTAAAGGTGCCTAACATACAAGCATGGCTCAGGAAAATGGCCAACAAAAATCCAGGGAATACTGCATCCAACTAATCAAGACAAGCTTATGAATTTGGTATGTATCTGTGTCTAGGGAATACGCCGTTCAAACAGCTTGGAATCAGAAATCACAAACCGATTACTGGTGAGTTTCCCTTGTATTGAGGTTTCTCCACTATGGAAGATTGGGTATCGCAGTTAAATATTCCCTGAGCTATGCCTCAAGATGTATCCCAGAATCACTTGGCTCTATCCTGTAACTGTCCCGTGTAAGTTTGGATAGACATTCATCACACGAACTGTACAGAGAAAGACACCGAAGAGGAAACCAACAAAATTGGACGATGAAATCACTGTCAAAAGAAGAGTTTGACATCCACCATGCGAAGACTATCCTTGGCTGTTGCACTATACCATCCCTGAAGAGAGAGAAACCACATCTTATAGATCAGAGATATAGAGAACATTGAAGACAATTGGGATTTTCCCTATGGTGGGGCACGTATAAAGCAGTTTTGGGGACCAAACCAACCTTGTAGCCAAAAAGAAACTCTCTCTAGTGTGGTTAAGTTTTGATTCTAGGATGGGTTTGTCCCTGTGAAGCAAAATCCCACATCGCTTGGGTACCAAAGTAATATGAAGTATATAAGTGTGAGGGCACCCTCACTTCAAAGCTAGTTTTTGGAGTTGAGTTCAACCCAAGACTGTGTAACATGGTATTAGAACTGGGTATGCCAAGGATGGGTAGGGTGCGTGTCCCTGCCCTGCACACAGCAGGTGCTGTCGAGTGAGGACGTTGGGTGTGAGGGAGGGTGTGAAGTGAAGTCCCACATTGCTTGGGTACCAAAGTAATATGAAGTATATAAGTGTGCGGGCACCCTCACTTCAATAGCTAGCTTTTGGGGTTGAGTTCTACCCAAGACTGTGTAATAGTCCCCTCGATACTCACTGAATATGATGGTTGTTGGTTGATTAAGTTTCCTTTGTCCGTCTGCAAATTATTGCTGATAGTTGAGGTTAGAGAGCTACAGAAAAAGGCTTAAAACTACCTGTAGGGTGATTCATGCTTATTTATATGTATATTTTCACACAAAATAGGTACAAGAATAAGTGATGCTGTGGCTTAGTATGTAAACATATACACTGGAAGAGCTTCAAAATGTGAAGGATGTTGCCGTTAGAAGTAAAAACACATGAACAATTTGAAAGTGGTATCCATACATAGATCCCTAGATCCCCAATACGCAAATTTGAGAGGTTCCCTCCTATGCTTGTATTGGGGAAGAGCAACTCTTCTGGCCTGGTGCAGTCGAACCCAGAAGGTGTGGCAATCACTTTGCTACAAAATGTGGAAGAATCACCAAACTAGTGGTCTCGACAGAAGAAAAAGCACTACTCCCAACACCATGTTGGATCTTATCTCCAGCATGAGGCAATCCCAGATTCCCAGGATAAGCAAAACTTGGCATAATTTATGAGAAGGTAACTATCAGCCGGCAGAAGTAATTGATAAACAGGCCACAATACCCAACATTTATGAATGTGACTCTTACTAAAGACAAGTGGCGTAGCCAGAAATCTATGTAAGTGGGGGCATTTTTTAAACACATTTCAACAAAAAAATTGCTCACTAAGCAACGCTAAAATGTTTGTGCTAAGAGTTAAAAAACCTAATATATTTATTAATATAGTAAACCATATAGAATATATAAACAATCAAATTGCTTGAATTGTCTCAGCGTATCAAGTCTAAGAGCAATTCACTGTACAATATTCAGCAATATTGCTCCCATTGTTAATAATTGCTAAAGTATAAAATGTATAGCCCATGGTTAGGCATTTTTGAATTTTGGACATCATGCATTAGAGAGTTTCAATTAGAAAGTGACAGCCATTTTTCATATTAGACATCTCATTTCGTCAATGTAATGACAATGTTCAAAAATGTGAAACAAAAAATTGAGAATGAAATGATATTCGACATGTCATAGAAAGATTAAAAGTAGATTTATGAAACACAATTAACTAGACAAAATACAAAATATACATTTTAAAATCTTAAATTAAAATTTAAAAAAAAACGAGTGGGGGCGCGTGCCCCTGCTCGTCCCATGCTCCCTCCGCCATTGCTAAAGACTGAAGGTAACCACATGTACCAACATTTATATATCAAGTTATGCGAGAGCCACAGCTCATGAGAGAATTTTGACCTTTGAAAGCATGTCAAAAGTTTGAAAGCCAAGTGCAACAAAGTCGCCAAACACCAAACCCTGAATTCAAACCCAAAGATTGTCCATTACACCTTAAACATTCAAGCATCGAGCTACATATACAATGACTACTAACCGCAGATATACAAGAGGAAAAAACCAATTCAATTACAGCAATCCATCCAAACCCACAAAATTCAGGTATCAAATCCATCAACCAAACACAAGCAATCCCACCAGTGCAAGCTCAATAATTGAATACCCACGTGACAATTAAGCCTGCTAATGCCATTTGACAGCAATCCAACCAAAACCCATCAAAATTGGTCACACCAAAATCCCAAAATTCAGCTATTGAAGCTAAATTTCAAAAACCCACACGACAACTAAGCGTAGCAGAGCAATTTAACAGCAAACCAATCAAAACCCATCAAAATTCAACAACCAAACCCACAAAACTGGGCTATTGGGACCTAAAATTTGAATAACCAGTCGGCAATTAAGCTTGCTAGGCAATTTGACAGCAATCCAATCAAAACCCGTCAGAATTTAACACACCAAAACCCACAAAATCCAAGAATTTATAAAACAAATAAGAGAAATTCAAATACCCACCTGACGATTAAGCGTGGTGGGGTCATGCCTCTGCCAAAACGCATCAAGCAAGGCCTCGTAACTGCCCTCCTTGGGATCATACTGAACCCTAACAACCTCAGAATGGTTCGTCGTGCCCGAACAGATATCCTCGTACGTCGGATTGTGAAGGAGCCCTTGAGTATACCCTACTTCGGTTTTAGTCACTCCTGAAACCCTTTGAAATGCCAATTCTACCCCCCAGAAACACCCGGCTCCGAATTGCGCGAACTGCTGACCCGGCGCCGGGATATCCTCGTCGGGGCCCTGGGGAAGGAGGGAGGAGGAGGAGGCGTCCACGGATGGTTCGGTGGGGGAGCGTGTAGAGAACCCAAGCTTGGCTAACAGGTTCATTTTTTTGGTGGATGTGTGGAGAGGAATGAAAAGGGGATTGGTGGAGAGTTTGGGAAGAGAGAGAGAGGAGGAGTGAGAGGCGGCGATGACGAGGAGAGGGAGAGAGTAGTGAAAGGAGGAGGAGGTGGTGGTGGTGCGGAGGAGGAGCATTTTTGTGATTTTGTGGGGGTGAGGTGACGTGGTGATTGGTGAGGTTAGTTACCTATCTGGGAAGAACCGGCACGGCTGTTGGGATGTGAAGATTATTTCCCTTGCAAAATTATTTTTGGAAGGGATCTCTCGGAAAATTAATGCCTTCTTCCCTTCACAATTCAAAAAGAATTTTTCAAAAAATTTCCCTAAATTCTTTATACTTTCAACATTTCTCTCTCTATCTCTCTCCACTTATTACCCCTATAATTTTTCAAAAAAAATTTTAAACTCCAATCCAAACAAGGCATAAAAAATGAATCCCTTGGGAATGGGAGGGAGATTTCGATTGTTAGTTTTAGAGTATTGGAATTAGTCGAGTGCATGTAAGTTGACTCAATCAATCAGTTAATGGAAAGAGAATAAATTTTTTACACCGTTGGTATAAATATTTGTTTTCTCCAAATCAATTGTATTGTGTCACGTAGCCATATTTTATTAATTGGGACCACTGTTTTGACACGTGTTACGTAGCCATATTTTATTAATTGGGACCACTGTTTAGACACGTGTTGCAATACAATTGATTTGGAGGAAACAAATGTTTATACCGTCGGTGTAAAGAATTTATTCTCTAATAGAAAAATAGAGGTTCAAAATTAGTCGAGTGCATGTAAGTTGACCCAGCCAACCAGATTATAGAAAGAGAATAAATTCTTTACACCGCCAATAAAAAATCAATTGCATTGAGCCACGTTGTTATATTTTATTAATTGAGACCACTGTTTTGACACGTGTTGCAATGCAATTGATTTGGAGGAAACAAATATTTACACCGTCTGTGTAAAGAATTTATTCTCTAATAGAAAAATAGAGGTTCGAAATTAGTCGAGTGCATGTAAGTTGACCCAGCCAACCAGTTAATAGAAAAAAAGAAGAAGAGAGAGAGAGAGAGAGGCATGAATATAGTGTTGGGATTTGGAGGTGTTGTAGGTCGCTTCCCGCACTATACCGTGTATTGTTGTGCGTTCAGCGGTCCATTTTGGCATGGATGGCTTGGATTAATCTGATTCCATACAGATATAAACCCTCCATTGCTCGAATAAAAATCCGAGTCGTCGATTGCCGAATTAGGCCGGATCAACTGCATTGCATGCGGTTCACGTGGCATTTTGTGGTTTCAATAAAATCTCGGTAACTATTCAATATATTTCTGAAGTAATCTGACTTGTGTGGCATTGTTTGCGTGGTGTGTCAAACCAAATTACATAGCAATAAATATAGCAAATGAGACATGATGACTCACTTTTGTTAGGTGAGTGAAAGACAAGTAATGATCCGTATTTCGCGTGTTATGATTTTTCATTTGCCGGGATCATCCCGCATCTAATGCATAGATAAAACACAATCGCAAGATTTTGGTGTAAACATGAAGAATGAATCAACAACAATCATGGCACAGTGCTAGTTACAAGTGAAAAACCAAACATTTCTACACTGCAAGATGCACAAATTTGCTCAACAACCACAAGCCGATTTCACACAACAGAACAATACAGAACAGCGTTTTGATCTCACATTTCACACATAACTCCACACTACCCAAAACACAGTATACTACTAGCCACCAAACCCATCAAAGCCAGCACAAGAGAATCAACCCCACCGCGAACGAAGACAGGAACGGAGCTAGATATCACGGTGTTGCTCTTGGAAGAAGGTGTGCTGGTGGAACCTGAGGTCCCAGCCGATTCCGGTGCAGGGGCGGGCGCAGCCGCCTGATTGTTTTGGACAACGACGTGAAGCTTCATCCCACCAAGACAGTACAGTTTGTTGCCACTGATGAAGTAACAGTCCCCCGGCGAGGTCAGGGGAAACGATGAGTTCCCAGAGCTACTGGATTGCAGTATTCCGTTGGTCGTGTTGCACGTCTGGTAACTTTGTTTCGTTACCTCGTTCACGCTGTTGGACGACGAGTATTGGAACACTGCAGCATAACAGAATGATGAAATCAGTATTGCGTTCGATGTTCTGTCTGCTACCCCGAAATCAAAATGCAATTTTTTTGCCTTCTCACGTTAACGTTTACGACTACACTACCCGCTCTCTCTTGCAAGAAAAAGAAATTCAATAGATCAAAAACATTCAAAAGCATTTTAAATGAGGCTATCGTGCATGCAACAACACTATGAAAGCATGAAAACTCGTCGGGGTTGTTTGGTAAGTCGCGTTGGCGTACAAGTTTTGTGGCAATGGATATTATGTTTTCCATATGAGAAATGTAAACGAAATACTCACCCAAAACATCGCCAACGACGAATGTCTTGCCCCGCGGCCACGAATCCAGATCGGAACTAACATCCCAACCGGCGCTATCGCCCACGTTGTACAAAGTTGCTCTGCATGTTAGAGCAAGGCCAAGGATAACCAGAAGAATACAGACTTGAAACTGCTTTGCCATCACTCAGAGAAATGGCGTGAAAGAAAAGAACTGAGATTTGGCCTTTATTCACGTTTGTTATTTATACCAGCCGTAGGCTCATTATTAGATAACCTAACTCTGGAATATATATACCAAATTGTGGGGCAACAAATATGAAAAGTACTTCTCTTTCCTCTTTTATATGTCTCAAATTAAATAGTTTGAGTGAAGTTTTGGTTAATGTGCATTTCGTAATTCAACAAGTTAGATTTTACGAAAGGCCGACTACATTTTTTTTTGATAACTTAGGTCTCCGAGTCAACTTACGTGCACATCGACTAATTGTGGGGACAAATCTCACTACCCAACAAACTTATCCCAAACTTCTCCACCCCACTGCCACTGGCCTTGCGGGAGTTTCAATATATTAAAGCTACAACAAAGTTCTGTGTAGATTGGTCCCAAGAGCTGATAACACCTAGAATATTTTGACCCGAGACCGAAGGAGGAAAAAAATCGTTGTATCCCGAACCTTCACCACTAAGCCAAGCCCTTGGGGTTCCAACTATAGAATTATTCAAGGGAGTAGTGATCTGGAATTTCACACATTAGTTAGTTGGTAAAGGTGGTTGAAGAAGGTGAGCTTCGTTGGCAGGCAGCTAAACGCCTCTTGTGAGCAGTTTTTTTGCTTATGTTCGTATCCAAATTTTTGACCCCAGAATTGGTAATTGACCAAGTTATTTCTTTCATGATGGGGCCTGCAAATAACCATAATAGTTGGAGGATGCAAATGACCATAATAACCATATATCATGTGTACGTCCAATTTTTTACCTGAAAAAATTCTAAGAATTGGAGTATGCAGTATAACTGCAATTTTGAATAACACCCAGAACACTGCATCCATTGCATTGCCGAGCCACGTAGGAATAAGGTTCAAGTCTGATGTCTGTCAAAGACTTATCAAACCGTACAACGCTCCGCTTTCAACAACATATTTTAATTTTGAGAAATGATATTGCCACACCCTTTTTTGATAATGCCACACCTTACAAGTATATTTTTGCACCAAAAAATACACTTACAGGGTGTGGTATTATCAAAAAAGGGTGTGACAAAATCACTACCCTTAATTTTTAGTATTTTGGAGAAGATTAGAAGTTATATATATATATATATTCCTCCTGAAATCTAGTAATTGTTAAATTGCCTAGCTGCTCGATTTTTTACCTTATGAAATATGCAAAATAAATTAAGGGATTGCGGAGCTACACAATTTTCAATAATAGATTAGGGTGTAGACTTCGGAGAGATGCTACATACACTACATAATTACACTACACGTTACACTACATTTTATATGAGGCCCATTTCGGGTCTCATAAAAATAACCATAAATTCTAAAATATTGTTTTATGGGGTCCAGTAAAAAATCAGTTCCAATGGATATCAATAAGTATTACTTCTTGATTTGTAGGGATGAAATTGTTCATCTGCGCAGTTTTGTCACTACAAATCTAGAAATGATACTTTCCGATATCCGATAGAGCTGATTTTTTACAGAACCCCATAAAATAATATTTTAAAATTTATCAGTATTTTTTTGGATTTTTCTGAGACTTGAAATAGGTTCCACATAAGATGTAGTGTAACTATGTAGTGTAAAAAGGTAATGTACCTATCTTTAGTGTTTCGATTGCAATAACTAATTTTTTTCCACCAATATTTAAACTATTTTGATTAGTTTTGTTGATAATTATTTTAGAAAAAAGAGAGAAACTAAATCAGAAAATAGACAATTTTTGGAATGTTCATAATAAGAGAAAAAAAGTTGAACAAAATGAGTATGGTTTTAATAAATCAAAAAATCTTGTTCGAACTTCGAGTGAAAGCTGGAGGAATAATTTTTCCTCTTGGCTATCCGACTCAGCCCCAGTTGATGTTAAGGCCTTCGGGCCCTTGCCTTCTTAATAAAATGACTTTTTGAAGTTATAAAAAAAAAAAAACAAGAAGAAGAAGAAAGACTATCAATTGAACGCTGGCTGGACGTGAGGACGAATCTTAAATTTGTGAGGAAAAACATTATAGGACAGTTAAAAGAGAAAAAGAGAATTGAAGTGACATACATTAAATTTTGTACTGTTTTCTATGCTTTTTCCTTTTTTATATTTTAAAAGTTAGTCGGTGTGAGCTTACATGCATCTTAGTTTTTGAACCCGCTTTTATTTTCCCTAACAGATCCCTCACATGTCTTTGCGTAAGTACAACAACAAAAATGTCAAGGAAAGTTTGCCATTAGATTGTCATTCATGTCTCTATTTTACGTTAAAAATGAAGCGTTTGCTTACAAAAATGGAGTGCCAAAGACTAATGTTGGTATCTAAAATATGCTACCACTAACTGGGTGGCACATGTCATAAACGAGTGACAACGAATTTGGAATATTATGTGGTTCCGGGGCACTGCTACGTAATGTGCCAATACCCTTCTCCACAACATATTAATATGGGTCCATACGCTTGATTCAGGGTACCACATGAATTTGTAATGGAGAAAAGCGGCTGAAGCACTATGTGACAGTGCTCCAGGACCACTCGAAAAGGGCCAAAAAATTATTTTTTAAAATAATTGAATGGTAATGTCCAACAAAACTTAAATAAATCTAGCTCAATAAATTTTATATATAACCATACCATTGGTTTATTAGAAATAGACGGAGTTAGATTTTATAGATGTGTTAAACTTAAGAGAATATCTTTTTACGGAGGATACCGTGAAATAGGTTTACGGAGCCTAATCGCATGCGTCCAGAGTGTTTTTTAACCGTCCAAAGTGAAATTCAATTTTGACCAATAAAATTTTTTTTACCGACTTCTATGATTGCTTGAATTCAATTTTGACCAGTAAAATTCAATCATTGATTGCGAAAACGGACGGCTGCGATTGCATGAATTCGCGAAAATCTTGTTCACGATTGCGCCGTGAATAAGTTTCTCTCATAGTAACTACTCCTCTGTTCCGAAATGTTTGTCCGGTCGTCAAAACGAAGACTAAAAAATAATGCATTTCTTGCAAAAATTATATTATTTTACGTATTCATTTTGCAAACCGAACAAATATTATGGAACGGAGGGAGTAATATGGAACTTTTTGTCATTAAAGGCCTTTTTAACTTCGACTCTGCTTTGTTTTGTAGTCAGTCCCGCTCCACCTCTCAGAAATGGCTCCACCCAGATACGGGGGAGCAATCAGCAACGGCTTCCAATTCAGCCTCAACATGGGCGCTCTATCATCAAACCTCAACAACTACGGCACCGTAAAACTGGGCAACGATTTGGGTTGGCGAATTTCCCTTTCCATGGCATCAATCCCGGCCGCCGTTCTCGCTCGAGGAGCAATCTTCCTCCCAGAAACCCCCAACAGCCTAATCCAACGCACCCAGAATCACCACAAGGCAAAATTAATCCTTCAAAGAATCCGTGGCACAAACGACGTCCAAGCCGAACTCGATGATCTTGTGAAAGCAAGCGACGTGGCCGAAACCAACCTCCACCCGTTCCACAAGAAAACCCAGAGAAAATACAGGCCTCAACTCGTCATGGCAATAGCCATACCTTTCCTCCAACAAGTGACCGGAATCAATGCCATTGCTTTCTATGCTCCGATACTTTTTCGAACCGCAGGCTTGGGCAAGAGCGCCGATCCTGTCTGCTCTTGTGATCAGGATTGTCAGTGCTTCATCGACGTTTATATCCATGTTGGTGGTGGATAAACTCGGTCAAAGGGTTCTGTTTTCGGTTGGAGGAGTGCAAATGCTGGCTTCGCAAGTAACTGTTGGGTGCATAATGAAGAATCAGTTAGGCGATTACGGCTGGGTAAGCAAAGGGTATGGTTTTGTACTTACAGTTCCGAGTGAAATTTTCCCGTTGGAGATTCGATCGGCTGGGCAGAGTATCAATGTGGCAGTGAGCTTTTTGTTCACCATTATCATCGCTCAGACTTATTTGTTGACGTTATGCCACTTCAAAGCCGGGATTTTCTTCTTCTTCGGGTGGTGGGTGGTGGTGATGACCGGTTTGTGTACCAGTTTTTGCCGGAGACCAAGAATGTGCCGATTGAGCAGGTGGATAGAGTTCGGAAGGAGTACTGGTTTTGGAAGAGAATTGTGGGGGATGTGGATTGAGATATGGCACAAGTGAATTTTTATCATCAAGAGGTATGTTAGACGAAAATATGATTCCAGCCTCAAGTATTGTGTTCTTGTATGAGAGAAACTTATTCACGGAAGAGCCGTGAATAAGCTGTTCATAGAAAATACACAATCTTACTCGTCCGTTTCGGCAATCAACGGTTGAGATATGTATTTAATATTTGATCGGTAATAAATATCTCTTACCATTAATACTTTGTCTTTAATATGGATCTTCAAAACATGCACTTTTGGACAATCGAAATTGGCCTCCGTAAATATGCTCAATGCTTGGTATATACTAGTTACCTTCTAACTAGATTTTTCTTGCCCTGAAAGGAAATAGAAGCAATGTGAGCATTGTGTGTTGGCTGTGGATATGTTTGGGTTGCAAAAAAAAAAAATTTGGGGGGGTATAAAGTTGCATTTTTTACACTCGAAAGAAATCTAGAAATAAATATAGCCATCGATCCAGACTGTCCATGCCACAATACAATCAATGGCGGCCGTCCGAATTCTTTTTCAGAAAGGGGTCGGCCCAAGTTGAGAGTTAGTAATTTTTTTTTTTAAAAAACTCAAGTGTTTGAGCCAATTTATACGCACCTTAACTAAACTTGGGGACCACGAGCTGAGATTATATTTGATTGCCCACATAATTACATTTGCTTAAGTAATTCAAGCTAAAATCATTTCTGTTGAAGATAAGAAGGTAAACTTTATTACTATTTCAGGGATCGATTTCTTATTCACAGGGTAACTATTTAAATATGTGTAAACTTCAATAAAAGCTAATACAAAATTTGAGAGTGCCGGCCCTGGTTACCTCCGCCACTGCCATTATACAGATATTCGTTATTATTCTCGATGACAACGACCTATGAAAAATGCTCATTTCGTCTCATTTTAAATGCTCTCTATGGAAAATTGTGCATTCTGACTTCAAAATAAAAGGTATTCCAAGGAATATTTTTTCGAATATTTTTGCACCGTTTAAAAGATTTCAGAATACTTTTGAATGGTGAAAAAAAATTTTAAATTAATTCTGAAAATAATTTTGAGGTCAGAATTACATGGTTTTCAATAGGGAGCATTTAAAATGTGACGGAGGAAGTATTATTCTGCAGTATACTCACCCATGCACCATCAATCACAACCGGTTGGGTCACCGCCCTAGCTCTCCCCCGCCCCTCCGCCACCATTACTTGAGAAAAAGCATTTGAAAGTGGTTGGAGATATATGCTTACAGCCATACCCCATATATGATATTGGATTAATTATGTTGGTTCTGGGGCACCGGCCGCTACGTGGTGCGCCAATACCCTTTTTCTCTACAATAAATTCATATGGGGTCCATAGACTCTATACACCTGAGAAAAAGCATTTGAAAGTTGGTTGGAGAAATATGTTCATTGCCATACCCGCATGGCTGTATACAATATTGTTCAGGCAACATTCTTATCGGAAGGATATTTTCGAATCAAATGGAGATGATGAGATGATTTTGCTGCTAGCAAAACTGGTTGAACAGATACGTGTCTTAGGAAACGACGAAGATGACATTTTGCAAAGCTAAAAAGAGCCTTTTCCGACAAAATTCCTTTGTTGTTAAGTTCTGTTCCGCTAAGATTCTTATTTTTTAAGTATTTTATTTTTTGTTTTACGAGACAGGTCATTCTATCACAATACATGACCTTTAATTCAAAGAATAAGTAACAAATTATTCCCATGAGCAAAGTCATCTTTGGACGGAGAAATTAATTATTCCGTTGCATTTTTACCTCATGACCAAAAAGTTGGATGGAACCATCAAAAGGGGAATGCAACTATTCTGTGGCCCTCTTCGTACGTTTCAATTTTTTTGATTATTTCTTAGAAATTGATCAAATGTGTGCTTCGGAATGCCTTTTTCTAAGGTTTACATATATACTTCATAGAAGAATATTAGAGTCCCAAAAGTGAAAAATGGACATCATCTAGCGGGACCTTGATTTCACTCATTTGCTCATGACATTGAAGCGTCCAATTATGTAACCGATACAGTGACCACATATCCAAGAAATTTAAAATCCCAAAAGATATATAGTCTTTGGTAAAGGGGGCAATTAAGTTTTACTTTGAATCGCTCGTTGCAATTTCAATGAAGATTACAATATATATAACTTGTGCATGCAGTTTGAAAAAAGGCTGTTTTTTTTCCCTTCTTAAAGGCAAAATAAATTTCCTATAGTTAACGGACTTGAGCAAAGGTAAATAGAAGAGTAATTTCGTGGTCCTACAGTGAAGATAAAGACGAAAGTCCACTTTCACCCTCTGTGGTTATCGTCATGTGCGGATACCCCTTTTGTGGTTTAAAACTAATCACATAACCTACATGTGGTTTTGAAAATGTGTGGATAGACCCCCTGCTGTCATGTTTTCCATCCATATTAACGGAGGTGTATCTCACACATCTCTAGAATGTAATCTGAGTCGGTCATAATGTATTAAATAAAGAATAGAGTAACTTTGTAAAAAATCATCTCGATCAGGCATTAATAACCCAGTGATCTAATTTTTAGTAAATTCAAATTTGAAATTTTAATTTCATAACAAAATCGATTTGACCATGAGCTTTTCATTTTTTGATTGGCTTGAATTTTGGCATAAATATAGTACTCGTCAAAATTTACAATATCAACGGTTTGGATTCAATTTTTGGTATACGGGATGGTGTGGTTAGATTTAAAAAAGAAGAAGAATCAAGGGACGTGATGGGGGATAGCAGTCTTTTAATGTTGTGTCCGTTAATATGGATGGAAAATATGACGGCAGGGGGTCTATCCGCACATTTTCAAAACCACATGTAGGTTATGTGGTTAGTTTTAAACCACAAGGGGGGTATCCGCACATGGCGATAACCACAGGGGGTGAAAATGGACTTTCCTCGAAGATAAATTGATAGTCGTGATCAACCTTTTTTTTTTTTTTTTCAATCGATAGAAAGAGATCCTTTTTACATCATCAAATATGAAGTACAGAGTATAAACCCAGGACACTACATCAATTATGAGAGTCCACGAGACAACCAAGCCCAACAACTCAACTAATACAAGAAATAAGTACATTATAAGGTAGAAACAAAGAAAGAAAGGAAAAGCCCTCTAATGCACACGCAGGTAGGGGATTCGAATTCCTGACTTCCTAGATGCAAGAGTCCTAACCGACTGGATTAGCCCCAGTTAATTATCAACCTATTCTAAAACCCCATTGTTTTTTTTATTATGGTTAGTCTCAAATTTCAGTGACTTCTGAAGCTTCAGTGGCTTGCTTGATTCCAAACTGATCGCATGTTATAACAAGAAAATCTAAGCAAACATCATCCTCACTTTTGTAACTTTAACACATTTATCTATCTCTAAAAAAGAGAGAGAGAGAGAGAAATAAGGAATATTTTTTTGGAAAAGCAAAAAGATTTTATTAATCTTTGAAGAAGATTACAAAGGTTAAACGAATCTCGAGCACACCCACAAAAACGTCACCCGATAACCAAGGAAAGAACTGCAATATCAATCGACTACTCAATGCAATACAATATTGAAAACGCTCAATTTAACTGCGGTATAGAATGGAATACATTCAACAAACAAGGAAGACAAATATTGTAGACTAACAGCAATTGGGGACCGGGGTCGCTCCATCCCCGCATGGACGGAGAGTGTTGGAATACGGATAGAACAATACGCTACCCCAACATTTATGCGAGCACACTTTTTCGGCTCGTTTCCATCTCCAATGGCTCGTTAAACTGTATCGATAAACTCTTTTAAACGTAGCCACGAGTAGAGAGTCCCCGTTAATTACGGTAAATCCAGCTATTTGGGGGTCAGGCTCCACCATCCGCATCGCTCGTGCTCGAACTTTCAAAATCTTTCTCCATGATCCCGGCTTGTTGTGTTCCAATGCCCACACAGCGAACACACCCTTTGATAGCATAACTAGACAAATTGATTCTTGATTTCCTTTGCCCCACTTGAATATGCCCATGTTCAAATTTGTATCGAGGAAATCATGCTTTCTTGCGGGTTTCGGTATTTGCAAAAAACTCCATGTACATTCTTTGGGATCGAACTCAACGATGTAAGGCCAATAGAAACGACTTTCCTTAACCACGGAAGGGAACCAATCCGACAAGAAGTAGAAAACACCCTTCTGATATACGAGGGATTCGAAAAGAATCTTTCTAGTGCCAAAGTTGATCAGCCCCCTCTCTTGCCAAATCCCTTCGGCTGGTGAGTAGATTTTGCACATGAGGTCTGAAGACCAAAACTCTGTAGGCTGCAGTACCATCAAAAAGTAGTCACTCGGAAACTCATCAGATGGACCCGTATTGCACTGGAACACAACGTTAAGCGCTGGTTTGGGGTCTTGAAATCTCCACGGGTTGGGTATGGATAGCCACTTTTGAGTTGCGGGGTTACAAATAAATAGTTCATTGTCAATGGGTTTTTCACTTGCTTTTCTACAACAAACCAACCCATTGGACGAACCAAGCAAGTGACCAAATTTCTTCAAAAAATCCAGCGATTTATTCGACACTCCGGAAGAGTTTTCCTCACCTGGCACCACGTGAAATTCTGGTACTCCCATGAACATCTGGTACGAACTTTGTTGCATGAAGAAGGCGGAATCGTTTTTACGAACCATGTTTTGAGATTGTTTCTTGACGAACAAGTCCTCCGAAGAGAATTCGTCGCAAGATTTAGCGACGGATGCGAGCTTGAATATGGATTTGGCAGGAAGCCGTGAGAAGATTTCAAAGAGCTCGCCGTTGGAAGCCATGGAAAGAATATGAGTTTGCGAAGAGGAAGAATATACGAGGATGTAGGAACTGGAATGGAGTGTGGAATAAAACCGAAGTGGCTATTTGTAGGGCTCGAAGTATGCGGTTTGAGACCAGCTGTACTTGGGATTTCTAAATTTATTTTGTTTCCTATTCCTCCTTTGATTTGGTTTCCCAAGGCGCCATGATTATGTTTCCTATGATAACATGGACTTTCAAACAAAAGAGAATGTGAAGTAATGCACCTGCACAATTTGGAAAAACAACATGGATTTTGCGTCCGCAATCATTCAATTCACTTGGATTTTGTGTCCGGAATCATTCAATTCACATGAATTTGCGTCCATAATTACTCAATTCACATGGATTTGCGTTCGAAATCATTCAAATCACATGGACCCGCATGAATTGAACGGCTCCGTAGCCCAAACATAATTATAGCCGGAGTTGCGTTTTAAAATTGCGTTTGTAGACTTTATGAGTGTGTGCGTGTGTGTGTATTGAACGGGTCCGAAGCCCAAACATAATTATAGCCGGAATTGCGTTTTAAAATTGCGTTTGTAGACTTTATGAGTGTGTGTGTACACTCCGTACTACTACTATCACTTGTATATAAGAGCATCCACAGTGGTATAATCAAAATTAAAAGATTGTTACAGTTACCAACAATTACTCAAAAAAGAGCTCAAATTGGAATAATCAAATTTAACAACCTCTTAACAACTCATCAAATTTTGGCCCTTGAATAATCAAAATTAGCAACATTTTGCCAATAACCAAACTAAATTGTGTCTATATTTCCTTAATCAAGTACACTATCATTACACAAAAACTTTCTTTCTCTTCCATTTTCAACATGTTTCTAAGAAAAATACTTTTAAAAACTTTTTTTTTGCAAAACTGTTTTTTATTTTTTTGCACAAACTGTTTTGATATCCCAAAACAGTTTTTTATAAAAACAGTTTTTTTTTTTGTCAAAATAGTTTTTTTATTAAAACCTTTTTTTTTTCAAAAACTGTTCTTTTTAATTTTTTTTCAAAAACAGTTTTTTTTTTTTTACTTTTTCCCGAAAACTGTTTTTTTTTTTTTTAAATCAAAGTTTTAAAAAAATTAGTTTCTCTTTTTCCAATAACTTGTTTTTATTAGTTTTTGTTAACTATTTTTAAAAAATTATTTTTATGTCACAATTTTTAGATTTTATAATTTGAAAATGTGATGTGACAAGTTTTGGTTATTCAATTTTAATTGTAACATTGTGGACCTCTACATTGCTAACCTTAGCAACCCCTTAAATGGATAACCAAAAGATGATGTAGCAATTTTTGATTATTGACTTTTGGTTATTTCACTGTGGATACTCTAAGAGGCAGATCTTAGGTTAGATTAAATTGTGTAGATCCCACAAGGCAAATGAGACTCACCTTGACGTGCAAGGTGCAATTTGTGCAATTTTTGGTTTCCGCGTGTCTTAAGGGTTTCGGTTTCCCTGGGTTTCTTCGTCTTTGTTACTGTTTTTTAGTGTCTTTATGGTTTTTGAGGATCTTTTTATAATTCTAATCTAAACGAAAATATTCCTAGTCAAAATCTTATTCTAAAACAATAAAAATAAAATACAAAAACTCTCCATTTTTGCCCTACATCATAAATATATATCTTTTTTAGTATTTTGGAGAAGATTAGAAGTTTTATATATATATATTCCTCCTGAAATCTAGTAATTGTTAAATTGCCTAGCTGCTCGATTTTTTACCTTATGAAATATGCAAAATAAATTAAGGGATTGCGTAGCTACACAATTTTCAATAATAGATTAGGGTGTAGACTTTGTTACTGTTTTTTAGTGTCTTTATAGTTTTTGAGGATCTTTTTATAATTTTCTTAGTTTCAGGTGTAGAAATTAAATTTTGTTGACTCAATGCATGGGCTGAATAGGATCATAATCTTCTAATTACGGGAACAAGTTTGAGCCTCCGCTTCTACATGTATAAAAACAAGGCAAATGGCACATTCGTACAATATCACCAAACATTAAACATTCAGAATCAACCTTAATCACACATAAAACCTCCATTTTGATGATTTTGAGCGATGCCACCTGAAAAATTCTTTACTATCCACCAAACACCCCAAAACAAAAACAGAGAGATTTTCTTTTCGACAAAATTGTTTTTCATTGAAAATATTTTACACCGAAAAACATTTAATTTCTCACGTTTGTTAGTTTTGTATCTCACTTTTTTTTTATTTTTTGATTTATCACTGTCACGTGATGTTCAGTAAGCCTTCCCGCAAAATTCGCAGGAAATAAAGAACACCAAATTTTCCAGACATAAAACAGATCCCGCCAATATCCAAGCCGAAACTTCTCACTGCTTTGAATCGGACAACCATTGTCTCCAATTTGTAGTACTACTAGATCCTGTTTTTTCGTCTGATCCTTCTCTGACGCTCACTCCCTCTATTTTGATCTCTTATTTTCCGTGGAAGTGAAGAGCGAGAAACGAGAGATGCATAGATCGGCGAGCACACCCCGAGTCTCGGACGACTACTCAAAATACCATTCGTCGCCGCCGTCCTCCTCGTCGTCGAAGGCGTCGGCGGCGCTGAGAGCGCTGTCGTTGGAGGCGGATGAGCTGCCCGTGTTGGAACCATTGTCGGAGGTTTATAAGAAAGAGAAGTCCCGAATTAAGTTCGGAGAGACTGTTGTTCACATTATACCTTTCGTCCTGCTTTTTTGTGCCCTCGTTCTCTGGTTCTTTTCCAATCCCGGTAATCCCTCTCTCTCTCTCTCTCTCTCTCTCTCTCTCTCTCTCTCTCTCTCTCTCCAGTGTGTGTTTTCGGGACCAGGTTTGTATAGTTTAAAGTTTAAACTGAAGAGCGATGCTACCGACATAGACAGAAATGCACAAATCTGGACAATGTGTGAGATGTATGCGGGTCAAATGTGGGGCATGCACAAAGAATACATGTGTTATTAGGATTTGTACACTTACATCTGTGTTGGTAGTACTATTTTTTAAACAATCTGATTATTGGTACCGACTAAGTGAACACAGGCGGTGTAAAGACGCTGTGTGAGCCTAATCTGGGGTCCCACACAAATTTTTCGATCCATTAATGAATTTTAAAATACTTTTTCGAATAGTTCTGAAAAAATCAAGTCAATTAAATTATGTGTAATTGTTTGATCAAATCTTTTAAATTATTTGTAAGTGTTTGATCAAATCAATTCTGTTTTTTAAAATGTAGGACAATCAACTTGACCTAGTTTTGGGAAGGACTTTGTGGAAAACAAGAATTGAAAAATTAAAGAGAATGCCTAATTTTTCCCTTTATGTTATTTGATGGATCCAAATTCTTTGTATATATATTTTTTACAAGGTATGGGACATGTTGGAAGGTTACCTTTTAAGCTGCTCTATAATTCTGTGTGACATCGATTTTGATTTGTGAGTCAGTTGTCTGTGAAAGTGGTTGTCTAATGGATATTCTACCACGGCGAATTAGGAACACAAACCCAAAACATGTTTATCTGGGCTACGAATCCATCGGAATAGAGGAGGAGTGCTATTCAGATACATTCCATTCGAACGCCGAAAGTATGGTATTGGCTATATAATCCAATGTATAATCCGATCAATCTAATATGTATAAGATTGGGCACTTTATTTCAAACCCGTATCTCATTTATTCATTTGTATTCTGGTGTCGTAATAGCAAGCTAGACAGTTGTTTTTTCTCAAGATATTTCGCCTATTGGCCTATCCTTTTGTCTTCAAGGAACTTTCTTTAGATTTCAAAAGCAAATTTCTTGGTCATGGAAGGCATCCGAATGGCTTTGTTTGGCCCCGGTGAGACACAAAGAGATAAAAAGACTCTCTCTAAAATTTGGTACCCGCCAAAGTTTTCGCCAAATTTGGTTTACGCTTTGGCTAGAATTTAGCCATGCATATGAGAGCATGAAATACACTTATGCGTACCATTATTTAGCTTTGAAAAAACATTTATAATAGTCGCATTCAAGCTGCTCTAATATGCTGTCGAGTTTCTCTTGCTCATCTAAATTTGACCACAAAAATGCCACATAAAACCAGTTTGAGCACTCCATGTTGTGGCCTTCAAGCTTGATACGAATTTTTCCTTTTCAAAATGCAGATATAGATGTACCAATCAGAGGGAATTCAGTTGGTGCAAGACTTGAAGGGTTGACACTTGAAGGGGAACTTGACACTGACAGTTCTCAAACAGGCGTTTTGGCAGGCATAGACTTGGGGGATTTGGATCCAGCTAGACATGCAATGTGATCATAAAAGTTACAAAGCCTCCTCAAACTCTTAAGAAATCCTTTCGAGTTTTCCCCATAGCTTCATTGATTCATCGTTGACAAGATTTTACGATTTGTACGTGCGCACTAAGCAGACACGTCTATCTCACATTTTAGAGAGTCTCAGAGTCTGCCCCAAAACACTGCGTGACTCCTGCTTTGTGAGAAGGCTATGTCTAGATCAGCGTCTGATAGATGTCTTCGTTTTTTGGCTACCATTCTTGGCAAAGATGTATTAGATTTCCAGTTAGTCTCCTAAATTTTGTATTGAATGGTTTTCTGTTTGTGTTTTTCAACTTGATTTTGATGATATCAGTGAATCCAATGTTCAGCCATGAAAATGTCACCAGGATCATCAAGCACTTTTAGCAAAAGAAGGCGTGTTCATGTTAATGCAATTTTAGTTGGCTCCAAATTTCAAAAGTAACAATTTATTAGGGATAGGGGGAAAGGGTTTGCAATCAAAAGTTGGAAAATACAGCCTGAGGGACGAAGTCCCAAAGAACGCCTGAAGGCCTAAAATGCCCAAATAAAAACAAATACAACGAAACTCATAACACTCACCGCTGCCGTTGCCGATCATTTTGTGAATAAGAAAAAAAAACAGATCGAAAAAGAAGACGGGAGGGAGAGGAAATGGGAGAAGCGGGAGGAGAGAGAGAGGGTGGAGGAGAGCTAGATAGAGGAGGGAAAAGGAGGAGGAGGTGAGCCTCCCCCAGGCGGCAGCAACTATAAAGCTCTTCTCCTGTCTTTTTGATTTCTAGAGAGAGAAATAGAGAGAATTCCGGTTTTAGTGATTTCTGCACTGTTTTTGTGTAATGAAAGGAATAATAAAGCTCTTGAGATGGATTCAACAAAGAGTTTTCTTCCATCAAGAAGAGGTTCGGAAGTTCAGATAGACAGAAAAGATTCGGATTTTGGACACAGACTCCGGGGCACAAATGTGTTTGCAGTCATCCGATGCGTGTAGGTTTCACGTATATTATGTGGAGACTACGTGCAACGAACAGTTCAAAGCAAATCTATCTACAATCCCCCAGCTAGTTTGATTTGCTAGTCAAATGTGAATGATACCATGGGATTCATTTTCGTTGTTTCTTGACGTTAGCCTAAATTACTGTCTTTAAGACGGTAAGTATTAATGGTGTTTAATGGTCTTTGTCTTAATTATTCATTAAAAGTTTTGGGATAAGTCATTCGGCTCAATAAGTATGGACACAAATTAAAAAAGTGCGAATAAGACAAACAAATGCAACTATGAAAATTGTCGTCTTTTTTTTTTTTTTCATGAAGCTTAGTGGACTTTTTTTGGGTCATAATATTGCAATTTTTAAATTTCATATTTCTGAAAATTTGACACCGATTTGATAAAAATTCAAAAAACCACCCAAAATCACAATGACAATAATACACACAAAAAAAGGGTTCGTCTAAATACATCTTGAAATAATACCGATCCGGGCACATTGGGGTGTAAATGAATTGAATCGTTCATAAACTGTTCGAGGCTCGACTCGGTAAAGACTCGTTCGAGTTCGATTCATCTACTAAATGAACTGAATCTGAACCTCAATTTTAGACTCGTTTCATAAATCAGCTGAAGATGAACGCAGCAATATTCTGCTTGATTAGGCTCGCAAACCTGGAGTATGTGTATCATGGGGATTTTATATAGTTATATAGTGAAAATTTTAAAACTTGTACAAGTCTAAACGTTTACAATTACTAAAATTTACTTATGGAGTGGTGCTACTGGTACAGATTTTAGATCTGTACCAGCGGGTACAAATGGCATTTTGGGCCTCTTTTGGGTCTAAAAAAAATGATCGGGGCCGCTCATTTTGTTTAGAATACTTTGTTTATGGCCCTTGCAAAAAATAAGGTCAATCCGATACAGGTAAGGACGGTTACAAAACATCCAACTTTGTACAGATCTAAAATCTGTACCAGTATCATTTCTGTTACTTATGTATATGTTTTTATCATTTTATATGTATATGAACATATTTATGTACATAATGAAAATTTTATTTGCAGTTTTTATAATTGTATGAGACCATAAAAATATGATATTATTGGATCGTTAAAGCTCGTGAACAAGCTCGAGTTCGACCCAAACCTGGGTAAGCTCAGTTCGAGTTTGGCTCGTCATAATTTTCATTGAGTTCGACTTCGGCTCGGGCTCGAGTTCGCTAAAAAACTTAATAAACGAATTTGAACATTCTAATATTCGACTCGATTCGGCTCGTTTACAGCCTAGGCACACATATGCTTGGACCACATGAATGAACGGTTCTGATTTCATGCAGGAATACATCAATTCGGGCACATATATGCTCGAACCACATGAATGAACTGTTCTTATTTTCAGATGCGTTCACATCTGTGCTTATTGAAATAACTAGTATCGAGGAGAAATTTTTGGGTATTGGTTGGGTACCGCGCGGTGTTCGAGTAGTCTATCTAAACCATCCAAAAGTGTGTTGGACGATTCAAATTGAAACTCTCTCTCCACTCTCACCCCACCACTCTCTCTCATCTTTCTCTCTCCAATTCCAATCCATCCAAAATCGAAATGGACAAATCAGATGCGCCGAAGGAGCACCACATGGTACCCACCGGTACCAAAAAAATACATGCAATAATATTCTTTCAAAGAGAATCTGAAGTCGTATTTTAAAAAGCCGGCGGTGCTCATCTTTCTTTTGACAATGGGCACATGAACCCATGCATGGAGTCAACCTCACGATATTTCCACCGCGCCCCCTTTTTACAGGTAAACCGTACGCGTCGCCCGCCAGGCCGCCAGTTGTATATCTTCGCGCCCCAGAATAAAATATCTTCATCTGGTGAATCTGGTCTCATTCTCATGCGATCGCTCCCTTAACAACAAACAAACCCCTCTTCTCGTCCACTAATTCCCGTCGCCGATCCAATCCCTGGCCGATCGCCCTCGGCTTAAGGAGAGACAATTCGAGCTCCGACGCCGGTGAAAAACTTTGTCATGAATTCCGAATAGTAAGCGCCTTTTTATCACTCATTGTCTTTTTGCGAGAATCTAGGGCTTGTGTTGTCGATTCGAATCTGTCTTATTTCAGGTTCAAGATTTGATAAGATCTGTGTTGAATTTTATTCAAATTGATGGTAGTTAACGGGACTTATGCTTTTCATTGAGTTTTGATCGATGATCTTGTTGGATTGTCTGGATTTTTGTGATGGTTTGTCGGATGATTGATTTCCTCTGTTTAGTTTACCTCGTAAAGACTAATCTGAATTTAGCTGAAACTGCGGATGGGAAATGATGATACGAGTTAGTGTAAGAAACGTAATTTAATTTGATGGGAAAAGATGCATATTTAAAAACCAAACTAATAAGAACTAAAATACTATCTGCTCACGAAGAATATCTAAAGAATACTCAGAAATGCATTGGTTTTGGAAATAGTGGGCCCATGATGGGGATCAATATAGAATCTACTATCACTCAACTATATTATAGTATATCTCCATTTGTCTCCACCTCCGGCTTAGAGTTTTGGATCTGGAATCCAGTCAAGTGAAACGATGAATATCCCTGGTGTCATTTTTTTCTTCTTTTCCCTTTTGCTCTTGTGCTTGTACCATTGATGAAGTGCTTTCTGGAGATGGTTTGTGTGGATTTTCTGACATTTTGAGAACAGGAATAATGTCCTATGTCTTCCTTGAAAATTTTCCTTCTTTTTCTTTTTTTTTTTGTTGGAAAAAAAACCCCAAAATTGGATGCCCCGATGATGTTACAACTTGCAAAAGATGTGGTGGTACAGTTATCATGCCAGCGGTAAATGCTGGGTAGCCAAAGTGCGGAGTAGAGAACTGGTGAAAGCATCTAAGTAGTGTGGTGTTGTAAAGCTGTAATACTCAGGGTTTTTTTTCTGAATGTGGGCTTTTGAAAATGAATATCCTCGTTTCTAATTGGCTTTAGTCCAGCAATTTTGTAATTATCTGGAAATTGATAATGCTGTGTTACTATGATGAGCCTTGATTTGTTGAGGGTGTGGGGAAAACCTGGTGAGGGGAGAAATTGCTAATGAGCCAGTTTCAATTCCTATTCATGTGTTACTGCACAACCAAAGGAAATTAGAACTCAACAATCCATTCGTTAGGGACTTAGGGTACTGTTGCCCAAGTAAATGATGGTAAACAGAGTGTTATATTGAGGTAGGTATGCGTTTTACGCTGTGGCGGATAGTGTATTGCGAGCCATATTTACTAGAAAGGTTTCTTGGTTGGCGTTTGTAATTTTGGCTTGATCTATATTGACTAGGTGTTTACCTACAAGTCATGGTTTTAACCTTGAGTGTCTTTGGAAAAAACCTTGACATTGAAGGTTCAAGCAAACATTTTTTGTGATTTCATAATCCAAAAAACCTTGTCTCATAAATAGTAATAGTTCAGTCAAACATTGAAGGTTCATATCCTCAGTAAAATTATTAAATTCTGGCAGCTGGGTTTGAAGTCATTGGTTGAACAAAAAAACTTATTTGCTCCTTGTCTTTTGCAGTGATTATTTGTTCAAGCTTTTGCTAATTGGAGATTCTGGAGTTGGAAAGTCATGTCTTCTTCTGAGATTTGCTGTAAGGGCATTGGGAGGCTAATTGCTTTCTTTCGTATTTCTCCATTTTAAAAGTAGAATATAGAACGCTTATTCATGTTAGTTAAATAAGATCTCGAATTCAATTTGTATCGGGGGCTTGTTGCACCTTATAGTAGGAACCCATAAGGTGGACAATCTCTGTATTTTGGTTGGCTTATTGCATATCTCTCTCTCTCTCTCTCTCTCTCTCTCTCTCTCTCTCTGTGTGGGAGATATGACCATGGTCGCCTGGTTATCAGAGAGTGATGGAATCATTCTAGTTTCTGAGCCCCTTGATCTCTTTTACCATCTTTCAGTTTTTGAAGTTCAGGGTATTGGTTCAGAGGCAAAGTTTATCTTCGGTTGTTATAGTAACTGGAAAGTTTGAGGCTTTGAGCAGTAGATGCCAAAATATAACAGTTCTTTCCATGTTGACAAGTAACAGAGCTCCTTAGTTAAAGCTTGCTATGACAAATATTAGTGTTTGATATGATGTTCTGTCTGCTTAATTTCTGTTTGATTATGTGCTAGTCTGCTAGATACCGAAAGTTGAATGCATTGTTATTGGTTCCTTGGAGTTGAACTCCTTCGTAGATTGACAAAGTTTTCATTACTTTGTTACAGGATGATTCATACCTGGACAGTTATATTAGCACAATTGGTGTCGACTTTGTAAGCAATTTTGATAGATTTGGTTTTTGGTATGTCTATTTGGCGTATTGAATGACTCTAATTGTATGTGCCTTTTCCGGTCTGTGTAGAAAATACGCACCGTGGAACAAGATGGAAAGACCATTAAACTTCAAATTGTAAGATTTCCTGTTCCCAATGCCCTATGAGATTTTTTGCATGATTTTTGGGATTAAATGATTCATTGAGCAAATACTTTCTGGTGAAGGAATAGAAATTTCCATGTTTAAGATCCTTCTAGCCTGACTGACTGTTCTTCATTATTCATCACGTAATTGGAAACCAATTACTTAATGGAATTAAGTGTGTATGAAAATTCCTTTTGGTTCCACTTCGCTCATATTCTCAGTTCATGATTTCCTTTCTGATCAGCATATGTTTTATCTGTATGAGACTTTGATTGATGGTCCTACCAGTTGTGGATATTCAAATAGTGGATTTCAGATTAAAATATTTTATTTGGTCATCAGTGGCTTATCCTTAATATTTACCTTGCACATCATTTTCTCCCCTTGAAAATTGTGCATAATCTCCTGCCTCTCTCCCCATTTTTCCATTCTGTGGGAGTGCAGTGGGACACTGCTGGACAAGAACGCTTCAGGACAATCACTAGCAGTTACTATCGTGGGGCGCATGGTATTATAGTAAGTCTCTTATTTTCATTCTCTCCTTTTGGCTCTTTTCTCATTCCCTTGGTCCATTTGGTAATTTTGTTGGTATTATTGGCATTTCTGGCAGATAGTGTTTGACGTAACGGACCAGGAGAGTTTCAACAATGTAAAACAATGGTTGAATGAAATTGATCGTTATGCCAATGGGAGTGTAAACAAACTCCTTGTTGGAAATAAGTGTGACCTCTCTGCTAATAGAGTTGTATCCTATGACACGGCCAAGGTACAAAACCTGATATTCTTGCACCTGGTTTATTCTGTTGACAAAAATAGTGAAATTGAGCTTTGTGCTTTTTCCGGTTCTAAAAGGCATTTGCGGATGAAATTGGCATTCCATTCATGGAAACAAGTGCAAAAAATGCGACTAATGTTGAGCAGGCTTTCATGGCCATGTCCGCTGACATCAAGGACAGGTACTTTCCTTATACGGTGGCTGTTTAAACTCTGCAGGAAAATCAGTTGGTTGTCCAAGTACTTTGGATGTTGGCTGCAGATTTTGGTTTGGAGATCTGATCTATTTTTTTGTTGGGAAGTTTTTCGAATCGGTTTCGCAGAATGCTCAAAAGGAAGGGAAAAAAAAGTTTTGCAGAATCGTTTTCTGAAACTGCTTGGGTTCTTTTCGGAGAAAATCTTCGAAAGAGATTCTAAAGCAGTCAACCAGACAATGCTTTTGAGAAGTGCTATGCAAATCTGATTTTGAAAGCGGCAACCGAAAACTCTGCATAACACTTCTTGAAAACTGATTTTAAGAACACTTCCCACAAACTGATTTTAGAAGAAAGCTTTCTTCATTTTTCTCTGTTGTGGGAACGGAGATAATCGCTCAAGAAGATATTGAAGGCCATGACCTCCAGTCTTCTAGAGACGTTTTCATCCTTTTTCTTGAGTGATTTTTGGACAAGACGTATAACGAAAAATATTCTTCTTGCTTAATCCCCTTGGATTTCTTACTCTACTTGCAAAATTTTCTTCTTGCTTAATGCCCTTGGATTTCTTACTCTACTTGTTTACGGTCGTTATATCATTTTTTCTTAATTGTTCCATGAATAGGATGGCCAGTCAACCGTCTATGAACTCGAAGCCACCCACAGTGCAAATACGAGGGCAACCTGTTGGCCAGAAGTCTTCGGGCTGCTGCTCCTCTTAGTTGGTTAATTCCTCAGTTTTTCCAAAGGCTTTGTAACCTGTATCACCTACCATTTTCAAAATAAAATCCTCACTTCATTTGATTGGAATCCTAAATTCGAATCTGTTTCTCGAACTTTGACTTCTGTTTCTCAATTTTTGAGTTTTAGCGTGTCACAGGAAGGCGTTGTCGTGTGGTTTTCTAATAGTATATTTTACATCTATGTGAGTCTCGGTAACAAAACATAAATGTATTAAGTAGAAGATAGGAGGTTGTTTATGAATGATTACATTACTTGAGTTTTCGAAGTGGCACCCTCATTGTGTCATGCGCCACTTTGTTTAGTTGTGCTGGTGGTCAAGCTCACCAGGCCCGGTTTGGGGCTTTGCACGCGAGTGCTAGACAACTGGGGGCCGGCCCTGGGGCTTTGCGAGTGCTAGACAATCTTTATGCCAGAACAATTTATCCTGATCACTCCAATTAGTTTTGTTTTGATCCCTCCAATTAGTTTTGTTTGGACTCCGGAGCTATAAAACTCTCACGAGCATGAACCAGAGTTTACACCCCTGTTAAACGCCCCTTTCACAATGAAAGTTCAGGCTCGTAAAATCCACTTTTTGTAAGTAGGGACCGCCATGTTCGGGATCCAAATGGTCCCCCTTTTCTTCTTTGCAGCTAACGTATGCTTGCATGTCTCCTCAAACTTCACATCAAAGATGATCTGAATTATCCATTACTTTCATAACAAATTTTGTAGAATAAAGTTTTTTAACTACTCCTATAAATTTAGTCGTATGAATTTAGTTTATGCAAGGTCACTATATTTACACGTAGAAGAAGTACAATTAATTTATAGGAAAAGCAGATATTAATTATAAGGTGAATACATTATAAATCATGCACTCAAAAGTCAAAACAAGCGCCATCAACATTTTCCCACAAACCAACTTATTCAGAACATCCCAAAAGTTGACAGAAACCCCAAAAAACCAAAAAAAAACGAAACAAAAAAAAAAAACAAACAAACAAACGAACAGAGACGGAGAGCAATGGTATCGACATTTAAGAACCCTATGAGCCGGTCTGCTGCTGCCCGAAATGCTCGGCCCTGTCCTTCATTTCCCTAGCCTTACCTGCCAGCTTTGAGCGCGCTTGTTCCAGCTGCTCTGCCCCCGGCGGCTTCTGTCCGGTCATGTACCTTCACAAAAGGGAGCCAAGTTCTAATTGTAATGCTTCCATAGTCATCATGATGTCAATTCATGCTTGTGGCAGTTGGACCATAGTGTCAATTAAAATGATTGAATTTGAATATAGTAATGCCCGTTCCTCTAATAAAAATAAGTACTTACAAAAAATAAAAACATCAGCAAAACGGGATCTAATACATGAATATAGGAGTAAAAGTTAAGACCCCACTTGGCTACTGTCCCTCCACCCCTTGCATGAAATAAAATCTAATTGAGGCGCAAAAGGCTTGGGGAAAATTCCAACAAAAAAAAAAATTTACAAAACATTGCATAAGAAAAATATTTTCCAAAATTTGATGGTGTAAAGATTTCAATTGGTGAGATTAAAAGCCAAGTATTTCAAATAGAAAAAGGTAAAAAGCGAAATAATTTCAAAGTCCAGTGGCGCTAGCTCCACTATGATTTAAGTACCTATACATCCACATGAACACGGTGAGCCCCGCTGCGCCGAATCCGCCGGAAGCCACAAACCCAGTCAGCAAAAGACACACCGTAATAGCCGCCGGGACCAGAACCGGACTGAATATGACCAGCAGAGGGGTGGCCAGAGCCAGCGCCACCACCGTTCCGGCCGATGTCAGGCCGGAGAGCACCAGTAGGGACCCTCCGGCAGTCACCGCCGTCGCCGCTTTGACCACCTGGTGGGACAGGGGCTGGCCCTGCTGCGACTGCTGCCTCTGCTGCTGCTGATAATGCTCGGCCATCTTCTCTGATGACGATGAATGGATCGATCGGACGGTGAAAAATTAATCAGGGGACCGATACTTGATCGGATTGTGGTGATATTTGTGAGAGAGTGGAGATTTGGAAAGGGTGGTGCCTGGATATATGATTCATATATAGGTGGGGAGAGGGCGGGAGAGCGGTGGCACGTGTTGACGGGGGCTTGTCACGTGTTCATTCGGCTGTCATGCATGCGGTTGCATGCAGTGGAGAGTGGGTTCGGTTTTGAGACACGTTTGGTTTGTCGGATCCCGAGCTGTTGAGGAGAGAGAGAGAGAGAGAGAGAGAGAGAGAGAGAGAGATGTGTTTCTGTGTTTAGAAAGAGTTGAGGGTCGAGAGCACTCATGGCAGAGCAAGTGTCTCTGTGTGATTAAAAGTCCGGAAACTGGTTTTGAAACTGATGTGCAAGTGTAAGGTGGTGTTCCGGTTTCTCAGAAACGGAACTCTTAGAAAAAGAAGGTAATTTCAAGCTCAAAAATTATGCGTTTACACAAATAATTTTCCTACCAATATGGATCTTGTTTGATAGATCTCATTGAGATCTTTTATACGGTGCAAAAAAATTTGAAAAATTATTTTTCATTTTCATGATATTTGAGTTTGAAATTTGAAAAAAAAGTACTTTTTCAAAAAAAAGGTAAAGTGGAACACCCTCTAATTACAGTGCACTGTGTGCATATATATATTTTTATAATCGGATATTCTAATTAATTTACGTAAATTTTGATTAGTTCCAATTCTAGAATTAACGACCAAATAAAATTTTAATTTTTGTTTGGTAGTTTAGTTTTGGTAGTGGATGGAGAGAGAAATAGTGTAATGATTAGAGAGTATGTAATGATTGGAGAGGGATTGAGAGAGATAAGAAAATAATAATTGAAAAAATAAGGTAATGATTTGAGAAAGAAGTAAGGTAATGATTAAAAAATTAAACTAAAATTAAACTAAAATGGCACACGAACACTACCATTATTTCAAGGGTCTATCTTGAGGATGAGAGTCAAACTTACGAGCTCCCCTTATGGAGTGCGATGTATTATAACAAAGTATGATTCAATATTCATGACGCAACACACAATTTTCTTGTTTGATGATAGTACCATGTGAAAATAATAGCATCAAATATTTCTCTCCTCTTCAAAGGAAACGTGGTAGGGTGATGTTTAATGGAAACTGCTATCGGATTCTTGTTGATATTAGTAAATGCTACTACTAGTGTGCTCTAAAATCGGCCTAATATGGGCCAGGCCCATAACTAACAAGTCCATAGAATGCCGACTATATGTGTTGGGCCAGGCAAGGGTTCCATGATGGCTGTCTTGGCCGACTCGTCTGTATCTGATGTATTACTTGTTCTGGGTGGATCGGACATTCAATGATTTTCTGTGGATCGGTACGGATATGAATTTTTTATAAAAAAAATTTGGGGATTGGATCGGATTTGGGGGTAAGTCTGTCCCCGACCTGATCCAATCCGAATTCGTTTTCCGATCCATTCCCGAATACCCGTTCATTTTAGGGTTTTCACTGTCTAATTCACAAAACCCACCCCACCCAGCGCGACTTCACTCCTCTAAGTCCTCTCCTAGTCTCACCCTAGTCGAGTGTCGACCCACGTCTACGGTAATCTCTCCCAAGGCCAATCCAAAGATTTTGTGTCCAAGGCCTAATAAAAAAGTGTGCCCTTAAAGAATTAATACTTAACAATTTTTACAATAATAATCACAATACGAAAAAGTCAAACCAATATAAAGTTCTACTAATCATTTCATATGAACACTAACCCAAGTAGTAAAAATATTTTATTCTACTGGGCTAACTCATTATCTCCAATTGAACATTTTTTTTATTAGGCTTAAAAAGAGTCATACTTAAATCCAAGTAGTAAAATATTAGAGACCTTGTTCGTTTTGGTTTTTGGATTCTCTCTCAGCGCACAGTCTCTAATAAATTTCCTCTCAATTATTACTCTCATTTTGGATTTTGGGTGGAGAGAGATATAGAGAGATATGAGAGTAATGATTGAAAGAAAATTTATTGAAAACCGTGAGCTGAAAGAGAATCCAAAATTCAAAAATCAAACCGAACAAGATTAGAGTGCCCCTAAAATTTAAAATTTTTGAGATGCCTAAGGCCAAGGCCTCTATGGCCTTGTGCCTAGGCTGGCCCTGAATATCTCTCTCTCTCTCTCACTATCTATTACGAGTAATTATTCAATACTCTCGTCTCTTGGAGTATATGAACAATATACTCCTTCCTATCACGAAACATGTGAATCCTACATGTGTCCCCTGTGTAGGCCCCAATACTCCCAGAGTATATGAACAGTATACTCCCTCCTATCACAAAATATGTGGATCCCATATGTGTCCCTTGTGTAGGCCCCACATGTTATATAAGAGAGGAGGAGTATAGTACTATTTATATACTCTGGGAGTATTAAATAATTTTCGTTCTATTACTGGGCCAGTAGAATATTTAGAAGTGTCGGGGGTAAATAACTAATACCGAGATATTGTAGGGTGAAATTTGTGAAACTCCGTAAGAACGTATATACCAGCGAGCCCTAAATCACAAATCTGATCAGAATCTGAACTACCCCCATAATCTTGAGCTTCCTCAACGATTGGCGCCTCCGGCGACGACAGGAACAGGTACATCTCCCTCCCTCTCTCTCTCTCGGAAGCGGGGGATGTAAAGCCCGGTTTTTTTAAAATGCACCTGCGAGCCCTAAATCACAAATTTCTTTTTTCGTTTTCTTTTGAACTGCAATGATGAGGGAGTATCAGTGATTAACCTCTATGAACCCAACTACTCCTTTGAACGTATGCAACAAATGGCTGATGGGATTTTGACATAACTGCATAGGGTTGAGGTTATTAACGATGACAAGTTGAAAATCTCTTCAACTCGCAAGACAATCAAAAAATTTGAGGATTTCATGAGAAGGGTTGCGTCATAACGGTTAACAAGGAAAAGAAAACTCAGTAGTTTAGTTGATGGGATACCCGTCATGGGTTGGTTATCTAGTAACTTCGTCACAATGGAAAATTTAGTTTTTCACATTCCTAAATAAAAAGAAGTAATATTGCACTTATTGAAAATATATTCTCTTACCAAACTACTTAGTGAATTCAAGTTTGGAGGACCAAACTTATTAAGGTGGGGAGAAATGTAAAGCCCGGTTTTTTAAAATGCACTTATGTGACTCTAATTAGGTAACTCAATACTAGTTGTAGGCTAAAAAAAATGTGGTTAAGGTTAAGTAGATATTTTCAGTCTACGTTTTTGGGGCACGAGGATAGCATGATATAATTTTGGGGGTTCAGTATTTTTCTTTAGAAAGCGAGCGACACCATAATAAGCTACACATTTTGATAAGTCTATGTTGTAATTTTTAAGAGATGGGGACCCGGACATGAATAATTGAATCAGAACAAAGCTTTATTTAGAAAGCAAAATTGAGATTTTGTATCCCAATTTCCTTAGTGTTACACATATCAAAGGTATGAAGTTTTTAGCTGCCACATGTGTCCACATGTCCCATAAGGTAAGAATGACAAAGAGGTATTTCACCTCTAAAAATATCTAATACATATATACACCGGTAAGAGAAAATAAAAGGGAAAAAAAAAAGAAAAAGAAAAAGAAAAGAAACAGCTAGAAGAGAAAGGAAAACGGTAAAGAAAAAGAGAGAGGAGCGTTTCGTGCACCCATTAGTTCGAATCGACTTCCGACTGACTTCGATTGCCGCCGCCGTAAAACTTCATTAAATTCTCTCCCTCCTCCCCTTTCCTACGCCGACCGCTGCATGTGGCGGCGGTCATAGCCAGACCTTTCCCTCACCCTTTTTCTCTTTCCTTCTTCATGGGTTAGAAACATGAACGGATTTAGCGGTGCCCTGTCGCGGCTGTTTTGGTTGTGCACATTGTGTGCGCCATGTGTGATGTGTTGTGTGTTTGTGTCTCGTGTGTGGGTGTAGTGTGAGTACTGTTAGCGTGTGATATATGAGGGTGAAATACATATGTATGTGTAATTAGGTATGGGATTGCTAAGTATGCCTTTATGTAAGTCATTTTAGTCCTTAACCAAGTATTAGTTTTGTTGGAGTAAAAGAATTGAAAACCCCAGACAATTGGAGCCCTAATTAGCTTATTGTTGGGAAAATACATGTATAGCTTTGTAAACAGTTTAATTTGTTAGATACAGTGAAGGTAGTTATTTGGTTAACTTAATTAGGACTACCGATAGATTTAGATATTGACCCTGAGCCATTTTTAAAGTCGAATTGGCCAACTCACAATCAAGAAGGCCTAAAGATATTTCAATATTACGCAATCTGATACACCGTAACATGAATTTGTTGACAAATAGGTCAATCTGAGACTTAAGCAAGAGTACGATCAAGTTTTCATTTTAGCTCTCAGGAAGTCAAAGGTGAGATACTCTAACCTTAGTTATATTGTTTTTCCAAGCAAATTATGTTATATGTTTCATATGCCCAAAGTTATGATATGTCATATGTGTACAAGTTATCAAGAAAGCATGATTTGATGACATGATTTATGCCTCTCATTTATACCATGGAAATATGCTATGAACTTTTTATTCAAAGACGACGATTTTATGAGAATGGCTATGTTTAAAAAGGGATGATTCCATGAACACCGGCCTTGCCATCTAAAGGTGACGGTGTAATGTTATTATGATTCTATGAACACCTTGTCATCTAAAGGTGAAGATGTTACGACGTTATGACGTTATGATGTTATGAACTCAAAAGAAAGTTGATGAATCCAGACAGCAGTGTCCCAGGTCGGGGGGATATAATTTAAAGATACCATGACCAACAAAGGGGTTATAAGGGAGGAATGCTATGTGGCACCAACTGCCAGTGACTTGATCATTTCACACCACGTGGGGTCGCTCCCCTATGCATGTTAAGAAGTTATGATATGCAATGTATAAAAAGTTTATGAATAATTTTTCCATGGTAAACGTTTAACTCTGGTATAGTATTTCACACGAGCTGTCGGCTTATGAAATTAATTATTTTCCTACAAGTATTGCCAAGTAGGAACGAGAAACGCTGCTGGCTGGGGGACACGTAAAGAATGTATTAAGGCAACGTTTTGAAAACTTCAAAGATGGGAATTGACTATTCCCTGTTTTGTGAAAGGTCTTCTTATATTGTAAAGTTTTTAAACCTTTAAAGCTCTGAGAGTGTGTTGTAATATTCAGATCGCTTCCGTAGTTTAAAATATTTTTTTCTTTATAGTCCTTGCATCTCATGAGACTGTGTAATGAGGCCTTGGGTGGAGGTTATATCCACTGGCCGGTCACGATATTCCCTTTATCTTAATTACTGGGACAGGGTCATGAGTCTCATGACAGGGAACCTGTAGTGAGCATCCTGTTTCTGATTGTTTTTGAATGCGGAAATATGATGCTTTAATGGGATATAGTTGGGACCTGTAGATAAAAGTAACAAACACTTGGGGGTTCCTTCTTTCTAGCCTTTGTTTGGGGGAGCCTGAAGTGGTGGCTTTCTAGGTTTCTGCCTAGGGCTGGCCCCAGGTGGCAGTGAGGGTTCCGGTGGAAAGAAAGGGTGTTGTAAGGGCTGGTACTTTCAGTGGAGCGGAGCTCGTTGGTGGATAATTTGTAATTTGTTTGTGATTCCTAGCTTGGGAATGAGAGAACACAGATTTTTCTCTTAATTTGTTCCCTACTGGATTGTTTCTTTCTTTACTAGAGGGATGGCAAACACTATTTTTTTGCGCATTTTTAGGATGGTTGTGGATAGTGGAGTAGTGGTTTCGAGGTGGTTCTAAATCGATGACTATTTTGCCCATGGTAGTTATCAGTAAAAGTAGTTGTAGAAACTTAATTTTTGGAGGGACAATTGTGGGACGGAACTTCAAAATTGCTCCCACGAAAAGGGACTTCTCCCTTTGTATATTAGTCATTAGAATAGATTTTCTCCCTGTGGTATAGCTATTTATATGTCCTGTATAGCATTGTAACTATCTAGTATTGTTGCCTATATTTTTCTCTGGTTGGTAAATTTGACTGCCTAATTGGTGTTACATCTGTATCTCCATTCTGCAGTCATACAAGATAGATGTGGTTCCAATATGAGTTCTTTTTACTTTCCACATAACACAATCTTTTTTTTTTGGTCCAGGATTTGTGGGCTGATTCAGCTGCTGGTTTGTTGGTGACAGAATTCTGTTCACAGGCAGAGACTAGATTGTTTCTTTTCCTTTTCATTTTTCTCAGTGCCCGTGTATCTTTCACAAGAATGTCTGTGACGGCAGGTGTTAGTGATACTATTATCGCCATTAGGGATAAGCTTAGGGGTAAAATTGGGCAAACAAAAGTAAAAAGGTATTGGCCTGGAAAAGCTCCTGAATGGGCGGATGATGCCGATGAAGATGGTGATATTAGGATGGCTAGGGCAGTTGCCCTAGAGAAAGCCTTCCCCATTCAAGAAGATTCTGACATTGTGAGACGTGACGATCCTAGGCTTCGTCGTTTGGCTGAGAGTAGGATAGATAATCGCGAAGAAATAAGAGCAGATCATCGGCGAATTCGACAAGCTGAGATTGTTTCAACGATAGAAGAGGAAAACAGAAGGCAAGAAGGATTAGATTTAGAGGAAGAAGATGAAGATGCTATGGAGGAAAAGAGGAGGAGACTGAGGGAAAGGTTGCTTCAGAGGCAACAGGAAGAAGCTGCACTTCTTCCTGAAGAAGAAGAAGAGGAGGAAGTAGAGGACGAAGAGGAAGAGGAGTCGGAATATGAGACGGATTCTGAGGATGAACTAACAGGTCCTGCATTGGTGAAGCCCGTCTTTGTTCCAAAGTCTGAAAGGGACACCATAGCGGAGCGTGAGAGGGTTGAGGCTGAAGAAAGAGCCCTTGAGGAATTATTGAAGAAGCGATTGCAGGAGAGAAAGGTGGAGACAAAGCAAATAGTGGTTGAAGAGATTCGGAAGGACCAAGAAATTCAGAAGAATTTGGAACTTGAGGCTGATACTGGAGATGTGGATACAGACGATGAACTAAATGAGGCCGAGGAATATGAAGCTTGGAAGGCTAGAGAGATTGCAAGGATAAAGAGAGATAGGGAGGATAGAGATGCAATGTTGAAGGAGAAGGAAGAGATTGAGAGGGTGAGAAACATGACTGAGGAAGAGAGGAGGGAATGGGAGAGGAAGAATCCCAAACCCGCAGCCCAACCCAAGCAGAAGTGGAGGTTCATGCAGAAATACTACCACAAAGGTGCTTTCTTTCAGTCGGATGCCGATGATCATGCTGCAACTGTCGGATCGGAAGCAATATTCAGACGTGATTTCTCTGCTCCAACTGGAGAAGACAAGATGGACAAGACCATATTGCCAAAGGTCATGCAGGTCAAGCACTTTGGTCGTAGTGGGAGGACAAAATGGACCCACCTTGTCAATGAGGACACGACTGACTGGAACAACCCGTAAGTGCAATATTTCTGTTACTATTTGCTTTTTTCCTTTTCCTTTCTCCATCTAGTGTGGTAGTTCTAATCCTCTCCTTATTTTGAAATAATCAACTGCTGGCTACCGGCATAGAATAGTTTCACTATTTTTTTTAGTAAATTGGCTGGTCATAGGAAGGTTAAGTTGGCTCCTTCTTCTTAGGAACTGCATTTTTGTCTCCTGATTGGGCGCTTTGAGGTACCCCAAATATTGTTGCAATAGGAGAATAAGAGTTTTGTGATTCAGACTGTTTCTTGATCTTAGAAGGATAGGACATGTCTACAAACATCCATGTAAGACCAAAATCAGTTGGTATTGTTAAGAACACCAGATGATAGCTCTGTAGAAATTATGCCCAGTGGTTTAACTTATGCATATTTCTAGCTATTTTGAATACACACACACACACAGATGTACTCAGATAGCAAAAGTGCAAAAGAAAAAAAAAAAAGGGGTACTGTCTGCATGCTGGATCTGATCTGAACCAGCTTTTATTAACTTGGAATTGCAAGCCTAAATACTAGAGAACCTGGAGTTTAGCATGCCTTGTAGTGGCTGCCTTTACTAGGCAAGTTGTTAGTGCCGTATGAGAGACTAGAGATTGCTGAGTCAACTCACCAAGTCAGACGATTTCAATAAAATGGTCCTAAAAGAAGGCCAACTTGTAGTGTGCTTTGGGTCTCCAATTTAAATTTCTTTATTGGCCTTTCTTCAATCAGGTCACCTTGCTTCTGCTCCATGTATTCAAGATTTTTTAGTTGCCTAACAGATTCTCATGTGGGATATTTCTAGGCATTTTTTTTTGCTGTGAACTGATCAAGTATTGTTGCCGTGGCAAGCAACTTAAAAGTTTGTCTAGGTAGTTAAAAGTTTCTAGGTCAGTCTGCTTTCTGCACTGGCCTTGTCTTCTTTGTTATGGCAACTTTAGTAACTGCTGTAATAGTACAAGACACAAGTGCCATCAGCAATATGGCTTCTTGTTATAATAAGTAGTTGACAATGCTTGAGCATCAATTGCAGAACTTACTGTTTAGTGTGGCAAGCAGCGGGCTTATGTAAGTTCGAAGTTCAGCCTCAGTTGAACAGACAACCCTTCACTGCACAACAATGATGACTCTGGATTGTTGAAATCTTGGAAAATGATTTTGGCACTCGACGCACTCCATTTTTTATGATGGCATTTCGAAATTTGTCTTTTAGTGCGCATTGCTATGCATAATTTTTACACTAAAAGACAAGTTTTGGAGTGCCATCATAAAAAAGTGGAGTTCCAAAATCATCAACCATGTTAAAACCAGGATACTGTATGGTAACATTATTAAGTAGACTTCTGTCCAAGTCTATCTGCTGATGTTCATAGTTTTGTTTTGAAGGCAGGCAATATTGTTGGAAAATTATAGTTAAGAAATGAACTACTGAAGAGAAGTGACGAGTACCTGATTCAAACTTGCAGATGAATTACTTTATATATTTTTGTTGCTGATCAAACAATACGAAAAATATACGTGGACATTGGCTTGGTGCACTTGTATTTCGTATTCAATGAACATGCCTGTTGTATAGATAACTTGTTGTAAACTCTATAGTCATGGAAAATAGATAACTTGTGTGATTACTAGGAAGAACATATCGTGGCTGTTTTGAATTGGTTATTTAATTTATTTTCATTTAGCTATTCTGAATGCTAACGTAGTGTTGATATCCAAATTATGTTTGTTGTGCACTAAAATTTGGATTTGCGGTGTCGCAGTTACTATATTTCGCACAAATGTCGTAATTATTGTTCTTTTGTGTTACAGATGGACGTACAATGATCCTCTTCGGGCAAAGTACAATGCAAAAATGGCAGGAATGAATGCTCCTATTGCAAAACCCAAAGGCAGCAAGAAGCTCAAGGATTGGGAGTCTGCCAAGTAGCCGTAGAAATCTGTATCTTTACTTCACTTCGGTTTGTAGTTTGATTTCTCATCTGTTGGCTTTTAATTTGTTAAGCCTAATTTGCAAAGTAGTAATATTCGGTCAAGGGAATGCAGAACTTGTTTTGTACTAAACATCGAAAGGTTAGCTCTTGCACAGATCCTGTCTGGCGTCTTTTCAATCTTCTCCCCGGCCGACTTATATAAGTTGAGGACTAGTGAAACCAGCAGAGTTCTTCTTCCTGCATCTCCTGGTTGAGTTATGGTTCCATCGTTCCAAGCTGAGTTGTAGATTACTGTTGGCACATTTGGAAGATGAATATGAAATCGGTATGTGGTATTTGCACAAAGACTTGGATTTTAAGAAGGTGGATATGATTTAATATGCCAATCTTGTGATTTTGGATGGAAACCGTATTGGTTCTTGAGAAAACTCTGTCCGCGGTCTCGGCTGCTACGGACTACATAAAATTGGTGTTTGAAACTCAACTCATCTCAAAGCTATCATTCACACGCATGAAACAACTTTATTCATTTTCGGGGTATCTTTCCTTCCGCGTTTCCTTTATAGTCTCTCAATGAATTCGTAATACTCATCCTTTCAATCTCAAAGGGCAGCTACTTGTCATCGTCTGATATAGATCCACATTTGGACCACAAACTGTAAGGCCCCGCTCTGCCCTAAGAACCAATACCATGTCAAACTCCATCAGTTGAGCTTGGACCAGTGGCGGAGCCAGGATTTTGTTCCTGGGGGGACCGGCTTAATAGTCATATATAGCTCCGCCCTTGGCTTGGACACCATTGTTGCGTGCTGGCGTGAACAAAAGAATTTGATCTGGAGGGACCGGCTTAATAGTCATATATAGCTCCGCCCTTGGCTTGGACACCATTGTTGTGTGCTGGCGTGAAAAAGAATGTGATAATGCTATGAAGAGAGAGAGAGAGAGAGGTGATTAGCACTGCACTGCGATTGTTGAGTTTTGGTGGTGTTTTGTGGACAAATATACTTGGAATTTGACTAACGAATTTTCCATAAAATGCTCTATGATAAACCTTTATGCTATCATACAATACCAAAACAGTACGATACTATATCAAAACGTACCAAAACATCCATATGCACTGAACCACATTTTTTCCTGTTTGGGCCATTTGGAAGTTTCCTTGGGCTACTTCACGTTTAGCATGATAATTGGATAGTCATATCATGCTAAATTTCTTCTCCAACCTCTTCACTCCTTTTGTCACTTTTTTAATCTTTTGTTAATTTTTCCACGCACAAAGAATAAGTAACCACTATAATTACTCCATATCTTTCCCTATAGGCTAATCTTCTGATTATGTGTTACACGTTCGTTTCTTTGACCACACAGAAGAAACATAAGCTAACCTAAATTAAGTGGTGAGGAATGGAACCCCATGATAAGAATCGAACCTAAGTCTTTTACCCAATAAAGGGAAGCATTACCACTTGACTATCTCTTCTCATCATTGTCAATTATTGAGTTTGTTTCGTGTATTGGGACTATTTTTTACTCCCTTCTTCGGTAATTGGTTCGCGCTTGGTTTCAAATTGTTGCTCATATTTCAGGAATTCAACTTTTTATGTACAATACATAATTTGTACCCAAGAAAGGAAATAAGTGCCAACTTTTCTTTTAAATTGGCCCTTTATTTTGGGACAGCCAAAAAAGATAGAAGGAGTGATAATTGGTTTTGTCATTTGAATTCTTGCATGATTGATGTAAATTGACAAACAAAGGTTGATTTGCACATAGTACCCATCAAAGTTGTGAAATTTTTTGCCATTCAAACAATTGCTTAGGGGGAGGGATGAGTATTTACGGAAATCGAACCCTGTCCATAAGATAGAGTAGATAAGAATTAACGAATAACGGGGGAAAAAAATTGCTCATTTGAGCACCTCCAATCGGAGGCATTAAATCTAATATCGCACATGGAGCAGCAATTTTCTAAGGCTGAAAATGCTCCAAGTTTTCTTCCAACTGAGGAGACAAATCCACATGAAATTTGGCATCTCTTGTCCACCCCACTTTATAGAAACCTAAATTGCATCTCCAAGGGAGAGAGCAAAATGAGAACTAAGATACATTTGATGAGCCATGTCAACAAAAAGAATTTCAAGGTAGGTAGCAAACTCGCTACGCCATTTTGGTGTAACTCTCTCACTCTTCAAATTTAAAGAGAGAGAAATGACTATTCAAATTGACACAACATCAAACACAATAAACATAATAGTGACGATTGGTGAATTAATTGACAAAAGAGTCCCTTGAAGTGGACTAGGTATAAATAGCTCTTCAACTTGCAACATGTGTCACCAAAGCTAAATTAGGTGTAGAAATGGCTCTAAGAGCTACCACATTGTTACTAATGTCAGAATTATTTTTGTTTGTGCCAAAATTGTAGTGCATAAAACCTTGAACTATGTGCAAGATATAAGACTTCTATACACTAAAATTTTAACACAAAGAAAACGATTTTTGCATTATCGTTTTCCTAATTTTAAAGAGGGATTGTTCTCTTTCATTTTCAGACTTTTGGGGTGTCTTTGTTGGGGGACCCTGGGAGTTCGATTTGCCATAAAATACTGTACAAATCTTGACACCATGTTTGGAAAGGAAAAATTGTGGATGCCTATTTACATTCAAATTTTCTTTCCCTTTTTGGACCTCAACTTTGTATTAACATTACACAAAACCAAACAAGACCTACATCTGGCCCCAATTCTACCACGCAAAACTCACCATCCCAAATCGAATTAACTCCAAATAAAAAAATAAAAAAAACCCTAACTAACCAACAGCCGCTCGCCAACTGGCAATTGTCCCATTTGGCACCCAACTTGTAAAACACTTGATTGGCTCTCCATTTCCAACTCGGCTTGCTCAGCCGCTAACCCCTTCCTCCTCCTTTTCGGCGAGCCACTCTCTGAAGCCGAAGAAGCCGACACAGACGGCTCCGGCGACCTCCTCTTAGCCGTTATCCTCACCGGCTCAGGCTCGTTGGATCCGATTCGGTGAGGGAAATTCAACAATGCCCTCGAGCCACGCATCCTGTAAGCCGCTTTATCATAAGCCAATGCGGCTTCCTCAGCAGTCTCGTAAGTCCCAAGCCAAACCCTCGCGCCATTCTTAGCCGGATCCCTGATCTCGGCCGCGAACTTTCCCCACGGCCGTTGCCTCACTCCCCTATAATGCTTCCCCTTAGGCGGCGCCACCGCCGGCTCCACCTTCAACGGCGGTACCACCATCGATGTAGCCGTAGCCGTAGGTGGCTCCATGTCATATATTGGCTCGGGTTTAACATCCGTTACCGTTAAATTGGACGGCGTCCAGCCAACACTAACGGCGTCACGCAGAAACCCGTAAATGACCATGTCTTCAGAGTCGTCCACCTTTAACGGCAAGTCACCCCATGTCTCCGTTAAGCATGGAATGAGGCTGCTGAAGCTTGAACTCCGGCGATACGCCGGGAATTCGCCAGAAAAACTCGCCGGAAAGCAAACCGCCGTGTAATCCTGGCCGTTCATGGCAGTATGATTTTGGGTTTTTTTTTGTGAGGTGGGTTTAGAGTTTTGATTCGGGAGAGAGAGAGAGAGAGAGAGAGAGTTGAAACTTGAAAATGGGTAACAGGGTAAGGCACGTTTGGAGGAGAGTTTTATAGTGGGAGGAGAGAGAGACAGATTCATGCACCAAATAAACCCGGTGGGGTAGAATTTGCATTAGTTAAATTGGTTAGGGGGTTCCATGAAAGTTCTTGCTCTGCAAGTGGGAAAGTTTGGGTGCGGTTTAATCAAGCACGTGCCTAAAATATCAGAATTGGTTGATTGCATCATGTAATCACATTAGCAATGAGTTTTTATTTTATTTTATTTTATTTTTATTGTATACATTAGCAAAGATAATGAAGGTGTTAAGTGTTAAGATATTAGTCAACGGAGTTCAGAGGTTGTATATAGCGCTGAATCCCAAATTCGTCGTTCAAATTCATCTTCTGTGGGGCTTCAACCTTCACCTCCACTGTGGAGAAAGTGAGAGACAACCAACTTCACTACAAAAAGTTTCTCTATGAGTCATTTATAAGGTTATTTTTTCGCACTCTTTTTTTTTTTTACTAGTATCACTTATTAATTAATCCCTTCTATTTTTATCATTTACTTTCGAGCTCTTTTGTTCGGTGATTAACTTCACATTCCTTCTTAAATAAATCTAGATGCGCATAAGCTGACGCACGATTAATAAACTAAAAATATGTAAACATAGCAGTCACATGTGACACGCAGACTATAGAAACAATCAAAATAATTTAGATAATGACTTTGTCCACATGGGCAAAAAAAATAAGCATCGCTCATAATTATCAAAAAAAAAAAAAATCTAGTCTATGAGTCTATGTGGTAGCTTTGTCGTTTTCTAACATATTTTATACCAAAGAATAGAGATCTTTCTTTTTCTTTTTTTCTTTTTTTTTTAAGGAGGACAGAGTATTTTGTACTCCTCCAAAATGATCTAGAAGGATAAAGATGCACGCATCTGGTTTGAAGATTGCCCAATACAATTAATCAAAATTTCCTAATAATATAGTATAATTAAAACGGATGATAGAAATTGAAAGGGATCCATATAATAGAGCACTCTACTGTGTGAAAGCTTCCTTGGAAACATCGTTTGAGAGGTTATAATGAGCTTTTGAGAATTTTTAAGTTTGGTTTTTGGATAACAAGTGGAGAGATAAATTAAAATAATAATTTGAGATAGGTGTAATGAATGGAGAGAGATAAAGAGAGAAATAAAAATAATAATTAGAGAGATAAATGAAAATAATGATTGAAAATATGAATAATTAATATTTTTTGAGTTGAATATTTTTTTTTAAAAATTAGAATCCAAACAAGGCATTAACTCTTCCGATGGGCTCATTAGCTTGTGAGTTGTGACTGTCAACTTTATTTATAGTGCACGGGTGGCATAGTGCCACCACTCACATATGTGGTCCATCTCACTCCCAGAAATTTACGTTTTTTTTTTTTCTTCTCTTAACTAATATGTTCGGACTAGTTTATATGTATTTTGACTAATGTTGGAAAACCAATCACACCGTTTACTTGCAGTCTGAGGGGGTCTCAATAAATGCCACAACAAAACTCTACATGTTCGAAATCTTATAAGAATAAGCAACTTTATAAGTCTCAAGCTAGGCTTGATCACTAGGCCAACCCGTAAATTTAACTTTTCCTTGACATAGTAAACTCATTTTACATGTACTTTCAATAAAATATGAGAGAAGAAATATTGTATTAAATTGACTTTTACTATACAATTGGCCCTCTATTTATAGAGGAGAGCCAGGGAGCCTAACTATGCAACAAAATCAATCAAACCACAATCTCAATCAATCACGATATTATTTATTGCATCTATTTATTCTAAACACTTTCTATTATATTGTGCAGAACTAAGAATTGGGTTCAGTTGGTGATATTTGGCTAAATTGATTATTTCGGTAAGTGATTTATTTTCTATGACAATTTCTTCTGGTTTCGTTTTTCCTTGTCATACATAGCAAGTAGAGTACCAATAATCTCCCAATAAAGAATAAAAAACCAGTCTTGAATTATTCAACGTTGCTTTATTTGCAAAAAATCTTCAAACAGTAAAAGCTACTTGATCAATAAGAATATAGTAGACAAGTTGTTCATTAGAAATTTGATTGATCAACCTCAATTAAATTATTAATCGGATAGGGCATGTTTGGGGTCTACCATATTGAATTGTCAAATGCTCAACATTTCAGAAATTTGACAATTGATCCATGTGGTCTTCAACTTTGACTTTAATGTCCCTTGTTCATTAATAGGTGCTAAACAAACAAACAAACAAAAGGTATGCCCATAACCTAACCACAAAACAGTGATCGATGCACCTCCAATTTCCCTCGTCACAGCAAAAAAAAACAAAAAAGAGCCCAAATTTGACATTACGGAATGTCAAAAAAAAAAAATTCACTTCGCCCTTTGTCAAAAGTCAAATTTGCCATATATCAATCACCTCCAAAAGGATCGGAAGGCGTTCGTAAAGAGAAGAACGGTGGTTATGTCAAAGTGGCGTTCTAGCATTTGGAGCACGGGTGGCAAAATCCTACCATTCTTTTTTTTTTTTTTTTGGCAAAACGACATTGTAAACAAGTTGAAAGTAATGCCTTTTTAAGCACCAACAGATGGATATGCTTGAATAGCCAATTTTTCTTGAAACTTGTTTTAGATGGATCCTCTTCGTTTTGCCGAGAAAAAAAAAATAAAAATCACACTATAGTATCCATCAACGCCTCTAGTCCATACAGTAGACTTGAGAAGCATGCAAATGAGGTTATTATATATATTTTCCTCCTTCAAATCACTGTTTGTCCACGGCAGATCATAAATCCAAAATTCAGATAGTGGGAATCCATCATATAATAACACGTCGACCTTGGTATTAAATTTCATGTAGATTTTATTAAGTTATTTTGAGATAGCTTAATATTGTTCTATAATAGTAAAATCAAGTGGGTAAGTGCATGTACCCGTGACCACATTAATGGAGATGCCTGTAAGCCAAACTTTGTACTAACTTGATGGCATAACGACCCAGTTTGCGAATACGAACCTCATGAGAAAGATTGAAAAAATGAAGTAGTAATTCCAATATTAAAGTGAAATCTTGTACATCATTTTGCACTAATATTATTGTTATTACTATAATTTTTACATAAATGGCCCAAGTTTACTTTTCAATGCATTTTCGTAACTCTTGTCACTTGAACCAAAAAAAAGCAAAAAGTCATGAATCGCCCAAGTTGAGGAATTGAAGATTCTGTCACGGTTTGGATCTAATTTGAGTTCATTGAAATTTGGACCATTCATTGTCTGAACCGGCGATTATTGAGATGAGCGGCATTCCGGATCCCCAAGTTGATAGAAGCGACAAAGCGGAGAGTCATACTGAAATAGAATTGATGAAAGCCAAGTCGGTACGATTTGTATCAAATTTTAATTGAGGTCGCAGCTGGAAAGTAAAGGTTTTAATTTGTTAGAAAAATGAGCGACAAAGTCAAGCTCGAAGTCCTGGGTCAATGCACGTGCCTTTTGAAGGCCAGCTAATGATTTTTTATTTATTTAGTATTTATTTATTAATGTAGTAGTATTTCACTTATCAATGTGCTTTACAGTTGCATGCTTTCCATTCGATCGTTGTTCACCTCTCTTTTTTTTCTTTCAAAACGGTAGGAGATTACATTCATAGAGATAAACATATGTCAACGAGGGTTGTCAATTCCAAACGGAGATAATAATTAAGAGGCCTAGATACACTAGCCATAAAATTCAGAACCTCACAGACTAATATGACGATCTCTTGATTATCAACCAACAAGAACCTCTTAAACAAAGACAAGCTGGCACCAAGGATAGGCCGGCAAACTCTCGCGGCCATGGCAGCTACAGGAAGCATTCCGACAACTGGATCTCTAAACCAACAAATGCAATCCCAACAAAACCCGCACTCATAAAACATTATTAATGGCTATTAGTTTTAGAGAGACCAGAATTTGGGGTAGGAAAACCAAATTGGGAGAGACCCAAACGGGAGAAAACTCGTCAACAGGAAGGGTTGAAAGTTCACTTCAAAGGCTTGAAAGTCTAGGTTAAATTTACTACTACTACCACTATTATCTTCCGGCTCTTCCCTTGTCCATTCGATCGGCTGTCTAAATCCAATGATCAGTCGGTTAGGTTAATTTGCCATGAGCCCATGTGGGAAGGGAACAGCTAGCGGCACGGCAGCATCCAACTGGGTCACATATGTGGGCTCTACCAGTGCCAGTGTCCGGTATTATCTTTTGTATTTATAACCACACAAAAAAACCACATGTTCGAACCATTTTACGAGCGAGCAATTCGATTAATTTTGGGGCATTAGAGTTAACGATCGGACAAACCCTCCAGTAGCCGCAAGGTGTGTAATGTTTGACCTCTATAGGATTCGAACATACAACTTTATAAAGGATGACCACTTATTTATATCGTCAAGCCCGCTTGGCCAAATCACTCGGGTTTTTGGTGTTAGCTTTTGTCGTAAGAGCAGCATTCAACGGGCTGATGTTAGATCCTGAAGCCATGCATTCTTTGCCGTTAAACTGCTTGCCGACATGTCGCAGAGTGAATTGAAAACAGGAACTTGCTTTCCACTGTTACCTTCCAGTCAACTTGTCCATAGTGTGGGAAGGCAATTCTCCGCTTGAGCATGAAGAAAGGAATGAAAAGGGAGGGAAAATTAAAAAAAATTTGGCTTGTCTGCACTCCAAGGTGAGGTCCAAACAAAAGGTATGCCCATAACCTAACCACGAAGCAATGATCGATGCACCTCCAATTTTCATCGTGATGCAGGGAGGCGTGTTGAAATAGAAGAACGCGCAATAAGGACAATCACGAATAAATATGAACTAGAGGTACTCCCTCTACGAACACATAATAATGAGAAATAATCTCAATTTTCATTAATCAAATCATAAAACAGCTCCATTTTAATGTCGCCCTACAACTTATTTTATACTAAAAACCTAAGACCGAAAAGGAATCAGCAAAATAGGAAGCTGAATCCCGGTGAATCGCTACTTGACTCAATATTACCAAAATCAAAAGATTTGATCTCAATACTAGATAATAAAAGAAAACTTGCCAAAACAAATGGCACTCAAAGCGGAATATTCAAAAATAATTTATAACCAAAATAATAAAACTAAATATCTACTTCTTAAATAATAAACCATTTCCATTCTGCATCACATCGTCACCGCAAAAAAGCAAAAAAAAAGCCCAAATTTGACATTAAGAAATGTCCAAAAAAAAAAAAATTCACTTCATCCTTTTTGTTTTTTTCGATCCGATCACTTCATCCTTTGTCAAAAGTCAAATTTGCTATATGTCAATCACCTCTAAAAGGATCGGAAGGCGATCGTAAAGAGAAGAATGGGTCAAAGTGGCATTCTTGCATTTGGAGTTACTGGTGGCAAAATCCTACCATTTTTTTTTTTTTTTTTGACAAAATGACATTATAAACAAGTCAAAAGTAATGCATTTTTAACACCAACGGATAGATATGTTCGAATAGCCAATTTTTTTTGAAACTTGTTTTAGATGGATCCTCTGTGGTGCTATGATGCACTACAGGTATGTTGGGATCTTGAATTCCATCACATGACTCATTTTGACGATTTCCTTTTTCAAGTATTTGGTGTTTAGATAATCTATCGAATAAGCAATATGATTCAATGACACATAGCCAAAGTAACATTTGTTGGAGAAAAAGGAACAGATCAATGTCCCTTTCGGTTTTGGGTGTAGTGTGTGTTTTTTTTTCCTTTTGGTGTTGGTGGTGTGAGTTTTGTGCGAGATATTAACGTATTGTACCTCGGTGACCTTTGTAAGGAGTTTGGGGTGAAGGTCTTTCCTCGTCGGAACCTATTTGCCTAATTGCTTTCTTTTCTTCTTTTCCGGCCGTTTGGCTTGGATTCTACCGGTCGGTTTCTCCGGTCCGGTCCGTACTGGTCTAGGCTGCTAGATCTGGTGGGTGTTGGTGGTGGGCTAATAATTTTAGGTTAAGGTTTGTTGTTGGTCGGATTTTTCTGCTGCAGTTTGCCCCTTTGCGTGTCTGGGTTGTGCCGGCGGTTTGGTGCACGTTTGGGTTGTAGTGGAAGTTTTTGGAGTTTTTGGTGTTCGGGTGTCATGTCTGGTGCTCCGCTGCGGTTACGTGTGATCGTCGTGCTGCCGGCGGTCGCGTGCCGGAGCCTGAAGTGTCAGCAAGGCTTGCACCGGTGTGGTCCTACCCGTGTCAGATCGTCGGCGGTGGTGGTTCGCCAGTGTCGTCTTGCTTTCGGATGTGGGTGTGCCGGCGTTTTGAGCTCCTTCTGGACATCGTCCCCGAAATGATTGCATCTTGTGCTTAGTTTTCAGGATTGGACTGTTGTCCCTCGGGACTTCTACTATCACTTTCGACGACTGGCTCCTAGTTCGGCAACCTAGTTGCAGGCCTGCTCTGGCAGGGGTGTCAAGAGTAGTGGTGTCCTTTTGGCATGTGCTCGCGTTTAGCTCGTGTTAGTTTTGGTTCAATCCTGTATTTTATGATGTAATCTATCCTGCCTTCAGGCTTCTCCATTGTTTAATGGATTGACTTTTCAAAAAAAAAAAAAAGAAGGAAGAATAGGCTACGTACTTAAAAATTCATCCTTATCCCATACCTGACTTATGTTTTCATCCTGGTCATTTTGAGCACTCATGCTTTCATCCCCACTTAAAAATAAACCCAATATTTTCCTTCTATATACTATTATTTATATACATTTCCTTTTTTCCTTTTGCCATGCATAGAATTTTGGGACCAAAATCTAAACTTGGAGGTCCTCCCCTATTATTTTGGGATAAACACAAGTAACAATCCCTAATTTTATGCACCCTTCCATTATCAGTTTCAAACAAGAATTGGAAATCCTCCCCCATTTCCCTTTCCATTATCAGCCCATCTTCAACCAAAGAAGGTGTTCAACAAGTTCCAAGCCAATGGCGACGGCAAGATCTCCTTCATGGAGCTCGTCAACGTCATGCATGAAGGCTTTGGGATCAGAATCCTCCATGGACGACAACATGAAGAAGATGATGGACGAGATCGACCCGGACCAAGACAGATTCATTAGCCTCGACGAGTTTGCAAATTTCTGGGGCAAGGGATCCGCTAGTTGCGCGACCGCAGAGTTGAAGGAGGCGTTCGAGATGTACGTCCAGGACAAGATGGATTCATCAACAATCACCACCACCATCATAATCCTCGCCAGCCAATAGGTATGGCTACATAATGTAGGAGGCCAATTGTGTCATCAAACCTATATGAATGACAGCACAAGATATGAGAATCCATTACTCTTCGCTCAATTGGTTTTCAATTTATTTGGCTCATGTCGGTCATGGTTTTTCCCGTGGAAATGGGGATGGATTGGCTTTTGTTGTGGTTCCAATTGGTTTTCTTTGGGTGTTTTTTTTATGGTGGTTCACTTGGTAAATTATTTGTAGTTATGCTAGTTTTTCAATCATTTTATGGTTAATTATTTGTACCGTTTATCATAAAATCTGTTTGTTCGAATCATTTTATGTTTAATTATTTGTACCGTTTACCATGAAATCTGTTTGTTTGAATCATTTCATGGTTCATATATTTGAATAGTTTACCATGAAATCTGCTTGTTCGAATCATTTTATGGTAAATTATTTGTACCATTTACCATAAAATCTGCTTTTCACGAATCACTATGGCCCCGTTCAGTTGCCAGAAAAGTACAGGAAAGGATGGGAAAATCAATTTTCCCATAACTTTCCTAGTGTTCAGTTGGCAGGAAAATTCTAGGACTTAGCAATTTAAGTTTTCCTGTAGGAATTACTTTCCTGTAAAAGTGATCGTGCAAAAAACACAGGATTTTGCGTCGCGGGAAAAGGAAAATGAGTGAATACTCACAAAATTTTCCCGAAAGTTTCTTTTTCCTGACAAATGAACAACTAAACCTTAATTTTTCTTGCAAAATTCTTTTGTCAAATGAACACTCACAGGAAAATAATTTTCTTTTTCTTTTGCTTCACCTCACTTCACTTTTTCTGGGAACCAATTTCCCACACAACTTTCTCGACAACTGAACGGAGCCTTATGGCATTTACTGTGAGACCCGGTTCTTTTAAAAAAAATAAGTAAAAAAAAAAAATGGAAAAGTGAGTCTATTTTTATGTGGACCCTCAATGTGATTTCCTAGAACTATTGGGTTTAAGTTTTTTTTAAAAAATGATGGCATGTGCTGTGTGTGCACATGGAAAGCATTTGTTGTGCATGTGATATATATCTAATGAAAAGAAACAAAATAAAAGGGAAACGGAAACAGAGGAATACTCCCAAGAGAGGACAAGGCAATCGGAAAGGGGAAGGAAAGGGGGAGAGAGAAGAAAAGGAAGAAAAAAATTAGGCCCGTGGTAAGTGCTCTAATCGTCTTTTTCTTTTTAGGTGTGTTGTGATTTGTTTACATCTCCCTCTAATTAACTCTAGGGTTTGTGTAGGATTTGGATAAATGAAAACATGTATTCTTTTAAGAACTCAAACACACGCGATTAGGGGTTGGGAATTGATTTCCTAGATGTTTAAACTGAAGTTTTCTTGAGGAATTTGATGTATAATTCCTAATTAGCTGGTTGGAGTGGAATGACAGGATTGGAACCTACTCCTATTGTAGTTGGACATGTGAATTTGCTGGAAAAAACGAATCTTGAAGTGCTGAAACTAGAAAACAGGTGCTGAACTTATGATTTCGAAGCTATGAAGTATATTTTAAGTGCAAAAATTACTTTTTATGTGCTGAAATGTGATTCTATGTGCTGCCAATGAGAACCTAGTTGCAAAAAATGTGTACTTTTTGTGCGAAAACTGAGTATAGTTGCTGGAAATTAGAATTTGGAAGCTAAAACTAAATGTCTGAATGTAGGAATTACATGCTAGATGCTGAATTGCAACCTGAACTATCAGAACCTGTATCAGAGAAGTGGAAATCAATTGGGATATTTAGTTAAGGAGATAGTATAGAGGAAATGGTGGCTAGTGTTTAACTTTTTAGGCATCTCTATACTAATACTTACATGTATGGATTTATGTGTTGTACGCCAGGTTCGGAGGCGGCGACGAGGACCGTGACTCCACGTAGGGAGTGAGCTCGTGTTGGTACCTTTTTGGCTAGGCCTCAAGGTGGGTGTTCTTATTTTTAATAGCAGAAGATAAGACATTGTGTAGAGTTTTTTTTTTTTTTTTTTAAATGGTTAATATTTGGCTTGAGCTCCTAAGCGAGAATAGGGTCGTAGCCTTAGTGGCGTTATAATGTAGCCTTAGTGGTGTTATAATATGGCCTTAGTGGCGTTATTGAATATTGCCTTAGTGGCGTGGATAAATATTGCCTTAGTGGCGTGTCGACTATTGTCTTAGTGGCGTAAAGAGTATTGTCTTAGTGGCATAGATATGGAAATTGCCTTAGTGGCGTTTTGAGTATTATGTAATGGAACGTTATTGTGGGGCTAAATATTCTTGTTTAAATTATTTGATAGCACTTGTCTTTATTGCTTCTCTTATTATGTATTCCGTTCGCCACGCACCGGCTCCATTCACTTGCTTATCGTAGAGGCTGTAAGTACAAAGTGCCCCACAACTATGAATAGTATAGTGGGGTTGAAAGAGTGCCCGCCTTCAAGTAGGCCACTTTTTCTGTTCTCTCTTGTGAACTTTCTTCGCTTCTTGTCGAGTTTTCTTTCTTCTTTTTTTCATTCCCCTTTTAGTATTCCTATACTAGAGGACAGTTCCAAGCTACCATATAAGAATATTCACTGAGCATATTGATAGCTCACACCCCCACAGTGTTTTCTTTTCAGGTGTGTGACAGCATGCGAGTCTACTGCAGAGTCTAGACAGGAGTTGTGTATATAACAGTCTAGTTTTTTGACTCTTTTGATTATGATTTTTGAAGCTTGTGTATGTTGTAAATACCTGTGAGTACGTCTTGTATGACAGTTATTTCCATATATATGCAAGTTAAGTTTTTTTTTATGAATTGGACACTTGGCTGGTGTTTTTATTTTCTGTTTGAGCAGAACCAAGGTGTAGATACGTCCCATTTAGAAAATAGTTTTTCCAGGATAGGGTGTGACATTTACTATGAATTAAACAACTTTACCGCGACCAAGTAACATGAATCAATAATTTCTATACTTAATACGAATCACTATGGAATTTTCTATGAAAAAAATGTTTGAATTTTAAATTTCATCCATAGAAAATGGGAACCAAATCAATGGGCTTTGATTGTTTCGAATGTTTGAAATTTTAACTATTTCCTTTTTGTATCCCTTAGTTAATGTGATTGAAGATATATCCAATCCCACTAATCTAGGAAGATAATTTACACATGGATATGGATATCTTATTAAAAGGGTAAGATAGGTAATTTACCATCTGAAATGATGAAAACATAACCCCGAAAAGTGAGTAGGATGAATACTTATGTTGGATGACTTATTGGGATGGATATTTAAAAACTCCTTTGATGTTCTCTCTTTATTATCAATCAAATTTCTAAACTTTTGGCCAAAAATATAATTTTTCTTGCATAAAACGTGATGATATCTTTGATTGCGGTTAACAAAGGAAACCGATAACGAAAAACTTGAATCATTAAATTGGAACTTTCGAATCATTAAAATAAAAAAACTCATGGTAAACCTATATTGTATTTAGGGGTGTGCAAAAAAACCCATGGACCCGACCCGACCCGAATGATCTCGAGCAGGGGTCGAACATGTGGTTCGGACATGTGCGAGTTTACTTTCTGTTAAAAATCCGATTTCGGTTCGGGTTGGTGCGTTCCTTATCCGTTGGGTAAGACCCGATCCGACCAATCCGAAGTAAAGAATCGGGCTCACAGATGGTTCTTACCACATGTGCGGTTCAATTTGCGGGCCTAAATATTCATACCCGACATAGTCGGGTCGGGTTTTGGGTCAAAACCGACCCCGTCAGATCCGTGCACACCCCTAATTGTATCCATTAGCACCTCTAGTCCGTATCATAGACTCGAGAAGGCTAAATGACGTTATTAAATTTTCCTCCTTCAAATCAATTATGTTCACGGCAGAATAAGGATTCCAAAATTCATGCCCACAGTGCAAATCCATCATACTACAACACGTCATCCTTGGAGGTATTAGATTTCATGTGAATTTTATTAAGTTATTTTGAGATACCTTATTTTGTTCTAAAATATTATCAAGTGGATAAGTGCATGTACCCTCGACCACATTGAAGGTGCCAGTAAGCCAAACCAGTAAGCCAAACTTCGTACTAACTTGATGGGATAATTTTAAAGACTAATTGCATGCGGCTACGAATCTGATGAGAAAGATTAAGTAATTACTATATTCAAGTGAAATCTTGTGGAGTACTGTACATCATTCTGCAACAATATTTTTATTAGTATAATTTTTACTTAAATGGCCTTGCTATGTTGTCACGGCTTGGATCTAATTCGAGTTTATTGAAATTTGGACCGTTCGTTGTTCGAATTAATATCCGAACCGTCGATTGTTTAGATGAACGGCCAAATGAACCGTTCGGCACCGTTGCCAAGCGGGGTGCTTGGCCCCAAGTTGATAGAAGCGACAAATTGGAGAGTCATACTGAAAAAGAAAGAATGGGATAATTACTTGCTGCCCCCTTTATCTATACACGTTTTTGACTTTACCCCCTCTTACTATAGAATGCTACAACCTACCCCCTATATCTTCCAATTCCTAACACATTAGGCCTGTCGTTAGTCTGGGATCTAAAAAATCGCCAAAGAGATAAGTGCATGTCACATGATCTGTAAAAAAGAAAAAATTAAGTGCTCTAATTTTTAATCCGTTTAAATTGGTGGGAATATCTTATTTCTCTGATCATTTTATTCCAAATGATCATAATTAATTTTTGGCTTTAGGGCTCTTGTTAGTTAGTCCTAAGAAATATTTAATTCTATTACTTTCTTAGGACTAATTAACGAGAGCTTTAAAGTCAAAATAATTATGACTCTTTAGAATAAAATGATTATAGAAATAACATCTTTGTACTGGTTCAAACGGATTAAAAATTGAAGCATTTAATTTTTCATAAGCAGTTTATAATCTGTTAGAACCGGTGCGAAGATCTTATTTTTATGATCATTTTATCCTAAAGGGTCATAATTAATTTTTAACTCTAGAACTCTCGTTAATTAGTCCGAAGAAAGTAGTAGAACCAAATATCTCTTAAGACTAACTAACGAGAGTCCTAGAGTCAAAAATTAATTATGATCCTTTAAGATAAAATGATCAAAGAAATAAGATTTTCGCACCGATTCAAACGGATTGAAAATTAGAGCACTTAATTATTATTATTATTTTTACAGATTATGTGACATGCACATGCCCCTTTGACGACTTTTTGGATCCCAGACTAACGGCAGGCCTTATGTGTTAAGAATTGGAAGATAAAGGGGTAGATTGTAGGTTCTATAGTACGAGAGGGTAAAGTGAAAAATGTATATAGATAAAGGGGGCAACAAGTAATTAACCCTAAGAAAGAATTGATGATGAAAGCCAAGTCGGTACGATTTTGTATCAAATTTAATTGAGGTCTCGCGCAGCTGGAAAGTAAAGGTTTTAGTAGTAATTTGTTAGAAAAAGAAAAAGAAAAAGAATTGACTGGAAAGTAAAGTTAACAGTAGGAGTACCACTTGGAGTATAAAATTAGTAAAAAAAGGGTCACAAAGTCAAGCTCGAAGTCCTGGGTCAATGCACGTGCCTTTTGAAGACAAGCTAATGATTTTTTATTTATTTACTCCCTCCGGTCCAATTTGTTTGTCCAATTGTTAAAATTCGTGTCTTTCAAAAATATATTTATATCTTACATTTTATAATTTTTTTTATGATTTTGAAGATTTTGTATAATAAAACTAATTGACATCTATCAAACAAGATCTATATTGCATATTAAAAACATTACGAATTGAAAATTATAGACAATTCTTTGAGAGGTCAAAAGCTCTCAAAAAGTCAAAAGGAGGACAAACAAACCGAGACGAAAGGAGTAGTATTTATTTATTAATGTAGTAGTATTTCACTTGTTAATGTGCTTTAAAATTGCATGCTTTCCACTCGATTGTTGTTCATCTCTCTTTTTTTTTTCTTTCAAAGCAGTAGGAGATTACATCGATAGAATAAGCATACATCAACGAGGGTTGTCAATTCCAAACGGAGACAATACACTACTCTTAAAAATCCAGAACTTCCCAAATTATTACGGCGATCTCTTGATAATCAACCAACAAGAACCTCCACAGTTCAAAAAAAACCAACAAGAACCTCCTAAACGAAGACAAGCCGGCACCAAGGATAGCCGGCAAACCCTTGCAACCATGGCATCTACAGGAAGCATTCCGACAACCGGATCCCTAAACCAACGAATGAAATTCCAACAAAATCCGCACTCATAAAATATTATTAATGGCTATCAGTTCCAGAGAGACCAGAATTTGGCGTAGAAAAACTAAACTGAAAGAGACCCAACCAAGCGAAAACTCACCAACAGAAAGGTTTGAAAGTTCACTTCAAAGGCTTGAAAGTCTACGTTAAATTTGCTACTACTACTACTATCTTCCGGCTCTTCCCTTGTCCATTCGATCGACCGTCTAAATCCAATGATCAGTCGGTTGGGTTAATTTGCCATGAGCTTATGTGGGAAAGGAACAACAGCACAGCAGCATCCAACTGGGTCACATATATGGGCTCTACCGACTACCAGTGCCAGTGTCCGGTATTATCTTTTGTACTTATAACCACACAAAAAAAACCACATGTTCGAACCCGTTTACGAGCGAGCAATTCGATTAATTTTGGGGCATTAGAATTAACAATCGGACAAATCTTCCAGTAGCTGCAAGGTGTGGAATGTTTGACTTTTATAGAATTCGAACATGCGGCTTTATGGAGGACGACCACTTATTTGTATCGTCATGCCCGCTTGGCCAAGCCACTCAGGTTTTTGGTGTTAGCTTTTGTCGTTAAGAGCAGCATTCAACTGGCTGGTGTAGTGTTGGATCCTGAAGCCATTCTTTGCCGTTAACCTGCTTGCCGACATGTCGCAGAGTGAATTGAAAACAGGAACTTGCTTTCCACTGTTACCTTCCAGTCAACTTGTCCTACATAGTGTGGGAAGGCAATTCTCCGCTTGAACATGAAGAAAGGAATGAAAAGGGAGGGAAAATTAAAAAGAATTTGGCTTGTCTGCACTCCAAGTGACCGCAGCCATCCGTCGGATGAAGTTTTTAAGGGTCTAGATTTGTTTTCAATTTATGACCGGTAATAAATTTAACAAATCTGAACCATTGATTTTCAAGATGAATGGTACAAATAGAACCACACGCCATTCTCTACAGTTGATTGCAAAACCTTGTCCTTTTGTTTAGTTGCGAGAGATCAAAGAGGAAAAAGAAGAGAGTGAGATGAATTTTCACACTCTAAACATTCCATAACACAACTTACAGGCCCTAAATTCGCTATATGATACCCCTTCTGTCCTTATTTATTTATAATTTTTCACTATTTGAGACCTCCTATAAAATTGTCTATATGTTTCACTTTTTAGAAGGTTTTTTATATGCAATATAGATCTTGTTTAATAAATTTTAATTAGTGCTACATATAATTTTATGTTTTCAAAATTATATAAAACGTTATATGTTGTGAGATATAAATAATTTTTGTAAAAAGCACACATGACAGAATTTGACAAACAAATCATGAGGGAGGGAGGGAGTAATTTTTATTGGATCTTATGTTAGTTTACCAGAAAATTAAGTAAGAATATAACTAACAACACAATTACGTATACAAATTGACTTGTTTCAAAATACGTGTAATGTAAAATCAAGAACTTAATATGCAAAACTGGCATAGTCATTTTCAAGCCGCAATCCTCTCTTCTTCCTGATCCTTTTGTCTTTATTCCGAGCGTTGAAATTTATCAATAATTGCGGATAAAAAAAATTTTTTTATCAATAATTGAGAGATATTTGTCCTGTTGCTACTCTCATCAGAAATACTTATTACATCACTCCCTTCGTTCTATTCTATTGAGAGTTTATCATGAAAAGTCGTGTCATTTTTCAAATCAAAAAATTAACTACTTTCGTGTATAATTTTTAAAATTTTTTTGCACCAAATTAAAATATTAATCGAGATCTTTAATACGATGCGAAAAATTTTTAAAAATTATGCACGAAAGTAATTAATTTTTTTATTTAAAAAAAGGAAAAGACAGAAAGTGAGATTCTCGATGCCAAAGGGAGGGAGTGGTATTTTAGAAGGGAGCGGGGGGGCTGCTCCCCCCCTTGCAGCTCCCCTTGCTGCTGCCCCCTCCTTTCCGGGCCCACTCCGGTCTCGCTCCGATGATCGGAAAAGTTCACTTTGTAGAGCTCGTCGAGTAGAACAACCATGTCAAAAATCAGCTTGATTGGATATCATTAAGTGCCTGATCGGAGCCCATATAACTCTCGGTCCATGGGTTACAATGGATTTGATCCAGTGTTTCGGATCCATTCTTTTTAAGATAAAAAGGTTCCGATCAAGGACTTAATGATATCCAATCAAGCTGATTTTTGACATGGTTATTCTACTCAACGAGCTCTACAAAGTGAATTTTTTCGATTATCGGAACGAGACCGGAGTCCCCCAGACTGCACAGCCCCCCCGCCTCCTAAATTTTAGAAGAAGAAAAACTCTCCATCATCAGAAGTACCCCAGAAGCAGAGCATTTTGGTCCCCATTATCCTTCTAGTAATTTTACCAAACGATCCTTCCTCCCTCCCTCCCACCCTCCCTTCCTCCCTCTTCGAAACTTCACCTCTCCTCTCTCTCTCTCTCTCTCTCTCTACCCATCAGGCATCAGTACTCCAGCCTATTTATAATAAGCAATCTCAATTCCATCTTTCCACTCAAGTTCCCTCCTTCGAGTTTCAAACCACAGACCTTCTTCTTACTACCAAGTTTGTTTTTTAACGACCTGGGTGTCCAGACTAGCTTTAGCTTACGAGCACACCTCGACTTCAGAACATAAAATCGAATTTCAAAACCAGTCTCTTCCCTCTCACTCCAATGGCCTCCACTTTGGATTTCATACGCCACCACCTCTTTGATGATTCTCCATCTAGCCTTCTCCTCTCTGCTGCATTTTTCGATAATTCAGGTATTCGGATCAGCTTACGTGCACCTGAATTAATCCCGTATGACCAATCCCACCTTCCGCCAACTTCTACTGATTCAAACTCGTCCGAAACCAAATTTCCACAAGCTTCTTCTTCCGATGATGGTGAATCCGTATCTTCAAATTCGAAGCTCCAATTCACAAATTGCTTGAGACCCATCAAAAATGAAACCGACCACTTCGAATTCGAGGCGAACCCAGAAACCATAAATCCAACGATGTCGTCGAGGTTAATCGACCGGCGTCCTTTGTTGAACATATCCATTCCACGGGCTGATAACACTCACGGGTCAGGGATCGGTCGGGTCGGGTCAGAGCCAAAACCGGATTCGGGCGATAATAGACATTACAGGGGAGTGAGGCAGCGGCCGTGGGGGAAATTCGCGGCGGAGATCCGAGACCCGACCCGGAAGGGGTCCAGGGTCTGGCTGGGGACGTATGAAACGGCCGTAGAGGCGGCCAGGGCGTACGATAGAGCGGCGTTCGAGATGCGGGGGAGAAAGGCTATATTGAATTTCCCCCACGAGATTGGCAGAACGACGGCGGCGTCTGAGCCGTCGGTGGAAACTCGCCGGAAGAGAGGGAGAGATGGTGGTGGTGAGGAGAGTGGGGGAATGAAGAGGGAGAGGGCGGCGGAATCGGAGAGCATGACGGAGGGTGGGTTCGCCGTTTGCCCGCTGACACCGTCTAATTGGACGGCGGTTTGGGACACTGCGGATGTGAAGGGTATTTTTGAAGTCCCTCCGTTATCTCCTTATCCTTCCGTTGTGGTTATCTAATGGCGCTTTAGACTCAGCCGTTGTGGCTGGTGCAAAGGTTGAGTGTACGTAGCCTTATTTTGGAGCGATGTGTGTAGCCTTATTGAAAAAAAAAAATGGAGAAATATTGATGTTTTATTGTAAGAAAGAGTGTACCCACTTGGGGTTGTGTGTGTGGGGGGCGTGCTTTGTGAGAAGGAAATAGAAAGAAACTATATGGAATTTTTGTTTCATTGTAATAAGTTGTGTATTATTTTGAATTGGTTGATTCATTTGAAATGGGCCAAACCATTGCCATGTGATGTGCTACATATATTGTCAAAACTGTTAATTATCTTTAATAATTGAACATGTAGTGGGCTGAATTATACTTCTTCCGTCCAATTTTAAGTGTCCTGTTTTCTAATTCTAACTTATGAAAAAGACATCATCGTTATACATTTCACATCAATTTTTTCCTCCACTTTCCCTACTTACCCATCATCATTACACTTTTACTCACTAATTTTTCAAAATGGAATTTACTTTTAGGAACAAAACAGACAATGCATCAACTTTTATCCACTAACTTTACAAAATAGACATTTATTAAGGGGACAGTCCAAAATTGTAATACTGGGCTCTAAATAAGGGACGGATGGAGTATTCAATACCATCTGGGGCGGAGGTTAGCATTGAGCTGAGCTCGAAGAAGATGGACAAAGATTAGCATTCGGCCGAGTCCGGTTAAAACATGACAAGGTCGAGCTAGCTATTTAAGCGTCTGGTGGCATGGCACTATCACGTTGCGTATGCCTAAGCATGATTTAATTCGTACACTTAAAGTATGATTTGACTCATTCGAGTTAGGAACTGCCAGACCGAAGTAGTTTTTATTAGGCTTTAATTACCAGGTGACTTATATATGATGAATAAATGCACATGCACCAAATAGAAAAGGTAACGGTCAAATGGCTCAACTGAGCAGAACGCCCTAACTTCCAACTTTTATTTAATAATAATAATAATATGGTGAACATTTTTCTTCCTGCATGCAGACATAGTACTCGGTCTCTCCATTCACCTCAATGGACTTGTTCCAATTGGTTTTATTATACTATCAGTTGTTTTAGACTTTATTTCATGTCTCTTCTCTCTCTCCCTCTCTCTCTCTCTCTCTCTCTCTATATATATATATATATATATATGTATATGTATATGTATATGTATGTCCTAGACTTGGATTTCTTCCAATTGGTTTCAATAATTGTGTTCTCAGTTTTTAGAGTTACATATTTTTTGTTTCTTATGTAAATGCCTTTCAGGATGTCCTGGATATTTCTTTCTGTAACTAAAACGTAGACTCGATCATAGACTCATTTACGATCTTGTATCGGTAGTGTGTCTCTCTCCACCCGTTTTCAGACACTTTTAATCTCCTCTTCTTGTAAAAACAAAATGATCGGTGCAATATACACAAAGGCCCCGTTCGGCTAAATAAGCCAACTGGCTTATTTTTTTTGTTCTTCTTCAAAAAAAATTTGTATTTATTAGTTTTTTGTCAATTTTTTTGGAGGATTATTGTATCGTGATGACGAGAGAAATCTAAAAAGTAAAAAATTATGATCGAAATCCAATTTTTTTTGAATAAAGACAAAAAAATTGGTTGATTGACTTATTTTTGTCTTTATTCAAAAAAATTAGGTTTCAATTGTAATTTTTACTTTTTAGATTTCTCCTATCATGATGAAGCAATAGTCCAAAAAAATTTAACGAAAAACTAACAAATGCAAAAAAAAAAAAATTGAATAAAGATAAAAAAAATAAGCAACTTATTTTTTAGATTCCTCCTGTCATGACGAAACAATAATCCACAAAAAATTAACGAAAAATTAACAAATGCGAAAAAAATTTAAATAAGGACCAAAAAAAAAGCCACTTGACTTATTTAACCGAACAACCGGAGTCCTGCTAGCGCGCCCCCACGAGGATTCCTTACCCTCCACGATTGGCTGCTTTTCTCGAAAAGGTTCGATCCGATGTATATATACTGTAGTATTATTCATTCACGAATCCTTAGCTTAAGATTCCTTTTAGTACTGTGTTTTTTTTCCTACTAGTTAGGCTAAGAGGTCAGCTGTCGCAGATCGTTACATGTGTCTCTCCCTCCCGTTTTCAGGCACTTTTACTAAGTTAAACCCGCATCTCTCTCGTACAAACAAAAAATGGTCGATGCAATGTGCACAATAAGTCCACCAGACAAAGTCAATCGAGCGATTAAGAAGCATGACCTTCACATCGGTTATGATCTCTCTTTCATGTTGTGGGGCTGTTTGGTATGCGATCTTCATCGTGAGTCAGTTTCATGGTTTGAATTTTAGAACGCCGCTGTGTTGTGTTGTGTTGTGTTTTTCAAAGGACAACTTTCAACTTTTGTTCTTTTTGGGGAAAATTGGAGGTAAGGTTTGCTACGCAGCTTTTGATTGGGTTCAAACCCCTGGCCTGTTTTCACAAGGTTGTTTTGGCCGGTGCGGAAGTAGCAGACAAAGTTGGCCTTTTCGCTAGCTTCCTTTTGAACAACCATTAATAGGTTTTTTTTGTGGTTTCGACGGTTAGGAGTGTCACAGTTTAAGTGCACCTCGATTATTCTCTCCTCGGTTCGGCCAAACGCAGACCATCCATGCAAGCTGAAGAATTCACAAGAGATTCTCCCGTGCGACTTGGACAACCACCAATAATTTAGACAAGTAATCAAAAATTAATACACATTTCACAACCACACCGATAAGCTGAGTCAAAGATCCACAATTACAATCCAAGCCGGCCATAACTCGTCACCAAGGAGAAAACAGTGAATTTAATCATCCGTTTGAGAGAAATTTTTTAGTGCGGGTGGGTATATCTCACGTGGTACCCGCTCAGCACACTCCCGAGCCGTCCGATGTATTTTTGGACGGCTCAAATTAAAACCTTCTTTCTCTTCTCACCCTCTTTTTTTTTCTCTCTCCAAATCCGACCCGTCCAAAACCGCACCGGATGGCTCGGATGTGCTAAGCGGGCACCACCTAATACCCACCCGGCACTGAAAAATTTCCCTGCATTTGGTGTGTAAAAGCAAAAATATACATCGTTTATGATGACGTCGTGATGATGTCAGCACGTTGTGTAACCGGTTGTGTGTCCGTACGTTGTGTTTGTAGCATTTTTGGTGTAAAAGTGATCAAAATTACCATTTCTTCTGAGCATGACAATAAGTGCTCTAGACTAGCGGCGGATTCCGAAAGAGATTAGTTACCCAAAAACTTTTGCTGATCAAGACCCGAGCTGAATACAATAACTTCTCTTCTATAGTGTTGTAAACGAGCCGAATCCGAGCCGAACTTTAAAATGTTTAGGTTCGTTTGTTAAATTTTTAAATGAACTCGAGTTTGAGCTCAATGGAAATTTGACAACCCAAGCTCGAATCGAGCTTGCCTAGGTATGACTCGAACGCGAACTTATTCTCACAAGTCTTAACAAGTCAAAAAATTAGATACTCCACTATTTATAATCTTGTACAGGTCTAGAACAGCAAATAAAGTTTTTATTTTTACATATATAAGTTTATCATATAACTACAAAAACATACTATTAAAATTTCATATTTATATAGTACCTTTAAAAGTTCATACATGTACAAGTTATGAAATTTTCGTTATGTACATCTAAAAGTTCATAGATGGTCAATCTTACATGTGAAATTCTTATGAGAGTATAAATATGTCTTTAGGTTCGCGAGCCTAATAGAGTTGAATACCGTCATGCTCATGTTCAGCTCATTTATTTAATAAGTCTAAAATTGAGATTCAGGTTCAGTTTATTTAGTACCCGAATCAAACTACTAACAATTCATAAACAGCTTGGTTCATTTGCAGCCCTCCTACGTATAACTTGACACTTTTGTTTTGCTCGAAAATAAATTGACGCTTTACTCCAATTCTTCACCAACATAATATTCGGCTGGTTTGCCACGCCGATAAGGTTTTGGTGGTTAAAGAAGAAAGTGAATTAGAGGTATGTACTACAAGAGATTACTTCAAGAAGGAAGATTAGCTTATACTTGATTTGAGTATAAGTTTTTTTTTTAAGTAGTAGTTGATGTGGGTGGGTAAGAGTGAGTTGATAAGAAAAATGTGAGAAATTACTTGATTGTCCTCATTAAATAATTACATTGAGAATACAAAATAGTGAGAGGTAATTCGGTCTTCTTTTCCCATCCGCATTAGCTAACCTTCCTTGGCGCTAGAGAGCTGGTAAAGGAGAAATTTTTCTGTGCCCGGTGTGCACGGCCACGTGGTGCCGATGCCTGTGCGTGCATCTCGGCCATTCCCAGTGAAGGTAGTGGTTTTTGACCGAGTTTACTGTGATAACTAACCTGTTCGTTCCAATCGCTGCTGTCAATTTATGGCACCAAGTTGTAGTAGCAGTACCCCAGCACAAAGGATAAGGTTGAATTGAAACAACGCAAGGGATTCTTCTCCGTTCCATCAAATCTAAAGATCTCAGCGTGAAACCCGTTTCTCTTCACTAACCTTTCCCACTCACTTTTTTTCTTCTTTTTTTTCCAACGATAAGGGGTGTCTGGGATATTTTAGGTGCACATCGGCTAATGTCTTTTTCAGTCCAGTTAAAAACAGATTATTCACAACGAGATTAGGAAGAATTGAATCCTAATCAATTATCCGAGAGCTAGCAAACTCACCAACCGACGGGAGTAACCCTCCGTACTCACTCACCCCTTTTTATACGTACCCCACGACCACACTTCGTAGTTCGTACATCCACTCTCATCACTTTCCCTCCTAGCTACTCCTACGCCAATCCTCTCTCTCTCTCTCTCTCTCTCTCTCTCTCTCCTCCATGATGACAACGACGGAGGAGTTCACAGCTCTGGACCTCATTCGCGAACACCTCCTCGGCGACTTCACCTCCACAGAGTCATTCATCTCCAACCTCAACCTTTCCACCACTTCCTCTGTTTCCTCCGACGTCGTCAACCCCGTTCTCTCTCCGTCCGGTTCGTCCGACTCCATCTCTCCCCTTTCAGACCCAACCCAGTACTCCGCACCACCAACTTCAGACCCACATGATCAATTTGGCGGGGCGGATATCGGTTCGGGCCGGCTCGAGGGGAGGAAGTACAGAGGGGTTAGGAGGCGGCCGTGGGGAAAGTACGCGGCGGAGATCAGAGATAAGAGCAGGAACGGGGCCCGGGTTTGGCTCGGGACGTTTGATGAGGCCGTGGATGCTGCCAGAGCCTATGACTGTGCGGCTTTTAAGATGAGGGGAAGGAAGGCTGTCTTGAATTTTCCTCTGGAAGCCGGAAAGTGTGGACCGCCGGCGAAGACTGGACGGAAGCGGCGGAGGGAGGGCGGAGTTGAGAGAGGAGGAGGAGAGTCGCTGGGATTTGAGGATGTCGAAAAGGTTTGTTCCGTTGGTTTGGCCGTTAACGTCGCCAAGTTAGAAGGTTAACGGTGTTTTAATGGGGCCATAGATTAAGAACTTTGTAAAGCTTTAGGTAAATGTTTGGTTGGATAATTAGCCTTCCAATAGAATGAATGACCATGTAATTAGAGTGAGTAATTACCCTCCCAATAGGTTGAATGTTCACATAATTTGGTGAATAATCATCTTTTACGTACGTTCTATCAATTTTCTTACAAAGTAAGCTTCAAAGTACATAAATATCAAAGAAAAATTATTCAGTTTCGCTTTTATTATAAGAAACTGACCATACTATCAAATCTTTATGCTGAGTCAAATAGGTGGTTCAGACCGGGCTTAGACCAAGTGGCCCTTGAAGTTTGTTTTCAAGAGCGAAGTTGTAAGTTCGAGCTAAGGTAGGAGGAACGTTGATCTTTACTACTAGTATAAATCTAATTCAATAGTATACTTCTACCCTATGACGTTTAGGCCCCGTTCCAGAAACGAAATAAGAACTTATTTTTTGTGTAATAAGAAGGTTTGTTCCTGAAAAGATTGAACAATTACTTATTTTTTGAGAAGACAATTTCAAACTCAAAAATCATGTGCTTACGCAAATAATTTTCCTATCAATATGGATCTTGTTTGATAGATCTCATTGAGATCTTTAATACGGTGCAAAAAAAATTGAAAAATTATTTCTCATTTACGTTATTTTTGAATTTGAAAATGTGAAATAAGCTGCTTATTTGAATTTTGTGGAACAAACCTTCTTATTTTTCTTTGAGAAGTGGCAAAATAAGTACTTATTTTTTAAGAAGGTTTCTGGAACGGAGCCTTAGTAGAATGACAAAACCGCAACTAGCTTGCTTTGTTATTTGGTGGTGAAGTTATTACGTTATTGGAGAAGACAAACGTGATATTTTTGGTTCAAGTCATACTATGAGACTACTCGTACATATGTTCTTATTTTTCTCTTCTTTTTTTTCTTATTGTAACGCCAATCGATAAGTGAAGCTAACGAAGGTTGAATGGTACGTATCTGATTTAAACTTAGGTTTAATAGTTGGTAGATTCCTCGTCACTTTCTAATTGGGTACACGTAAACCCCTGTGTTTTCGCAACATGTGTAATGAATCTCAAATCGAAAAGTTTAAGATTGAACTAGTTGTCACTCTAAAACTCAAAAGGTGTTTTGGCTTAATAACCCTTTTGAACCAAATTGATGGTGTACCCACGTCTGCTATAGTTACTCAAACTCTCAAATAACCTCAGCTTTGACATTTTCTCCCAAGTTAAAAGCAGCCTTGACAATTTCTCCCAAGTCAATAGTAGCTTTGACAACTCAATGTATGAAACAGAGACACAAGGCAATTAAGAAAATTGGTGCGAAATCTATTTCTTCCTGTTCCAATTTTTGTGTGAAAGAGATAAGAAAAAGGACCACAGCGTATTCTCAGGTACACAATCCTAATAAATGCATGGCTTACACACTACAGAATAGAAAGAGATAGGGCCGACATGAACAAATCAAGATCAATTTTAGGGCCCAGGCTCCACTTGGTATGGTAGGTGCATATATATATATAACAAATATTAATAATCGTCGGCCACAGCCCACAGGTTGATCCGTGTAGTATTTAAATTGGTGGGCCTTAACGGTCAGTAGGTCACAAACCAGCGTCTATCAAGGTTATAACAGGCCAACCCACAACTACTTGATCAACTTGCTATTGGGGGCCCAGCCTTTGTGCAATTGGGGGATGATGTTGTGTAGTCGTGTGCGCAGCTCCGAGCCGTTGGATCGTGTATCCAACGGCTCGGATCTCATCTCGGCAATGAACAGCTCTCGATCGTTGATTGCCGAGATGAGATCCGAGCCGTCGGATGCACGATCCGACAGTTCAGAGGTGCGCAGCATGGTGCTGTGCACCTCACTGCACAGTACCAACCCGAAGTCCGCTTTTGTTCTAGTTGCACAAAGCTTTGTCCCTATGTGACAGAGATCCCCAAGCCCCTCACATGTCTATAAACATTTCATCGTCCACAACAGCTGCAAAATGGTACAAATTGAAAGCAAGTATCATGACGAGAATGGACCTCTCTGTATTTCGATTCTGGCAGAGTCAAAACACATGAACACCGAACTATAGTCGACTGTCTTGTTACCTAAAGATTTATTGGTGTCTTCCTAATCTAGATTTCCTCAGAACAACCTCGTGTTGCTCGAACCAGATCGATTTTTACTAGCTTCTCGTTAAGGAAGCTTTCCTCGTTCATATAATTCCACCTTTTTGGCGATTAGGGTACTTTTTAGCAAAAAGTTATAAACGGTAAACCGGTATGGCAACAGGATGGATTAGGAACAGAATGAAATGGAAAACCCAAACTGGTGTAGGGACAATTTCTAAATAGAGTGGTTTTACTCCCAAATGATTAAACTCCGACAAATCGTGCCAAGTCATCCGCCATGTTGTCTATAAACATCAATTTTCAAATAACAAATGTAAGTCCAAAATTACCATCACAAACGACGATGGAACTCACCTTGAGGCCTCAGATAGTAAAAGCTCCATTGTTCAACAGCTGATACTCCAATTTTTCCCGCCCAAACCTGCTAGAGCCAAATAAAATGGTAAAGATCTTGCACAATGCCATTTTGGAACGAACTGGGAAATTTTTGCTTTTCGATATAGCAAACCGTATCTTATTTACCCGCTGCTACGAAACCATAAGTTGAGGAATAGAATTGTCTGGGATTCTTCCACCTTCAAATAATACTAGCTAGATCACACAGATACATAAGGAATTAAGGATTGACAACATTTTATATCCACAGTTCTTTGATAGATTATGTACATTCGTGTACAACGGAAGAGAGAGTGAATAAATAAATTCTGTTGTAGCTGCTTCTTATCCAACGTTCTTGTGTAGAGCAGTCATCACTGAGAGCCTTGCAGCTTTTCAACCAGCAACCAAGGAAGTCATTACCACAACCCTTGTGATCCCAAAACAAAAATTTCTCAATTCGGATGACAGGCATTCGTAAGGCTTCACCTAATACACCATCCCTCCTTGGCTGCAACACGAAGCCGGGGTTGATATGAATCTAAACAAGGAAATGATCGATCATATGTTGTATGACATCTGTGCCTTCCGAATGCATGTAATGATCTTTGACCTGTCAGATATTATTGTCCAAGAGGAATCAGCTTCAAAGTAAATATTACAATAATTTTTGTTTTCAAAATAAAAAGATACGTATGTTCCTGTGTTTTGGGAAAAGGTTATCATACGAAAGATATGGGAGATGAGATTTTTGAATCAATGAACTACACCATACCTACACCATAAATCATTAGAAGAGGTTATGATACAAAAGATACAAAAAAGATCAGACAACGGAAGTGCCCAAAAAAAAAATATTTGCCAAAAAATAGAGGGAGCGTTCCCAAACCAATGGATTACATATTATTGTTCTCCCTGTATTGTATCCACTAGATAAGTTTCTAAACATACGACGCAATGCTCATGAAAGAGAGGCGGTCAAACCTTTTTGAACATTTCTGAAAGAAGCTAATATCCGATTTGACTTCATTTGCAGCCAACAATATATATTTTTGGCGCACAACACCACAAATATGCGTAATATCTTGTCCTAGTGGCAAAGTTGTAGACACCAAGTGCACTAAGTTGTGATACCGTGGGGGGGAGAGAGAGAGAGAGAGAGAGAGAGAGAGAGAGAGAGGGAGAGGGAGAGAGCTACCTGAATCACACTATGCGCAGCAAACCTCAGTCTGCTACTATGAAAACTGACGTCTACTTTTTCCCATGACACACGCGATAGGCCAGTAACAAGTTCCTCTGAACAACACAGTTCACAGAAAAAATTGGAGAAGAAGCACAATCAAAACCAACAAAACATTAATTAAAGCAATGCTCCATTAAGTAAAAATGTGAACTGGGAATAGCAAAAGCTAGTTGCAAAAACTTGTTAGTAAGATGCCAAATATGAGTCTATTGATGTACAACTCAATGAAGATACCAACCTTCTAGCTTATCTGAATCGTCATCTTCCGCCAACATGGAATCACAATGCTCTGTTACCTCTGTATCATATGCTTTGCAGTGTTCTTCATACACAATATGTGGATATTTTTCATTTAAAGAATCCTCCCACTGAAGAGCAATATAATATTTGGTCATTGAACTTCAACCGGCATTAAGCATGATAACCATATGCAAGCAAAGTCTGTTACCTTAGGAAGTTCAGTATTGCGTCTAATTGATGCTGTTCTCCAGCCCACCATATCTGCATATAGTGATATAAAGGAAAACAGGGAAAATGTGTAATATTCTTAGTCTGTATTATAAAACTGAGAACTGAATTAATGGCATCAACAGGATACGGTCATAGCCAACATTCGAATATGCCACTCGGCGTTTGAAAGAACGTAATCCAGACCTGCATCAATGATTGGTGACAATATTAACAGCTATATGCTAGAAGACTTAGTGGCATTGACCACTAAAGAAACTGACAATCTGAAAGAGAAATTTACTTAAGATGGGCTTAAGCTATATACATGAAGTAAAATTCATCGCAATCTTCCACCATGCGTTTGAGTAGTGGAGGCTTTCCACCATTGTCATCGGCCAGAAAAAGGTGTTGGCCCGTTTTCTTAAATATCAAATGACTGAAGCGAACAGCAGCTTTCTCCAACACAGTTACACCAAAAAATAAGGGTACCTGCATATGGAAAGCAAATTAACCAAAGATCAATAACAATAAAACTACAACCACACGGTTTCATCTCAGGGCGGGCATCATTTCAATTAGCTCAGATTCAACATCCAATGGCCAAACACCATCAAGTATCAACCTAGCTGTAGTCAGTTTGGTTTTTTCTCTGTTGTGGTGTTCTGTCCATTCTTGGATGTTTCTTTAGTTTTTTGTCGCCTAACCTCTGCTTTTTTGACGGGCATCGGCTATCCATTTCTAACATTCTGCTGCATGTTAGCAGAGTTGGATCTGTGTGGTCGGGGTATGCCCTGTGCTTGTGTATATATTGCCCTATTCTATCAATGAATCAATTGCTTACCGCACAAAATTATGGTATATAATGCAATTGACTGCAAAGATGAAGTACTTCGCCTTGGGTTTAAAAAAAAATATACCTCAGATGTAGGACTTTATTTCTTGAAAAACAATTGCAGAGGATAAAAAAAGCTTAAATAAAGCTGGACGAGTCAAGATACCAATTCTCAAGCATAAAAATCAGACAGGTGACTAGATGCATCCCCACCAATTCTCTCCACTAAGATACCAAACAAATTTCCACACCACCTGGTCATTGTGTTTTTTCAGATTGCATTATGTTTTCTTGGGGTTGCCATCATGCAAAGAGGTAACCAACATTCTACTCAAACAAACACAGACACTTCCAGGCACGTGGGTTGAGCGCGTAAGACAAGTGTGAGACACTGCCACTTGCCAAACACTCCCATTATGTTTCAGACTCTTTTCTAAACAATCTATCTCCGTACGCGTATTAAGCCCTTCTCTTTTAGATTAGAGTTCCACAAATTTTAAATCTCCAAACTTCCAATTTCTTTATAAAGCAAATTTGTAAATTACAAGTTGCGTTTGTTTCTTCTCTCTCATTCCTTGAATTAGAACCGGAAATGATTTCTTATTATTTAATTGCACTAAAATGAGGATATGCCGTGATGCAAAAATCAAGTAGTTATTATGTCCACATACATATTTATTGCCATGTCCTTGTATAATGTCCTCTCTTTTTCTGTTCAAAAAATGCCATGTCGGTGTGCCTGTGGCGTGTGCATTCATATCCATGTCACATGTCTGTATCGCTATATTGGATTTTACTAAATAACATTCAGATGTTCCTACTATAGACACCAACAAATCAAAGCTGGATTAACACCATCAAATGTTCAGCATGGTTGAAGACTATGATGAGAAGCAAGAAATATACCTGCTTATTACCCCTTGAACCAAGATGAGGAGTTGCAACAGTAATGAAGTTCATAGGCTCCAAACCACCTATTGTACCCTTTGATTCCTCTACGCAGGATTGTGACAATACATCCTTCTCATTCTGCCTCCCAGAAGGTTTAAACAATATCCCAATGGCATATCTTGCCACTAGCCCTCCAAGTGAATGTGCCACAAAGGAAATCTTACGTAGACTTGGTTTTTGCTTGATCACGTGGAGGACCTGGAATTTATGCATTCTGTAAATATTAAACTGCAACATGATGCGTTTTTCTGAAAAGTAAGCAGATTTAGAACTTATTCTCAAGTGAAGTAGTCGGACAATAAAGTAGAGCAAAAATGGAACAAAAAGTAGAGAACAAACCTCCCCTGCCAATCGCTCACCCATAACATCCACACCATCTAATGTCAGCAATGCCGTATTTCGTTCACTACCTGTGACGCAAGTTAACAAACTTGAGATTCGACCAAGATCTCAATCATCACATTAACACATGTATACAGGCAACACTATCCCTGATTTTCAGCATAAAACATAGTTAATAAGTGAACTAAATTCACAGTCATTTTGCAGCATGCATAATGGGTTGAACCTGAATCATGTCAACCAGATAATGGCCAAAATTTCGCACATAGGGAGCTCATAGGTGCTCCATATGTCATAGACTCTGAATAATTTCATATCACATACTGACGTCAAACGCATTGTTTTGGTAACGATGAAATCACAGGACAAAGAAATGGCTTTTAGAACTTTAATCTCCAAAAATTTTAAGGTAACAGAATCCCCCTAAAAGAACTAGCATAGATAACCGTACATAGGATTTTGAATTATGCAAAGGGAGTCAGATAAGTGTATATACTAGAACAGCTATCCAACAAATACGCTTAGCATATAATTCAGTATGGGCATCATCAGCAAGAAATATACCTAGCTTATTACCTTGAAACCAAAGATGAGGAGTAATAGTCAATAGATAATGAAGTTCTATTGGCTCCAAACCACCTATTGTACCCTTTGATTCCTCTACGCATGATTGTGACAATACTCCTTCTCATTAGTGGGATCCCAGACAGGTTGTACAACAATGCATCCCAATGGCATAGTCTAATGCCACGTAGTCCTCAAGTGAATGTAGCCACAAAGGAAATGCCTTACGTAGACTTGGTTTTGCTTGATCACGTGGAGTCAAATGACCTGGAATCTTATGCATTCTGTCCATACGTTCAACTGCAACATGATGACGTTTCTGAAAAGTTAAGCAGATTTAGAGACTTCGATTCTCAAGATCTCAAGTCAGTCGGACAATAAAGTAGAGCACAAATGGTATACAAAAAGTAGAGAACACTACCTCCCCTGCCAATCGCTCAGCCATAACATCCACACCAGTCTAATGTCAGTGAATGCCGTAAATTCACAGTTCACTACCTGTGACGCAAGTTAACAAACTTAGAGATTCGACCAAGATCTCAATCATCACATTAACACATGTATACAGGCAACACTATCCCTGATTTTCAGCATAAAACATAGTTAATAAGTGAACTAAATTCACAGTCATTTTGCAGCATGCATAATGGGTTGAACCTGAATCATGTCAACCAGATATTGGCCAAAATTTGGCACATTAGGGAGCTCATAGGTGCTCCATATGTCATAGACTCTGAATAATTTCATATCACATACTGATGTCAAGTCAAACGCATTGTCTTGGTAAGTTGGTAACAATGAAATCACAGGACAAAGAAATGGCTTTTAGAACTTTAATCTCCAAAAATTTTAAAGGTAACAGAATCCCCCTAAGAGAACTAGCATAGATAACCGTACATAGGATTTTGAATTATGCAAAGGGAGTCAGATAAGTGTATATACTAGAACAGCTATCCAACAAATACGCTTAGCATATAATTCAGTATGGGCATCATCAGCGACCTAGATTTCAGAAACAAAAAGACGATAATAGATAATGAGTTCTATTGCTCCCAAGAGATGATCGATGTTTTCTCCTTTGTTAGTGGGATCAACATCGACAACATGCATCAAATAAAGTTAATGACGTAGTAATTAGTAGCAAGTTGCCAACAATTTTTTGCCGTCATGGAGTCAAATGACTAAATCTTTGATTGGTCCATAAGTTTACCAGACCATTTTTATTCTTACATAGATCAGCCCATGAATAACTGAGGGTACAATAAACGAGTTCCTTGGACAGTAAAAAAACAGAGCAAACTCCAGAAGAATGAAGGACAGACAGAATAACAAACTTAACCACCATAATGCACCAATTAATGTCACGTGGACTTCCTTGTTGACACTCGGATAAGGCTACAGAATCCGTGTCTGACATGTGGAGTAGAACATTCACTTATCGAAAATATTTTGTAACCCGAAGTTACAAAAATCATACATAAAACATCTATATCATGCATGAAATGTCCTAAGGTCACTTGTAAACACCATCTATCCCAGAAAATAGAGAAATAGAGGAGTACTACAAGATATGGACATTTCAGCGTGCCATGTGTCCTTATGATGAAATTAGATGCACCCGACACCTGAACGCATATCTGCACCCGTCACCCATGCCCATAAAACATATGAATACCAATATCATTTGGAGGGGGGGTGGGGGTGGGGTGGGGTGGGGGTGGTGGTTTGGTGAAAGATGGATGGTTTAACAATCCTCCTTACAATGGACGAAGACTTTATCAGGGAGCATTCTAACAAACTGCTCAGCGGCAAACTTCCAATCCGCAGCACTGAAAAAAGAAATTAGTACCTATGAGAACATATAGCAGGCAACAAATATTTTCATGATCAACATGAAGTAAAAGTATATCTAGAGAGAGCAGAAGCATTCCACAAAACATCAAGTGAAGTTGCTCAGACGAAACAATCCCCATGAAAGGTGTACAACATCCTTTTTTCTCTGTCAAGATCCACCACTAGAAACACAATCCTGCCTTTCAGTTAGCCCTCAGTCAAGCTTAGAAACTCCCAGTGGTTCCTTCTCTACGGAAAATCTTGTCAAAGGAGATATTCAAGTGAAAGCGGGCAACAAACCAAATATATGTACAAGAGGTTTACAACAATAACAACACTTTCAATGATATGTTAGGGCACGTTGTGAGTGCAATAGAGAAGATGATTGACTTATGTGTGTCTTTGTCATGTATACCGTGTAAGCTTCACGGCAACTTCTAATTGCAAATCAAGCAGTTTAGTGAAAAGAATGAGGAAATTGCACCAGAAGAAAAACAGGTGAGGAATAAGGAAAGGTGATTAGAAACAAACCCTTGGTGAGACTTTGCATGTTAAACTTTACAGAAAACATCATTCGAGGATAAAATATAGCCAAGCTTCTAAGCTTAGAAACTTCTGAATCCATAATCAGACACCATCAAATTGAAATTCCAACATCTTTGTTGAATAGCAAATTCAACAATTCATCCAAAAATATAAAATTCCCAACCGTTAAAAGTATAAAAACATAATCTCCAAAGAAAAGCACAATAATCCAGTTACACAACAAAAATATTGGCACAAGAGTGTTTTGGTTCCGTATATCTAGGTTATATGATCTCTTTAGTTTTTTTTTTGTTCCTATGACATGGCCATGTGCACAATCTACAACAACAAGAGAGAACAATAACCTAAATGTTAAAGCATCCAACTAAAAACCAATTGGCAATAAGTGGAGAGAGCCCTCAGACTCATATACTAATTTTGAAGGTTATAATTAATTTTGGAGAGGGCGCTCTATGGAACTCTCGACACCTGACCATCACGTGGAGATGTAAAGAAAGGATCCATAACATTGCAATCCTATCGTAACAAGATGCACTTAAGGCACAAACAACGGGACAATCAATCAATAATCTTGTCTAAAAGCCCTTGAAATCCTAGCTCTCATACCATGTTAAAGCATCAAACTCAAAACCATTTGGTAATGACTAGAGGCTGGAGAGGCGGCCAAGCTCATATACTAGTTGTACAATTTTGGAGGCTATTAACCAATGTGGGACAAGCTCTAACACTCAAAGTTCTCAAACACTAATAGCTGAAAATGGAAATTTCCCTCCAAATAAAGCATCGCTACCTAGCTGAGGACTGTTCTGAAAAGTCCAATTTCTCTACTCTTTTCTCCTACGTAACGAAATTGAACAGAAAAAACCTCCAACGTCCTCAACTTCCGAACTGCGTTTCTCAATCTCCCACGCTAACAAACCAAAACGTACCAAACAACAGATTCGGAACCTAATAAAATTGCAGGAATCCGCGATCTAGTCAAAGCATCATAACTTATAAACCAAATTAAGGCCATTTCTTCGTGGACGTGAGCGTAATTGAAATGTATAAACGCACATACAGATAGGTAGATAGATAGATATAGACATACGAAATAAGATATAGACATATGAAACAAGACCTTCCGAGAATTCCATGAACCATGACGACGAGATGATCAGCGGAAGCAGCATCAGATTGGTTACAGCTCCAAACCACTTCGCCCCCATTCGCCGTTTCCGACGAGCACGCGCCGGTCCCTGCCGTATCGTTTTCCATTATTACTCTTGTTCCACTCAGCAGCGCTAAGTTACCTACTAATTACCGGAAAACGATTTGTAGCGGAGAGAGAGAGAGAGAGAGAGAGAGAGAGAGAGAGATGAAGTAATCGATCTTGGAATGCAGTCGTGCAAGGAAGAAGGCTGGGCAGGGCGGGGGGGATTGAGTAGAGTAATCGCGAGAGAATCGTGAGTTGGTTGTGACTTGTGAGTTGTGACGAAGAGAGAGCGAGGCAGAGAGACAGGGGGTATATTATGTGCTGGATTTTCTTTTTATTTTAGATGAACTTTTTCACGGAAGCTGCGCAATTACATCCATCTGTCTCGACATTGGACGATTCGAATTTTGAAAAAATTATTCGCTAAAAGAGTTAAACTCTTTGTGGAATAGTTTTTTTACAATACGGATAGTTCAATACACTTTGAACGCACCCAATTTAACTCCGTAAACGCGAATACACAAAAAAAAGTTTTTTCTATTTGTCTTTATATCAACCAAATGTGGTCCAACATATAACTGGCATTGATTGCTAAGGGACCATTTACGGGTGTAAACCAATCCATTAGTTTATTTTTGAAGTATCCAGAAACAATCAGCTCGTCAAACTTAGTTCAAAAGAATTTAAAATAAAAAAACTCAAGGTCCACTTTATAATAATTTAAGATTTAAGAGTCGCGTACATAGAATAGGATTGGGTTGAGTTTTAAAGATCTTTCACTTATAAGTAACCTTTGAAATTCAGTCGGACGTGAATACGATGTTAATTACTGTATATGTTTGTACTTATTTATTAGTGCGAAAAAATCAAAATTTTCTGTAGTACTTAGTATTTTTTTTTAAGATTCTTATATGTATTTACATATGTATGTCAGAGAATTTGATTATTTCAACTACTAATGATCCGTGCAGTCATGCAAACAAAATAAGAGAAAGTCCCATGCTAAATGGAAATTGACCATATATAGCTGTTTCTATAATTTGGCACCAAATAGTGGGTTTGTGCCCAATTTTGGCACCACTTCTTGATTCTGTCGGCAGCATTGGATTGAAATATTATAACGTGCCGAATAGATCGCGATCGATCTATTGCTTTTAGGAATCCGAAGCTCTCTCCCTCTAGCTCCAGAAATCCCTAGCCGCCGCTTTGGAGAGGAGGCCTCTGACTCTCTCTCCCTCCTCCCAGGGGCGGACCCACCATAGGGCACGTGGGGTCACGTGCCCCCACGTCCTTTAAAAAAAAAAATTTCGATTTTGTATATATATTACTTATGTTGAATGTATACAACAAGTTGTTTGTTGTTGCACTGGCAAAGCACTCTCCTTTTAACCAGGAAGGGCAAGGTTCAAGACTTCCCCCGTTCGTACATATGTTTCTTTTCTACTGCTTTTTTCCTTCTAACCTAGTTGTCTTTTTGTTTGTTTGTGTGTGTGTGTGTGTGTGTCTTTTTTTTTTCCCCCAAAAGGCACTAAAAAATGGTACCTTATTTTTTATACTATTCGTGAGTTCGAGTCTACCCCCACATTTCATTTGTATGCTTTTTGTTTTCAAAACTGTAATAGTAGGGTTAGTAAAAAAAAATAGATGATGAACATGTGATAATGTACGTAGTTTTAATGCATTTAGTCAAGGCACGCAAGTTTGCCCAAATAACTAATTATTAAAATACATATATTCTTTAAAATTGTTAATTTATCATGAATGCCAAAATTATTTTAGAGTAAATGTGCTTAACTGTAACTCGTTTATTACGGTTACAAAAAAAATTGGTGCCCTCACTATGTCAAATTCCTGAGTCCGCCACTGCCTCCTCCCCCTTCGCCCCCTCCCCCTCCTTGCCTCGTAGTCACCTGCCATTTTGGTTTCCCGTGCTTTTAGTTTGGATTGTTTGTTGCTTTGGTTCGGCATGGTTCCCCCTTGCGGTGGCTTTGTCCGGCGATTAGTGGTGGTCCTCAACTGTTGCTGCTTTGGTCCGGCATGGTTCACTTTTGCCATGGCTTTGTTTGGTGACAAGTGGTGATCCTTAGCCCGTTGTCCAGCTCAGCGGCTCCAGATCTATTATACTCGGGGCCGGCGTTGTGGTAATAGGCGTGCGGTTGGGGGTGGTTTTTTCTTTTCTTTTTTTCTTCTGGTTTTTTAGTTTACTGGTGTTTGTCCGGTCGTCTTCCGGTCTAGGTTCCTCTAGATCCAGCCTGTGCTGGTCTGGGTTTCCCCCAGGTCCGGCGATTCTGGTGGTGGGCTGCGAAATAAGGTAGTTAGGGTTTGTTGGGTGGTCGAAAAAATTGGCTTATTGACTTATTTTTGTCTTTATTCAAAAAAATTAAGTCTGTCCAAGCTGCAATATCCTTCTTGATTGATCCCTAATCTCGAATCGACGAATTCAACGCTTTCACTTTAGCTCGATCAATAGAACGTCAGTTAGTTTAATATCCCATTTGAATGAACATACAACAGGAGCCATTCTTAGGAGCTTCAAATATCTTGGACTCCAATTTACCCCATAGCAGATGCCAAAAAAGAGCCATGATTCGCAAGATCAAAGCCTAACTCCTTAGTCGGCTTACATTGGCATTCCCTAAGGAAATTTTATCGTGCGCCTGAGAGATTTCTCTAGAGGGAGATATAGTGACCACTGTCTAAGCTTTGAGAGAGGGCTGCAGTTAGGGGCACATGGATCAGATCAACCTGCACTTTATAACCTCTTATCATGTCGATGCAATAATCTCTTAAAAATTGATAAAATATTAATAAATACAAAAAAAATTTAAATAAGAACAAAAAAAATTAAATTAGTTGGCTTATTAAATCAAATGGAGCCTTAATTTTGACTTTCCAATGAAGCATGAAGTTGTATAATTTAGTTTTAAACTATGACTAAGGCTAACAGCTGCTACACGGCGTTTCTTAACGGTAAATCAAATGTCAAATCAAACTCAATCTTTACCAGTGAATGTCAGATGGCAAAAGAGATGTTATAAAACTAACAACAACCTCTTCAACTCTCAGAATATTACATAAATTCCTCTAATTTACTTTTAAACCTTTGTCCAATTACCCTTTGAAATTCCGACGTACCCAAAAAAGAAAATAAAAGAAAAATTACCTTTTGAACTTTATTCCTTGTTCCCATGATTTCTAAACCTACTTTTTACCTCACCGTCGCAACTCTTTTGTGCGTGTTAACTCTTTTCTTTCTTTTTTTTAATGTTTGTTTGACATGAATTTGGATAGTTTTATGCTTTATCCCATATTGTTGGTCCTCGGCAAAAAGATGGATAATTATTTGATAAAAAAAAACTCTTGTGCATAAGTCTTAAATTAGTGGTCCCCAAACTAAATAACTAATTGAGATCTTTAATTTGGTGTAAAAAATTAAAAATTATTCACAAAAGTACTTTATTTTTTGATCAAAAAACTGCACGAATTTTTGCAAAGGACTAACAATAGGGAACAAAGAGAGTATTAAAGTTTTTGTACTTAAATTCATCTCAATGAGAGAAATTTAAAATTTTAAAATTCATGATAGACATTTGATTACAATATCTGGTTGCTTTACGTTTTCTTATCTTCAATAAAAAAAGATTATGCTTTAAAGTATTGATTGTTTTGCATTCAACACTATAGGATAGACATTTGATTTTTATTCCATACTTTTAAAACTGATCGAAACGGCTTGTTTGCTGGTGAATAAGGTTTGGATGGATAAAGAAAAAAGATAGACAGGTGATGATATTTCTTAATTAATTTACATTAATAAAAGAGTTTGAAAAAGAAGGGAGCTAGAATCTAGTATGTGTCTAGAAAGAGGGTGGATTTGGATTTAAAAGTCAAATAGTAACTTATTTTTTTTCTTTATTAAAAAAATTCTCATTTGTTAGTTTTGTGTCAAATTTTTGTAATTTATTAATTCGTGTCGGCGAAAGGAATCGAAAAAAGTATAAATTTTTTTATCGAAACTCATAATTGTTTTAAAAAAGACAAAAACAATTAAAATAAGTTGTCTTTTTTACTTATTCAAAAAAATTGAGTTTCAATCATAATTTTTTACTTTTTCGATTCGTCTTGACGAGACGAATCAATAAGTCACAAAAGTTTGACACAAAGTAAACAAATGTGAAATTTTTTGAATAAAGATAAAAGAATAATTCACTTGACTTTTTAACTCAAACCACCTAGAATGATTTTGGTCCAAATGGAATTACTCTTATGTTACAATGAGGAGAGGAAGGAGGACAACTGGGGTAAAAGAGTAATATAAAATAGAGTTTTTTATGAAAACATCCCTCAAACTATCACTCTTTTTCTACTTTGTCATCAAACTACCAAAACCATCTATTTCATCCTTCAACTATCCAATTACCACATATTAAGTCCAATTCCTAACTCTATCCACAAATTTGGTCCCTGAATAGGTTGTGTTCTTACTCTCTCTCTCTCTCTCTCTCTCTCTCTCTCTCTCTCTCTCTCTCTCTCTACAAATAAGTATAACTGTTAAAAAAGAAAATAATTGTGATTTTGGCACTCTAAAATTTGATAGAGGGGCTCCAAAATTGAATTGTATTGATACATAAAACGACGTCGTTTTGCAACCCCTCCATCAATTTTTGGAGTGTTAAAATCAATTTCCAAAAGAAAAACCCAAATCATTGCTTTCCAGAACAGAGATGGAGGGGAGGCCAATGATGGTTTCCCAAAATTAAGCTCAAGAAAAATAAACATATGAAAGAAAGAAAGAATAAGATTTAATGAAGGAAAAAAGAAAAGGTAGTGTGGAATTTTGAGACAAAATTTTTGTGTTGATGCTTCTCTGGGTAATGGGTGGCAATTGTTAACACTACAGAGGAGAGTCGTTTTCTTCTACCCCACTCTCTCCATCTCTCTCTCTCTTTCTCTTTCTCTACATGAACCCCATAGATTTCTAGATTTAAGGGAGGCAAAATTCCATTTTTGCCCTTTAAAGAGTCACGTGCTGGATTTTCCTTCTAAAAAGGTGGATGGCGTTAGGATATAGACAAAATAGATGGATTTTAGATAGTTGAAGGACGAAATATGTGATTTTATTAGTTTGAGGACAAAATAAAAAGAAGTGTGATAGTTTAATGGATATTTTCATAAAAAACCTCTATAAAGGACGCTGGGGGGCTGCTGTCCCGATTTTGGGGCCCACCCTGGTATCGCTCCGATAATCGGAATCGTTCACTTTGTAGAACTCGTCGGGTAGAATAACTATGTAAACAATCAGCTTAATTGGATATCATTAAGTGCCTAATCGGAACCCAAATAACTCTCGGTCCATGGGTTAATGTGGATTTGATCCTGTGTTTCGGATTTTAAGATAAAAAGGTTCCGATCAAGCACTTAACGATATTCAATTAAGCTGTTTTTTGGCATAGTTGTTTTACTCGATGAGCTCCACAAAGTGAACAATTTCAATTATCGGAGCGAGACTAGAGTGGACCTCAAAATGGAGCACAGCAGTACGCTGTTGTCCCCTTGGGCACAGCAGCCCCCCATCGTCCCTTTATGAAATACAACACTAGGGTTGATATTGCAATAAGCAAGAAGTACAAGATGGCAATGATGTGTTTGGGGCATGTGTCAGACCAAAAGTTGATTAGTAGTACTTCATTTACCGACAATAAAGTTTATTTGATCTTTATCAGGCCCTAGCAAGCACCCGTGAGCACATTTCTTAAACTATAATGGGGTAAATTTTTAAAAGTGTTAAAAGTGCTGAGGTTTTGTTTCAGAACACCTTCTTAAAAATTTAGTACCTATTTTACATTTTTAAACTCAAAATTAATGTAAATAAAAAATATTTTTTTAATTTTTTTTACGCCGTGTAAGAGATCTTGATAAGATCTATATTGTTAGGAAAATTATTTACACAAACATATTATTTTTGAATTTGAAATTGTCCTCTTAAAAAATAAGTACTTATTTTCGGTTCCGGAACGGAGACTAAGACTGCAAAAGATGTCATACTTTTTTCTTTGTATTTTTGTGAAGAAAAAAGGCCCCTTTAAGTGATGTAAAAAAACTCGTTTATTACATAAACTCTTAGCATTTTTGGAAAATTAAGGCCAAGTATAGAGCCAATTTTGGCAACCATTAGACATGCTCAAAGTCGAATTAAATGCCTTTTTAGTCATTGAAAATGAAAGATCAAATCCTTATGCAAGAAAGAAAAATGGGAAAATGGTGCCGCATGACGTGTTTTGATAATTAATACTTGTCAAGGACATACTGAGAACATTTGTCAATACTGAAAATGTTATTGACAGGTATTAATTATCAAAACATGTTTTTAACCGTCATTTTCCCAAAAAAAAAAAAAACTACAAAATGCCTTTTACTTCAAGCAAACCCACCATCATTAGGCGCCATGGCTAGTGGGCTTCCATGTTAGGCCTTGTTGCAGGTTGGCCCTGACTTTTTGGGCATTCAAAAGTAATCACTTTGTTTGGCTTTGAGTTTCGAGATTTTATTTTTTGATTTAATGAGTGGGGAGAGATAAATACAGAATTTTTTTAAAAATCGTGCAAATAGTAAAAAAAATTCTCAGAAAATTGTAAAAGAATTGAAGATTCAAGGCATTCAGCCCACTGAATAACAGTCCAGGACTTGACTGTTTTGTATCTTTTTATTGGTCTTGTGCCTTTAAAGAGCCCAATCTCAATGCATACCCCAATAAAACAAAAGCCCAACACCTGCATCGATACTTTTCGACGTAAATGTTGGGTCATAAAAGCCCGCAATGGAGAGCGCAGTATTTGCAATATTATGCATTCTTGTAATATTAGTGGGGAGTATCGGGATCCGGGGATACTGTACCAGGGGTGCACTATAGAATTGTAGCGTTCAATTTGAACAGTTTAAAAATTATTTTAAGATCTTATATTTTTAAAAGTAACCTACAAGTTATCTTACCCGTGAATGATGTCTGAAATCTGGAAGATTGATTATATAGATGGATGACTCAGAACGTCGACTGCACGTTTGCAATGCACCCTTGCACAACGACGTCCTCGAGTCCAGACTCCAGAGTACTGACAATGTTTTTTTGATGCTCTAAAAACAAAATAATTCAAAAGATTGAAAAAGAAAGGTGACAAATCTCAACCGGCAATGACGAAAATTGCCATTGATGATTAAAGAGAATCCATTACCAATACGATGCTGATTGAGGAAATAGACAAAACCAAAAAAACAAAGGCTTTGTTCGGTTCCCTTTTTAATTTTAGTTTTAATTTTGTTTATAATCATTACCCTACTACTTTCTCCAATTATTACTCTATTTTTTCAATTATTACTTTCTCATCTCTCTCCAATCATTACTCTATTTCTCTCTCCACCCACTACCAAACCTAAACTAAGCTAAACTCCCAACCAAACACAAAAAAAAAAAAGACAACAACGTGAGTGGGGATCAAATACAGGAACAGTAATTTAACCAAAAAGCTATACACACAACAATAAGTCAGGTACATCATACACATCTACCGACCACTCGTCGATCACTCCTCTCTCGCATATGTGTGGGGTTCATTGCATAATAAAATTTATGAAGCCGACACATATAATTATATATTATTAAATAAAAGTGTTCAATAGAAATGTACATATCATTGTGTGGTTGGAGTGATTAAGCAACGTAACGGTCAGTGCAAACAAACGAACTTAATTGGCTTGCATGCTCCTAGAGCTTTAGCATGGCTACGTATATATTCACTATCTATCACACAGGAACATGGAATATTCTCCCACCAAATCTTTTTATTTCATAAGATCCACGGTCGTTGTATTTAAAATACCCATAATCTCTTGGGGTAATTATAGATTCTGTGATGCAATCCTAATTAGTCAATCAAAATTAAATGAAAGTACTATTTAATTTTTTTTCTTCTTCATTAAGCTAATTATCGTATAAGGTAAAAGGTGAAAAAAAAATCTAGATTGTTTTGGTTTGGGGTCTCTAAACTCAATCCATCTCTCTCTGCACACGGTCTCTCATTAGCTTTTTCCCCAATTATTACTGTGCTCTCATTTTTCTATCCATCTCTTTTCACTCATTATCCCTAAAACCTTCCTCAAAATTCAAACCAAACAGAGTCCTCGTGTTTTGGAAATCTTTCAAAGCTCTAGCATATGGGGAGAAATTTTTCAGTGTCGGATGGGTATCACGTGGTGCCTGCTTGACACATCTGGGTCGTCCATTTCGGTTTTGAACGGCTCGAATTTGGAGAGAGAAAAAAAGAGAGTGATGGCATGTGAGGAGAGAGAAAGTTTCAATCTGGACCATTTAATACACTTTTCTACGGTCTCGAATGGACTGTTCAGACATCACGGGGTACCCTCCGACACCCAAAAATTCCTCAGCATAGCACAGGGCACAAAATTGATAACTATCATACAACTAAGTAAAGCTTCTCTCTTTTGGACGGTGGGTTACCCAACCGTCGCTGTCCAAAAAGTCTACACACATATACAATTTGTGCACATATTTTATTGTGGGGCTCACCACGGGTCCCACATAAATCATCCGAGCCGTTCATTAAATATAAAACTTTTTTTGAAGGGTCCCCGTAAAAGCTCAATCCGATACCTATAGGTACTCGATCCAACCATATAACTTTTCATTATCCGAAAATCTAAATGAAAACTTAGATGGTTGGAAGAAGCATATATAGGTATTGGATTGAGTTTAATTTTTACGGGGGCCCTTGAAAAAATATTTTACATTTAATGAACGGTTTGGATGATTTGTGTGAAATCCGTAGTGGACCCTACAACAAAATCTGTGACAATCCGTACACAGATTGCTGTGTGCAGCAGGACTCGTCACCGTCACCGTCACTCCTTCCCTCCAGGCTCCAGCGCCATCGCCGAAACAGCATCCAACTATAAAGCCCCCCCTCATTCAGTCCTTGCCCTTGAATTGGTTCCGATCCGTTACTCTCCTCCTTTGACATCACTTTGCTTATCCCATACGCCGCCCCCCTCCCCTATCTGTAAAAATCATCAAAGATTTAAAAAAAAAAAAAAAAATTCCCGGGGGGGTTTTCCTATTCACATCAAGAAAAGCATCATTCTTCAAAATCCCCACGCCTTTTCTCCCCTTTATTTATACGCACAGTCCTCGTGCATATTCCAGAATTCCCGATCAATTCTCCCCCAATTCCATGAATTCCTTGAGATCATTCCTTTTCCTGTCCCTTTTCTCCGTTTGTTTTTCCCACGAATCTTTTAATCCTCATTCCAGTCACCTCCTTCCAAGACCTTTGATCCTCGAGTACCCTTCAAACGTCGAGACCCAGTTCAGGAATTCGGGAGAGGAAATTGATTTAGAGTGTACCACTTGGAGATTCGCTGTCGAGGCCAACAATTTAAGTCCATGGAAAACAATCCCACAGGAATGTCGCGATTATGTGAAGGAATACATGATGGGCCGGGCTTATAGAAGCGACCTTGATAGGGTTTCGAAAGAGGCCGGTGAATATGCCATGGGGGTTGAGTTGAATGAAGATGGGAAGGATGCTTGGGTGTTTGACGTCGATGAGACTCTGCTTTCCAATCTTCCGTACTATATTGACCATGGTTATGGGTAATGTTCTTTGAACTTTCTTAAAATTTTCAATTCAATTGGGCTGATTTTTCTTAGATGCTGATCCATATTCAGTTTTTATTAGACGTGTTGATATTCCGGATTTTTCGCAATTTACACTTTATCTGACGCAATGGGTTTTGATGGAATTCGATTTGTCAATGTTGATGTAGTATCTTTTTTTTTTTCCCGGTAAAGGTACCTTTAGCATTATAAAGCCTAATTATAAAGCCTAAACACATGTACAAATAGTACAACGAATGAAAACACAAACCCACTCCTAGCAGGTCATGCAAGACCAAGCCAGAGAGTAAATCAATCAAAGTAATAGGCACAAGTGCCCATCAAACAACACTGCACTAACAACAAAACATATGAACAAAAGGAAACACTAGAGAATGCTCCATTCCCTGCATATGTCCTTGTTTCGTAGAGAAGAATCCAACATCCTCCAAGACAGCAAAGCATCATGAATGGAATTACAAACTGTAGTAGCAAGAGAACCAAGGTCCAACCTTTTGTGTTGAAAGATTCTGGCATTGCGTTCTCGCCAAATACAGTAAATTGCCGCAGCAAGGGAAAGTTTCAACACACTTCCTCATACTATCCCCCTTAGAATGCAGATTGAACCACTCCTTCTCATCATCCCATCTCATTGGAGCCCTACTCACATGATTTTGCCTTAAAACTTCAGTCCGAACATTACTAGAATAACATCATTCAAAGAATAGATGATTGTGGGACTCCACAGGATCACAATCACACAAAACACAAGAAGCATCAGACATTACTCCCCACAACGACAATCTGCCTTCGTGTTTAAACGAATTTGCATTGCCATCCACGAAATGAAGGCCCATCTAGGTACATGCCCTTTGAACCACACAACCTTACACCATTCCTGAGCGGGAAGGGCTCTCCTAATTGTATTCCATGCAGACTTCATAGAGAAAATGCCATTCTTGGATGGAATCCATATTACAGAGTCCTCCATAGATACATCATATAGAAACCCTTCTGGAGTGAAGTCTTTGATCTCCCTCATAATTCTGTTCCTCTCCATAGATACATCAGGTGGTATCTATTTTGTTGTACCAATTGCTACATACTCCCTCCTAAAATTTTAGTGCTTTTTGGGATTGTGTGCCATTTTTTGGATTACTTATATCTTTCAATTTATAATGTCTTTAAAGATTTTAGATTATTATTGTTATAATAAAAGAAATAGAATCAATTATAATGAGATATATGATCGATCATATACTTTACAATTCCTATATAAAAAGTTTAGATCAACATGATACCGTAATGTTTTGACTAAGGTCTCATCTTTTCCACACGAGTCATTCAATCAAAAGATGATGAAGGCTTGGCATCTTTCCTGTCCATTTGAAAGTTTTGTATAATAGAGCTAATTTAGATCTATCAAGTAAGATTTGCATTACATATATTTTGAAATTCATGTTGAAAGATATAAATAATTGAAAAGTGGCATGTAGTCCCATAAAAGACTAATTTTAGGATGGAGGGAGTATGTTTTTCAGAATTCATACTTAACTCGGCTAACGGGTTTTGATGGAGTTTCAAACTTTTTCGTAATTGTTGATCCAGAATCAATTATTATCGGACGAGTTGATATTCAGAATTCTCAGAATTTACTCTTGATTTTGACACAACAGGTTTCAATGGAATTTGATTTGTGAATGTTGATAAAGTATCTATTTTGTTGGACTAATTGCTAGATATGTGGTTCAGAATTCATACTTAACTTGATGTAATGGGTTTTGATGGGGTTTTATTGGCCTAATTGCTATTCAAATATTTCAAAATGTAGAATTTGATTCAGCATAAGGGGTTTTGATGGACTTTCATTTGGGTAAGGGATATGGGTTGTCATGAGAAATTGATTGGTTACTGGTGGGAATTTGTAGGTCAGAGATCTTTGATAGTGTGGAGTTTGATAAGTGGGTTGACAAGGCCGTGGCACCTCCAATAGATTCCAGCTTGAAGCTATATGAAGAGGTTTTGAAGTTGGGATTTAAAATTTTCTTGCTTACTGGGCGGAGTGAAAAACAAAGGGGTGTTACTGTGGAGAATTTGATCAATGCAGGATTTCGAGATTGGGACCAACTCATATTGAGGTTAGTTTTCGAATTGTTCTTCCTTGGGGAGATAAGATTGTTATACTTTTTGTTATTTTTATTGATAAACTTGTTTTGCCTCAAAATCAATGTAATTCTCATAGTAGCTTTTAGGCGCAAGTGTTGCAGCCTTTGCGGTCATTAAGGATATTGGAAATTTTCTTTGATTTTTTGCTATGTATTTATCTACCTTTGGAATTGTTCATATACTACTGGGATTCTGATACAATAAGGAATAATTTTGAACTTCCATAGCTTAGAATTAAAATTTTAAAGCATCCCAATATATTTGCACATTAATACGAGTAGATAACAGCGAGTTGTACCTATACCTTGTAAGCTGTAAGTGCTCCAATCTCCAATTCTCGAATTCAGGATAACAGTTTCCAGTTTTTCCTCGTCACACAGAAGGATATGAAGTTTTAGGTGTATGATTGTCTCCAATACAGATGTTACCATGTTTTATCCTTGTACGATGGGATTTACTTTTCTTTGTGGCACAAAAGATACCTAGCCTTTGTGTCCTGAACATTATTTACCTCTTCATGTTGAGGACACTTCTTGTTCGATATGGTAACCTTTCTTTTTTTGCATTCAGGGGTTTCAGTTTCTGTCAACATCTACTGTCTAAAATGTCGAGTCTTCCATCTTGTAATCTTACCTGTGCATGGTACAGTTTAGTGTTGGTATTTTTTATTTTTCTGAATTAAATATGGTGGTCAAAAATGATTCTTGGCTTTATATTTGATCTGATGCTAGTGTCGCTAGCTGAGGAGTCTTGCAAATATATGGCCGGTGCCCACTTCCACCCATGAATCTTTTGGGCCTTTAGGTAGCAAATCTTTGGTGCCCCTTGTTCTACAAAGAGATGACAAAATGGGGATCGAAGGGACTGATGCATATAGTGTTTTAAGTATATTCACTTGGCTCCTTGACAAAACTCTAGAGGGTTTAGTGAAAATATTGCAGGATAACCAAAAAACCTAGCGATCAACAGGTCCAAAGAGGTAGCTCCTCTTTGAAGCCCATGTCTACATGAACTGGTAATTGATAACCTATGGTATTAAGGCTTGTTGAGTAGAGTTGGCTGGTTTTAAGACTTGTTGAGTTGATCATCTGGCTTCTGACTTAAACTGAGCACATGGTAACTGGTGCGTTGTGAACCAAATTTCTGTCCCTCTGTCTCATTAGTTTAGGTAATATCAGCTAGCTCAACGAAAGAGCCTCCGCCCCATGATTGAAATTAGGGGCTGGCCTTCACCTTTATTGATGCATGAGAGCTGGTACTTTGAGACCAAGTGTTGGTCCTTGGCCTCTTCTTGTGTCCACATGTTCAGAGTAGAGCTTTGCAGTGTTTTTTAGACGAAAGCAATGGCCCTTTAAATCTGATATGTATGGGATTCTGTTTTTTTTTTTTTTTAAATTTATTATAGGCATGTATGGGATTCTGTTTGACAAGTAATAAACTTTAGATAAAATTTGTTGCTAATCTGTTTGAAATTTTTAATAATAAGAGTTTATGGCATACAAATACCCCCTCAAGAAGATGTTTCCGCAAATCTAGTTTGCCTCTTTCATAGGACGATGGACCAAATGAGATGAATACGGGCATTTCTTTACCATCGATCTTATATGTCCATTGACAACAGAATTGGTTAAACATGTTTAAATTCAGCACACCATCTATTGATGACTTCTTTTTTTCCATGGAGGCATTGAGAGTTTCATTTTATTGGTTCTTGTGACATTATAATTACTTGAAGCCTGGTTAAAATATATTGTGGTCAAATCTAGACTCAAGATGTGACACTTATTAGTTATTAAGAAGTAAGTACCAGATTACGATGTAAATAATAATCTAATCTGATCCGCTGAGGTCCTTGTTCATTTGAAAATTGGCTTAAAGAAAACTGGTTCATAGCTGATTCCTTAATAGCCCTATCTTGTGGTATCTAAATGTTTAAAGACACCGTAACTGGTGCCAATTCTTGCAACGAGTGTTTGGTTTGCCTCTTTCACAGCATAAACTCAGGCCCATTTGGCGTTTCATATAATGTTGTCTAATGTTATTGTCCTCTAGAACTGGATTTGTGGCAACGTGCAAAATTTTTATATTAGTGGTTATAAAAATTCCAGTTTGAAAATGGTGTTTACTAAAAAGAGATGAGCAACTTCTTAATTGCTTGAATTTTGGCATTTTTTATCCGTATTGGTGCCTTTTGACTAAATTTTAAAGTGTCCCAAATTGTGCAGAGCCCCGGAGGACCATGGAAAACAAGCGACAATGTACAAGTCGGAGAAGAGGAACGTCATGGTGGAAGAGGGATATCACATTCTGGGAAACTCCGGAGACCAATGGAGTGATCTATTGGGTTCATCGGTTTCCATCCGCTCGTTCAAGCTCCCAAATCCCATGTATTATATTTCATAGTAATTACACTTACTGGTTCTTATGGAAACTCAAATAAATTCTTGTACATTGGACGGGAAAAGTGTACTCGTCATTGGTAGAGGCACCATTCTCTCAAAGATTGATATACTGAACTGAACGATCTATTTGCTCTGTGTTTCATTCAAGTATATATGAAGTCATATGCACTGTGGATAGCGTGCTCTCTCTCTCTCTCTCTCTCTCTCTCTCTCTCTCTCTCATATGACACACCAATATATAGTTTCCAGTCTTTAGCTACAAATTAGTGAGCTAGGCCTTTGCATCACCTGGTTTTTGGTTTGCTCTTTGCACCGTGATACTCATCACTTCACTACCCGTTTGTAGCCTACTAATGGAAGTTAAAGTCAGGTTTATCCTCTCCGTTCTATTAAAGGTACTAAACGGTACTGCCCGGGTCGTTTTTTGGCCTTCACGTGTCTATTTTGATGATCGTTGATATTTTAGACCTCGTCGAGAATAATAGGCGCACGAAAAATCATGCTAATTGAATTATATTTGATGTGTTCTTGAAACATTTTTATCTCTACAAAAAATGAATTTTCATCAGTGTTGCAATGTTTTCTAATCTCATTTTTCTTGTGTTCAAAAAGACATTAAACGAAGCGATGAACAAGAATTTTGACATGCCAAACGTTCCCGGCGGCGACAAGATCTAAAAATCAACAACTCTAATAACCGACCCAGGAAGCGTTTCGTGAACACAAGTTTGTCCACTTCGTTCAATCTCAAAGAAGAAACCCAGGGAAACCGAAACCCTTAAGACATGCGGAAACCCAAAATTGCACAAATTGCACCTTGCACGTAAAGGTGAGTCTCATTTGCGTTGTGGGGTCTACACAATTAATCTAACCTATGATCTGCTTTTTATACACAACTAATAGTAGTGTGTGTATATATATACACACACTCAAAAAGTCTACAAACGCAATCTTAAAACGAAAGTCCGGCTATAATTATGTTCAGACTTTGGAACCGTTCAATTCATGTGGGTCCATGTGAATTGAACGATTCCGGACACAAATCCATGTGAATTGAGTAATTCTGGACGCAAATTCATGTGAATTGAATGATTCCGGACGCAAAATCCACGTGAATTAAATGATTGCGGACGCAAAATCCACATTGTTTTTCCAAATTGTGCAGGTGCATTACTTCACATTCCCATTTGTTTGAAAGTCTGTGTTATCATAGGAAACATAATCATGGCCAGGATAGGAAACCAAATCAAAGGAGGAATAGGAAACAAAATAAATTTAGGAAATCCCAGGTAGCTGGTCTCAAACCGCATACTTCGAGCTGGTCTCAAACCGCTAATTCGAGCACTACAAATAGAGACTTCGGTTTTTTCCACTCTCAATTCCAGACTTCCAGTTCCTACATCCTCATATATTCTTCCTCGTATTCTTTCCATGGCTTCCAATGGCGAGCTCTTTGAAATCTTCTCACGGCTTCCTGCCAAATCCATATTCAAGCTCGCATCCGTCGCAAAATCTTGCGACGAATTCTCTTCGGAGGGATTGTTCGTCGAGAAACAATCTCAAAACATGGTTCGTAAAAACGATTCCGCCTTCTTCATGCAACAAAGTTTGTACCAGATGTTCATGGGAATACCAGAATTTCACGTGGTGCCAGGTGAGGAAAACTCTTCCGGAGTGTCAAATAAATCGCTAGATTTTTTGAAGAAATCTGGTCGCTTGCTTGGTTCGTCCAATGGGTTGGTTTGTTGTAGAAAAGCAAGTGAAAAACCCATTGACAATGAACTATTTATTTGTAACCCCGCAACTCAAAGGTGGCTATCCATACCCGACCCGTGGAGATTTCAAGACCCGAAACCAGTGCTTAACGTTGTGTTCCAGTGCAATATGGGTCTATCTGATGAGTTTCTGAGCGACTACTTTTTGATGGTACTGCAGCCTACAGAGTTTTGGTCTTCAGACCTCATGTGCAAAATCTACTCACCAGCCGAAGGGATTTGGCAAGAGAGGGGGTTGATCAATTTTGGCGCTAGAAGGATTCTTTTTGAATCCCTCGTATATCAGAAGGGCGTTTTCTACTTCTTGTCGGATTGGTTCCCTTCCGTGGTTAAGGAAAGCCGCTTCTATTGGCCTTACATTGTTGAGTTCGATCCCAAAGAATGTACATGGAAATTTATGCAAATACCAAAACCCGCAAGGAAGCATGATTTCCTCGATACAAATCTGAACATGGGCATATTCAAGTGGGGCAAAGGAAATCAAGAATCAATTTGTCTAGTTATGCTATCAAAGGGTTCGTTCGCTGTGTGGGCACTGGAACACAACAAGCCGGGATCATGGAAGAAGATTTTGAAAGTTCGAGCACGAGCGATGCGGATGGCGGAGCCTGACCCCAAAATAGCTGGATTTACCGTAATTAACGGGGACTCTCTACTCGTGGCTACAGAGAAAAGAGTTTATCGATACAATTTAACTAGCCATTGGAGATGGAAACGAGCCGAAAAAGTGTGCTCGCATAAATGTTGGGGTAGTGTATTGTTCTATCCGTATTCCAACACTCTCCGTCCATGCGGGAATGGAGCCACCCCGGTCCCAAAATAAATTTGGCCTCCTGCTCGATCTCGAGATTCCAATTGCTGTTAGTCTACAAATATTTGTCTTCGTTTTTTGTTGAATGTATTCCATTCTATACCGCAGTTAACCGAGCATTTTCAATATTGTATTGCATCGAGTAGTGGATTGATATTGCAGTTATTTCTTCGGTTTTGGGGTGGCGTTTTGCCGATGCTCTCGAGATCCGTTTAATCTTTGTAATCTTCTTCAAAGATTAATAAAATCTTTTTGCTTTTCCAAAATAAATTCCTTTTTTTTTTTTTTTCTGTTTTTTTAGAGATAGATAGATAATTGTGTTAAAGTTACAAAAGTGAGGATGATGTTTGCTTAGATTTTCTTGTTATAACATGCGGTCAGTTTGGCATCATGCAAGCCACTGAAGCTTCAGAAGTCACCGAAATTTGAGACTAACCATAATAAAAAAAAGGTAATTAATAGGGGCTAATTCAGTTGGTTAGGACTCTTGCATCTTACTAGGAGGTCAAGAATTCGAATTCCCTACCTGCGTGTGCATTAGAGGGTTCTACTCTATAATGGACTTATTTATTGTATTGGTTGAGTTGTTGGACTTGGTTGTCTCGTGGACTCTCATAATTGATGTAGTGTCCTGGGTTTATACTCTATACTTCATATCTGATGATGTAAAAAGGATCTCTTTCTATCGATTGAAAAAAAAAAAAAAAGGGTTGATCACGCCTATCAATTTATCTTCACTAGAGGACCACGAAATTACTCTTCTATTTACCTTTGCTCAAGTACGTTAACTATAGGAAATTTACTTTGCCTTTAAGAAGGGAAAAAAAACAGCCTTTTTTCAAACTGCATGCACGAGTGTGTTATATATATATATATATATATATATATATATATATATATATATATATATTGTAATCTTCATTGAAATTGCAACGAGCGATTCAAAGTAAAACTTAATTGCCCCCTTTACCAATGACTATATATCTTTCGGGATTTTAAATTTTTCGGATATATGGTCACCGTATCGGTTACATAATCGGACGCTTCAATGTCGTGAGCAAACGAGTGAAATTAAGGTCCCGCTAGATGATGTCCATTTTCACTTTTGGGACTCTAATATTCTTGTATGAAGTATATATGTAAACCTTAGAAAAAGGCATTCCGAAGCACACATTTGATCAATTTCTAAGAAATAATCAAAAAAATTGAAACGTACGAAGAGGGCCACAGAATAGTTGCATTCCCCTTTTGATGGTTCCATCCAACTTTTTGGAGCTCATGCAGGTCAAAAGGATGCAACGGCAATGGAATTAAGTTTCTCCAGTACTCAACGAGATGACTTATGACTGCATAGGAGACTAATTTCGTGTACTTATTCTTTGAATTAAAGGTCATGTATTGTGATAGAATAACCTGTTTCGTAAAACAAAAAATAAAATACTTAAAAAATAAGAATCTTAGCAAAACAGAATCTAACTACAAAAGAATTTTGTCAGAAAAGACTCTTTTCGGCTTTGCAAAATGTCATCTTCGTTGTTTCCTAAGACACGTATCTGTTCAACCAGTTTTGCTAGCAGCAAAATCATCTCATCATCCTCCATATGATTCGAAAAAATCCTTCCGATAAGAATGTTGCCTGAACAATATTGTATATAGCCAGACGGGGTATGGCAGTAAACATATTTCTCCAACCAACTTTCAAATGCTTTTTCTCAGGTGTATGGAGTCTATGGACCCCATATGAATTTATTGTAGAGAAAAAGGGTATTGGCGCACCACATAGCGGCCGGTGCCCCAGAACCAACATAATTAATCCAATATTGTATATGGGTTATGGCTGTAAGCATATATCTCCAACCACTTTCAAATGCTTTTTCTCAAGTAATGGTGGCGGAGGGGTATTTACTCGAGTTAAATGATTTTTAACTCAAATAAACGGACTAAATGACCAGAAAATACACCACATGTTGGCCAATCGACAGATAAAAACTTTTCATAGTTTCATCATCGATTCAATTCATTTAATTCAATCCTACATAATTAGGGTAAGTCCATTTTATACTTCATGAGTTGTACATATTTACCCCTGCCACGTGTTGTCCGATCGACGGGTAAAAAGGAAAATCTCAGTTATGGTGCAAACAAGGGGCGGGGGAGAGCTAGGGCGGTGACCCAGCCGATTGTGATTGATGGTGCATGGGTGAGTATATTGCAGAATAATACTTCCTCCGTCACATTTTAAATGCTCCTATTGAAAACCATGTAATTTTGACCTCAAAATTATTTTCAAAATTAATTTTAAATTTTTTTTCACCATTCAAAAGTATTCTGAAATCTTTTGAACGGTGCAAAAATATTTGAAAAAATATTCCTTGGAATACCTTTTCTTTTGAAGTCAAAATGCACAATTTTTCATAGAGAGCATTTAAAATGGGGCGGAATGAGCATTTTTCATAGGTCGTTGTCATCGAGAATAATAACGAATATCCATATAATGGCAGTGGCGGAGGTAACCGGGGCCTGCACTCTCAAATTTTTGTATTAGCTTTTATTGAAGTTTACACATATTTAAATAGTTACCCTGTGAATAAGAAATCGATCTCTGAATAAGCTATAAAGTTTACCTTTTTATCTTCAATAGAAATGATTTTAGCTTGAATTACTTAAGCAAATGTAATTATGTGGGCAATCAAATATAATCTCAGCTTGTGGTCCCCCAAGTTTAGTCAAGATGCATATAAATTGGTTCAAACACTTGAGTTTTTTTTTTTTTTTTAAATTACTAACTCTCAACTTGGGCCGACCCCTTTCTGAAAAAGAATTCGAACCCCCGGCCGGCATTGATTGTATTGTGGCATGGACAGTCTGGATCGATGGCTATATTTATTTCTAGATTTCTTTCGAGGGTAAAAAATGCAACTTTACCACAACACCCACCCACACCCCCCCCCCCCCCCCCCCCCCCTCTCCTCCCCCCCCCCCAAAATTTTTTTTTTTTGCAACCCAAACATATCCACAGCCAACACACAATGCTCACATTGCTTCTATTTTCTTTCAGGGCAAGAAAAATCTAGTTAGAAGGTAACTAGTACATACCAAGCATTGAGCATATTTACGGAGGCCAATTTCAGTTGTTCAAAAGTTCATGTTTTGACGATCCATATTAAAGACAAAGTATTAATGGTAAGAGATATTTATTACTGGTCAAATATTAAAAACATATCTCAACCGTTGATTGTCAAAACGGACGATTGAAATGCGTATTTTCCGTGAACAGCTAGCTTTTTTACGGCTCATCCGTGAATAAGTTTCTCTCACACAAGAACAGAGTACTTGAGGCTGGAATCATATTTTCATCTAACATACCTCTTGATGATAAAAATTCACTTGTGCCATATCTCAATCCACATCCCCCACAATTCTCTTCCAAAACCAGTGCTCCTTCCAAACTTTATCCACCTGCTCAATCGGCACATTCTTGGTCTCCGGCAAAAACAGGTACACGAAACCGATCATCACCACCACCCACCACCCAAAGAAGAAGAAAATCCCGGCCTTGAAATGGCATAACGTCAACAAATAAGTCTGAGCAATGATAATGGTGAACAAAAAGCTCACTGCCACATTGATACTCTGCCCAGCCGATCGAATCTCCAACGGGAAAATTTCACTCGGAACTAGCCATCCCCGCGGCCCCCACGGGCTACGACCAACCATACCCAGCAACATATGTGCAAATCAACACAGTAAGTACAAAACCATACCCTTTGCTTACCCCGCCGTAATCGCCTAACTGATTCTTCATTATGCACCCAACAGTTACTTGCGAAGCCAGCATTTGCACTCCTCCAACCGAAAACAGAACCCTTTGACCGAGTTTATCCACCACCAACATGGATATAAACGTCGATGAAGCACTGACAATCCTGATCACAAGAGCAGACAGAATCCGCGCTCTTGCCCAAGCCTGCGGTTCGAAAAAGTATCGGAACATAGAAAGCAATGGCATTGATTCCGGTCACTTGTTGGAAGAAAGGTATGGCTATTGCCATGACGACTTGAGGCCTGTATTTTCTCTGGGTTTTCTCGTGGAACGGGTGGAGGTTGGTTTTGGACACGTCGCTTGCTTTCACAAGATCATCGAGTTCGGCTTGGACGTCGTTTGTGCCACGGATTCTTTGAAGGATTAATTTGGCCTTGTGGTGATTCTGGGTGAGTTGGATTAGGCTGTTGGGGGTTTCTGGGAGGAAGATTGCTCCTTGAGCGAGAACGGCGGCCGGGATTGATGCCACGGAAAGGGAAATTCGCCAACCCAAATCGTTGCCCAGTTTTACGGTGCCGTAGTTGATGAGGTTTGATGATAGAGCCCCATGTTGAGGCTGAACTGGAAGCCGTTGCTGATTGCTCCCCCGTATCTGGGTGGAGCCATTTCTGAGAGGTGGAGCGGGACTGACTACAAAACAAAGCAGAGTCGAAGTTAAAAAGGCTTTTAATGATAAAAAGTTTCATATTACGCCCTCCGTTTCATAATATTTGTCCGGTTTGCAAAATGAATACGTAAAAATAATATAATTTTTGTAAGAAATGCATTATTTTTGAGTCTTCGTTTTGACGACCGGATAAACATTTTGGGACGGAGGGGGTAGTTACTATGCGAGAAACTTATTCACGACGCAATCGTCAACAAGTTTTTCGCGAATTCATGCAATCGCAACCGTCCGTTTCTGCAATCAATAATTGAATTTTACTGGTCAAAATTGAATTCATGCAATCGTAGCCGTCGGTTAAAAAAAATTTACTGGTCAAAATTGAATTTCACTCCGAACCGTTAAAAACACTCTGGAGGCACGCGATTGGGCTCCGTAAACCTATTTTCACGGTATCCTCCGTGAAAAAGATATTCTCTTAAGTTTAACACATCTATAAAATCTAACTCCGTCTATTTCTAATAAACCAACGGTATGGTTCTATATAAAATTTATTGAGCTAGATTTATTTAAGTTTTGTTGGACATTACAGTTCAATTATTTTAAAAAATAATTTTTTGGCCCTTTTCGAGTGGTCCTGGAGCACTGTCACGTAGTGCTTCAGCCGCTTTTCTCCATTACAAATTCATGTGGTACCCTGAATCAAGCGTGTGGACCCATATTAATTTGTTGTGGAGAAGGGTATAATTGGCACATTGCGTAGCAGTGCCCCGGAACCACATAATATTCCAATTCGTTGTCACTCGATATTGAATGTGTATCTATGACATGTGCCACCCAGTTAGTGGAAGCATATTTTAGATACCAACATTAGTCTAAGGATGGATGCTGATTTTGGTACTCCATTTTTGTAAGCAGACGCTCCACTTTTAACGTAAAATAGAGACATGCATGACAATCTAATGGCAAACTTTCTTTGACATTTTTGTTGTCGTACTTACGCAAAGACATGTGAGGGATCTGTTAGGGAAAATAAAAGCGGGTTCCAAAAAGGAAGGTGCATGTAAGCTCACACAGATTAACTTTTAAAATAAAAAAAAGGGAAAACGCATAGAAGCCGCTCAGATTAACTAAGGTGCATGTAAGCTCACAAAGATTAACTTTTAAATATAAACTAAGGTGCATGTAAGCTCACACAGATTAACTTTTTGGAGCCCTTTTCGGGCTAAAAATTTGATGGCCGGAAGCGACGGCTTCTTTGACTTCCCCTTTAAGCCGGCTCTACCTGGTTTATCTACCCAACCATTTCTTTCAGAATATCAAGTATGGATTTTGTTTCTAACGTGATTGCAAGAGAGACCATTTTCGAAAAAGAAAAAATTGGTTTTAGAAAATGAAATTTTCTTTTGAAAACAGGTTGACATAAACATATTTTCCGCTTTCACTTTTTTTTAGGAAAAGTGAAAACTGATTTCAGCAAATCGAAAAGAGGAAATAAAAAAGTGGCAGTATTACCAAACATAGCCTATGTATGTCACTTCAATTCTCTTTTTCTCTTTTAACTTTCCTGTAATGTATTTCCTCGCAAATTTAAGATTCGTCCTCACGTCCGGCCAGCGTTCAATTGATAGTCTTTCTTCTTCTTCTTCTTCTTCTTCTTCTTCTTCTTTCTTTTTTTTTTTTTTTTAAAACTTGAAAAAGGCATTTTATTAAGAAGGCAAGGGCCTGAAGACCTTAACATCAACTAGAGCTAAGTCGGAAAGCCAAGAGGAAAAATTATTCCTCCAGCTTTCCTTCGAAGTTCGAACATGATTTTTTGATAGTCAGTTTGGGCAGCACTTCAACATGGTTTTTTTTTTTTTTTTTTAAATTTATTAAAACCATATTCATTTTGTTCAACTTTTTTTTTTCTCTTATTATAAACATTCCAAAAATTGTTTATTTTCTGATTTAGTTTCTCTCTTTTTTCTAAAATAATTATCAACAAAACTAATCAAAATAGTTTAAATATTGGTGAAAAAAAAAAGTTATTGCCATCGAAATGTATTTTACACTTACACTCAATTAAAGGACAAATAACTTAAAAAATGGCATGGAATTGAAGGAGGATAACAGATCCATCCAAATTAACATCATCAGAAATATATCAGCATTGCCCTTTTATTTCAATTTTTTAAAAAAAAAATAAAATCTACAAGTCGGGTATATCCCTCATTCCAAAAAGTCAGTATATTATATTGGGAGGTCAAATTCGGCATTTCGTTATTCTCAGGCAAAACATGAGAATTTAATACCAGCACTCGTGATACGTGTCACATAACACGTGAGGTGAGGTCACTGTCATGTATGTAATCATTCCCTTTCTCTCTCTCCCTCCCTTTCTCTCTCTACATTTCGTGCATGTATAGCTCCAACCTCATCTCTCTCTCTAGAAATTTCCCAGAAAAAGATCGACGGAGTTATTTTTGTTGTTTGATTCCATTTCCAGCTGAAAGGTCTTGAATTCCTCACCATTTTCCTTCGTTTTCTCCCATTTTCTCTCCTTTTCCATCTAAGAAAGGGAAAAAACTACTTTATTAGCTAGCTGGTTGACCTTGGTCGATCGAATCTTCAGCAATGGAGCAAGATCTTTCTCGTAAAAAGTATATAAACTCCTGACATGAGCAATGTTTTTTCTATATTTGAACACGCATATATTATGTGTGTATGATTTACCCATACGCATTTAGGTCAAAAAAAGTTAGGGTTTCCTCGTTCTCCATTAATGTCTCTTTTTCAAGTTTCCAGTGCAATTGTTTTGCATTTCCTCAGCTTTGTTTCAGGTAAAACAAAACGGCCTGACTTTCTAGGCTTTCAGATGACAGCTAGTAATTTTGCTATAAAGTTTTTCAGCTACATTATGTGTGTGCATCAGTTTTTGATTTGCTTTTTGAGCTCTGCGATTTCATTTCTCTATTTTGATCTCCCCATTTCTTTTGCCAAACATCTGCTACTCCACTTTTCAGTGATCTCTGATTGTTAGCTTTTACTACATCTCTCTCTCTCTCTCTCTCTCTCTCTCTCTCTCTCTCTCTCTCTCACACACACACACACACACACACAACAGTCTGCAATCTGCATATACGAATGCACAGTTCACGTTCATGTCTGGGTTTATTGCTATATTTGTCTTCAGCTCTTTTTGTTTGATGGCCGCAATATTAAATTCCATACTACAGAGGGAAGGGCTTGAGACAAAAATGTACAGCTTTTTTGGTAACCCTAAAACAACGCCTACAGTTTGCCATCTTCCCCTTTTTTCTGCTCTATCCATTTCTCATTTTCTGCTCATCTAGATGTTTACTACCCCTTAAGCCTTCGATTCAATGCCTCTGATTCTGATGATAAAAAAAATATTGTCTCTGATTCATTGTTCAACTTTCCTCATGCTTAAATTCAGTATTTTTCGGATTAACATCTGAATTTCTCTTTGATTTTTTGACTTGTAGGTGCTAAACATGGAATATATTTATCACCGCAAACGATCCAAACATGCCATTCAAGGAGATATTCATGACAATGTAATCTCTCTCTCTCTCTCTCTCAAATCTGTTATTTCCAGGCATTTTTTCTGTTCTCATTCCGTTTGTTTTGCACATGCACGTCGAGTGAGGACCCCACGCGCCTTCAGTAGACTGTGAGAGCAAACGAATCCCATGGTGATGGTGCACGGTGCACACCCCATCAATTAATCCTTGCGCTCTGTGTACCTTTACAATCAGCTTTTTAGATCTGTTGTCGTAAAGAGACAAAACAATTGCATCTGAATATCTGATCATCATTATATACAAACCACATGAACGGAGCAAATATCAAATTTTCAAAATACATGATACTGTATATACTGGAGTAATACTCTCTTTTAGCCATATAGAATTAGAGTGTGCGCGTGTCACATGCGATCTGGGTTATCCTAGCATATTTCTCTAGAGAGAGAGAGAGAAAGACGACAATCGTGAGTGTGTTGCTGTAATTCTGCTTGTTTTTCGTTTGCAGAGAGAGAGAGAGAGAGAGAGAGAGAGAGAGAGAAAGACGACAATCGTGAGTGTGTTGCTGTAATTCTGCTTGTTTTTCGTTTGCAGGGAATCATGTACTTAAAAAGGCAGGAACAAGGCAAGGACGTCGACGGCGCACAAGCACAAGCACCACCTTTGGCCAGACAACCACTGCCCACATCCAGCTGTGGCCTCAAGACCAGCAACGGTAACAGAGCCCATTCTTCTTGTCCTCGTCCCTATCCTTTCATCTCCAGTCTATTTCTTCTATCCCTCGTATACACCTTTAGCCCTAAGTTATAAACAAGCACTGCATCTCTTCCTAGTAAAGAGAACACATGGCTGATTTGTTCCTTTGGTCGCTCACAGAAACCCGAGACCAGATTGAAGTGGGTTCCATTTACGAGATTGATCATGAAAAGCTTCCACCCAGAACCCCAGTTCAACTCAGGTCTATCCGAGTCGCCATGGTAAGAAACTCATCAATAAAACAATTATAGACCTAGCTAGCTAGACATATTTCTATTTGTATATTTTTGGGATTTTATGTTTGTTGTTTTTGAAACCTCTTTTGATGATTTCCTGCTGAGTGAAGAATAATTAGACGTATGTACTAAATTTATGGGTTTTTTGTTTTGTTTTTGGTGTTTCAAAAATCTGTGGGTGATTTTCAGGTGAGTGAGAAGACTGAGTCCAACGTCTCAGTGAGATTTCCGAGCTTTCAGTCGCTTCAAAGCTACTTCAAAAAAGGCATCAGAGAGATGTACCCAGAGCTGGACGAGAAATTCGTGATGGGGACAAAGCTGGCCGAGAAAATGCTGAATCGGAAGGTCCCATCTCAGGAATTTTCAGAGAAAAAGCACTCGCAGGAGTTTTGGGTTGTTATCTCAACTTCGTCGTTCCATGGGTTAGGAGATGTCGTTTCGAAGAAGGCTGGGAATTTGTTTTCTGAGCTGAAGGGAAACGGAATGGTGGGTTGGGGTGTTCGTCGTCAGGTTAAGTTCATCGGAAGGCATAGAGAGAGTAACCCTCAGTCTTCTCCGAGCTTTGTAAGAGAGGGAGATGAAGAAATGGATGAAGGAGACGAAGAAGAGGAAAAAATCAAAGAAGAAGAAGAAGAAGAAGATGAGGAAGAAGAAGAACATGAAGAGGATGAAGAATCTTTGACAGAAGAAACCAAGTTGACTGCACAGAGAAAGCGACGTTATAGCTCAAGACTTGTTGGAATAGCAAAGAAAGCAAAACGTGGGACTCAAAGGAATGTGAATGCAAAGACTAAGGCTAAGTCTAAGAATCGTTGTAAGCAAATATTTGCGCTCAAAAACCCACAAGACAGGTGGTCTAAAGAGAGGTGACGATTGAAAACAACTTAAGATATTATAATTTCCATCTCATTTAGTCAATGATTTATTGTGTTTCGTTGACTTATCCGTTGTTGCGCTTCAGGTATAAGATAGCGGAGAAAAATCTAACGGAGGTGATGAAGGCAAAGGGTGCTGTGTATGGGAACCCAATTCTCCGGCCGGAACTTAGAGCGGAGGCTCGGAAGCGAATCGGGGACACAGGTTTGCTGGACCACCTCCTCAAGCACATGGCGGGGAAGGTGGCGCCTGGAGGGGGTGAGAGGTTCCGGCGGCGGCACAATGCAGAAGGAGCAATGGAGTATTGGTTGGAGAGTGCAGACCTTGTTGACGTAAGGAAAGAAGCTGGGGTTCAAGATCCTTATTGGACCCCACAACCAGGATGGAAGCTGGGGGATTGCCCCACCCAAGACCCTGTTTGTGCTAAGGGGCTGAAGCAATTGAAGGAGGAGACCTCCAAACTAAAAAGGTACTAATATATTCTAGTGTAAGTGTTTAGTCTGATTGTAATGGGTTTAGATAAGATTCTTCACTAATGGTTGAATAAACAGGGTTATGGCCGAGGAGATGGTTTCCAAGAAACAGGTGGAGGAAGAATTGACCAAATTAAGAAAGTAAGAAATCACAAGATATCTAATCACTGAAAAGGGAAACTGTGCTTTTGGTATTTTTTGGGTTTTGAATTTGACCTTCTTTATTGCATGAACAGGGAGGTGGAGTTGTTATCCCAGAAACGAAATGAGGAAAGTCAAGTAATTGTGGTTTCAAACCCTTCTATGATAAGTCAGAAGTTGGATTTTGATACTTCAATTGTTCCATTGAATTCTGACCTTGATAGTTCACTGGTCAAACTGGTATGTAGTAAATAAAAGCGATTTGAATAAATGAATCATTCATTAAAAGTATTGATTGGTACTTGTCATAATAGGAAAAGTATCAGGAACAACTGAGAGCCTTGGCAGAATACGTGAGGAGAATCGAGGTATCAAATCATTGAAATTACTACTATTTAGTTTGGAACTTTGTTTTCTGGGCTCTGCCGAATAGTTGCTAGAAGTGTGCTAATACATTAAAGGATAATGCTAGGCAAACAAAAAGTACACTTTCACCTGGCTATTATTTTTGGAACTTTCAGTTCACCTAGGTTATGGTTTCCAACCTCCAATCAGTCATGAATTCTGTACATGTGTTTCATCTAGTGGACTTCAGTAAATTTAAGGGAAAATGACAACCAATGACGTGTTTTGATAATTAATACCCGTTAAGGACATTTTCAGTATTAACAAATGTTCTTAGCATGTTTTTGACGGGTATTAATTATCAAAATACGTCCTGGACTATCATTTTCCCTAAATTTAATAGTTCTAGGTAGACGTGTGCTTATATATGAATGGATAGTTTTGCATTGAAATGACATGTTTTGCATAGAAATGATATGTGTACAACATTGTCAAAACACAATGCTATATAACCAAATTGGTTTTTTGCGTAGATCTTTATGCAAAATGATGAGACCTTTTGAGGTTCCTTTTTTTTTTTTGATCCGACCTTTTGAGGTTCCATTAGCTTCATTTTGAAACATTTACTGGTACAAGTCATAATAAAAAAAAATGCCTTAAAATGTTTATTTTTTTTGTTGTAAAGATAAGAAATTCATTTCATACACTACATGCTAGAGAGTCAATAGGTTAGCGGTGGCATGAGTTGAACCCTTGATGAACTTAACCAATTCCCAATTAACTGGGCCAGGTTGCAAGTTCGCTTATAAAGTACTTGAAAATAAAGTTCTAGTGTAGATTACTAGATTTACTTGATGATGTGTTGTGAGAATATTTAATTTGATATGCCTTAGTCCTTAATTAATGATTCATATTTAATCATTATGTTTCTGAATGTTCTGTGGTTGGTTTGTCTTGGATATATAGGATGTAGTTGGTTGTGTATGAAATTTTGTTTGTAAAATCAGTTTCCAACATGAAAGCACACACCAACACCTCACAACTATTGATTGGATCTCTGTGACTGTGAATCTGTGATGGTCTATTGCACCAATTTATAGTATCTAGTCTCTGATTAATGATGGTTATTAGGTTAGTGTAGGCCATTAGTAGGTTTTATATGAATGTCATGGCATTTTGTGTTATTCTTACAGGAAGAGATAAGTAAGCTAAAATGCAAGATGGACCAGGAAACAAGGTCAGGCTCAGCATTAATGGGGTCAACAGATTGTTGTGCTGAAAAAGATAAAAAGCAAGGGGAAGAAGAAAGAGCAGCACAGGCAGTAGAGAAAAAGGAAGTGGGAAGTGATCAGTTGAAGACAAAAGCAACAGCAAAAGAAGCAGAGAACACAGCAGCCGCAGCAAAGGAAAAAGCAGCAAAAATCCAAAGGCTAAAGAGTGGGTTCAGAATTTGCAAGCCCCAGGGGACGTTCCTTTGGCCAAACAACAACAGCAGTAATGGCAACATTAGGCCATTGGCTTCTCAGGTTGTGGTCCAGGTTGAAGATCTCATGGTTGTCCCCACCCCACCATCAGTTTCCTCCTCCACCGCCTCTGCACCTCCTCAACTCCCCTATTACCACCACAACCTCCACCACGGTCACCCCACTTCTCCGGTCAAGCCCTTGGCGGAGAGAAGAGCCGTTATGGTCACTGTCTCCACCGTGGGTGATCACAGCAATTTCTCTACTACAACAACTACCACAACCACAACTACTACCAACAAGAAGAGCAAAACTCACATCAATCTCAATGACTTACCCATCAACCCTGGAGGAGATGGATTTTGTGGGACCCCGGGTCCCTCACGTAAAACTGTCAACACCACTGCTGTAGTGCCACGTGTGAGTATCCCACAATGATCAAGTTTCCCTTTGTTTGGTGCTTAATGCTATACTTTTGGTTAACATAAAACTGTACAGATATACCATATAGTAAGTCAAGGTTACTCATTTCTAAGCAAAAAGTCGATCATCAAATTGGCTTACATATTTCAAGAAAATGAAGCATATGCTATACAAACTCGTAATAACTCAAACAAAATTTCTAACTTAGTGATATGGCATGCATTGTGGAGCTAGCTTCAAAATCTGAGACATGAACCACTTCATTTTCTGATACTAGTGATGAGTGAGTCAAAAAAGTTTCTTGATTTTGTTAGTTGGTATAGCATCACCCTTAAAAAATGTCCTATTACATTGTTTATTTCACGAATGCAGTACAAAATATGTAGAATAGAGTCTTGATAAGTCAATTATATATGATCCATTAGTGATGTTATTTTGTTACTCTTATGTACAGGTGCTACCCTCCGCAGTTAAGGGTGACATGAGTCCGTCAACAGAGGTGGTCGGGCATGGTGGTAGCGGTGGCAAAGCTTCGAAGAGTGGTAATACGATCAGCTACAGTGAGCAGCAGCACGGGGGATGCTCCTCCTCCTCCACCCCGTCCGCCGCCTCGTGCTTGCCAAAGGGAGTGGGTAATTGGCTGGCTCTGGCTACTCCCACCCCTGCACAAAAAGACTCTAACCGTGGATAAACTTGCCATATGTAGTTAAGTTTAGTTTTTTGGTCACTTATTTAGAAAGGTTTGACCTTCGATATTAGTAGCTATGAGTGCCTTTATTTTAGGTATATGGCCCTTCTGATGGTGGGACTCTACAATCTTGGAGTGATATTACTTTTGTTCGGCATGTATTAAGAAAGATCTAGCTTAGTGAGGGCAAAATTGGAGAAATGCAGGAGAGGCCCTTCTTGTTTAGGAACATTTATGCAACGGCCTAGATATATGACAATGGTATTAGTTACTAGTATTTTTTATTTTTGTCAATTGTTGTTATAGATGTGTTGTGCGACTTTTAAACTTTTTGAAAGGGATTCTATCACGCAATTAGAGACAGGGTATTCATATGAAACGAAAATACACTTACCATAATAGTAATAAATTAATAAAAATCACTGTCATCTTGATCGTTTGAGCGAGGAGAAATATTTAATGGTCTAAAAGTGTCTCTAATGGCATAACAAAACTAAAATATTTTTCTTAAAGTTAAGTGTGGGCTGGGTCCAGGAAAAACGGTGGGCTGGGATATAGCTAATTTGTTTATTGGATGAGTGTTCTAATGAGTAGACTGGGTGTTCAATTTGATGGCTCAAATCTCGGTATTTGTATTATGTATGCACCTAAAATGTTGTGCTAGGATCAATGAACCAAATACAAACACTCAAAAACACAAGAAATTTACATGGTTTTCTAAAATCGGGTATGAATTCAGCGATTTACTATGTCTATATGTAGCCAAATTTCACAAATCACATATAGAGGAGGAAATGAGTGAGCGTGGCCATGGCTTCAGCGGATACAACAAGATGAGCTCCAAGAGTATTGAAAGCCCTGAGGTTCTGATTTGCAGTTGCACCTCTGAATCCTCAACAGCTGCTAGAAGGCCACATGTTGGTCCAATAGATTTTGAGCCAAAACAAAAACCTTCATCGTAAAATACTACCCACTAATATCTTGGGTGTCCAATTGAATACTCTCGTTTGGTGTTTCCAAAACAAAAACCTTCATAGTACAATACAGAAATGCTAAGTACAAAGAAAAATATTACTGCTAATATCTTGAGTGTCCAATTGAATACTCTCGTTTGGTGTTTTCGATAGTGAGTAAGATGTGAATTTTTTTTTTTTTAGCAATCAAGTTGTAATTAGGTGTTTCAAGTAATGAATAAGTTATTGAGAAATGTCAAGTTATTTTTAGTAGTGAATAAGTTGTAGATGTATTTATGAGTAGAGTTACTGTAACAAAAAAAGTTTGTGTGAACAACTAGCTTAAATGCTAAAACCTGTTAATTTATTGTGTGAACGACATGATAAAAACTTTTACGTTTTTTCTTCGAATCACCACCGGAAACATGGCAGCCGCCAGGGAAGAAGTGTGTTTGAAGCTGATTAGTAGAGTTATTTTCTAACAGGAGCGTCATTAAGGCCCCGTTCCGCTTTCTTCCAAAATCTTCTTTTTCAAAAAAAAATATAATTTCAAACTCAAATATAGCGAAAATGAAAAATAATTTTTCAATTTTTTTGTACTGTTTAAAAGATCTCAATGAGATCTATCAAACAAAATTCATATTGATAGAAAAATTATTTACGTAAACACATAATTTTTGACCTTGAAATTACCTACCTTTTCTTCAAGTTTCTTTTCTTAAAAAGTGAAACGGCCTCTAATTATATTGATTTCGGCTTATCACGCCAAACCATTCAAAATGACTAAACCAGTGTTGCTTCCGTTTTCGGTCCAACTGGTGTTGCTTTCATGAAGAAATTTACGTTAGATTTTCACGCCTTTATAGCAAATTTGGGTCATTGACTGCGACGAGGTCTCCAAAAATGGGTAATATTGATTAGACAAATCCGCTGCCTCCACTCCATTCCACTCCACTTTTATATATAGAATTGATGACATAGATAGAGATAGAAGACAAGTAAAAACGTAAAGCAAAGGTTTATATTTCACCCAAAAAAAAAAAGAGTTAGTGATCAACACGGATTAGATCCTCTCCGGTCTTTGATTTGGACTAAATGGGACAGTGCAAATCTAAATTGTCCAGTACTGCAGTTAATGATTCATATTTGCTCAAATTCTCTTATCTGTAAGAATATTTAAATGAATCTAAACCATTAATTATATCGACGCGTGATCTAAATTTGAACGGCCTTTGTCCGGTTCAAAAGTTTGACAGGTTCCGATGCCAATCAACATCATAGGCAAAAGCCAAGAAAACAAAGGTCGAAAGATGACTGTAGATATCTTTATGACTGACACACAACGTGGACCAATGGGTTGATGTACGCAAGTTACTACTCCAATAATTTCACTCGTTCCTGTGCCTGGACTGGAGTCCTAGAGGGGATGGCTAATGTTTTGATTGGTTTAGTTTTTGAAATTTTTTATGAGAGTAGTAGGGGTATAATAAAATGGGGAGAGACAGAGAGAGATGTGATTGAAAGTTGAGAGAATTTTTTAAAAATGCTTTTCAAAAATTAAACCAAACAAGACATAAATAATCGTTACGACCGATTCAGGTGCTCTTGTGCTGAAAAATAATAATTTTAAAAAAACTCAATCGTTGCATTCGCTACATATCATTCAATACTTACATTATCGCAACAGAGCTTCTATCGTTCTGCAACCGTAACACAGTCCATTTCTACGGTTTAAACCCTTGGGAGACGATCAAGGAATATTCCTTATTTTTTTGCACTACTAGAGAAAGAAGGAGCAACACTCCTCTAAAGGAGAAATTTTTCAGTGCCGGGTGGGCACGGGACAGCTGGTGTCGAGCACCAATTTTGACCGTCTAAACTTGTTTTAGACGGTCCAGATCTATTTGGGTAATTTTTAAGTGTAAAATTATCAAAACACCCCCTCAAGCCCAAACAGAACTGAACCGTCCAAAACACGTTTGGACGGCCGAGATTGGTGCTCAGCACCATCTGTTCGTGCCCACTCGGCACGGAAGAGTTTCTCCCTCTAAAGGCTTTTGTTTGTAACGAAGAAAAAATGAGAGAAAATAAAATAGAAGGAAAATTTGACTATTTACAAAACTTGAATTCTTTGTATTTTTTATCCTTTTTCTCAAGTTCCAAACAAATTCTAAGTTGACATATACAATTGCGTCCGGAACCGTTTAATGTATATAAATTTATATACATCAAACGATTCAGAACACAACCATATCCGAAAACGTGGTCAAGAATTGTGCACGTGTTACTTTCCTTGTAATACTCGCAACAAAAGCCAACCAAAAGAAGAAAAACTCCTTCTCGTATCCAGTAGGCAGCAATATTTTTTGCCAATAAGTGAGGGGTCTTCAGCATTGGTTCAGAAAAAAATGAATGCTTTGTGCAGCACGTGCGGAGTTGGCGGGCCACCGCCACCGTCAGGGGCCCGTTCCAAGCCTTCAGTGACCGCCACCACCACCACTACGGCGGCGGCGACGACAGAGGAGGTGGAAAAGCTTCAGAAAGGGATAGCGGAGTTTTACGACGAGTCTTCTGGGGTTTGGGAGGAGATATGGGGTGACCACATGCACCACGGCTTCTACGATCCGAACTACAATAACAAGAAAGACAAAGACGACGCCCTCTCCCTGCTCTCCGACCACCGATCCGCTCAGATTCGAATGATTGAAGAGACTCTCCGATTCGCCGCTGTTCCAGGTGACTAGTTCATAAAGTAGGGCAGGGCCAAAGACGATAGCGGTCTCAGCCTAGCTCTCCCCCCCTCTCTCTCTCTCTCTCCCTCCCTGTGCGCGCGCGTGCGTGTTTTTCTCTCCTATGCCTCTGTGAATGCAGCCTACCTTTGTTTTTGGGTTGGCTTCTTGCAAACAATGCTTTGTTTTTTCCTTGTTTTCTCTTCGGGTCTTGGAATGTCATATGATTGTCTCTTCGGGTCTGAGATGTCATATGATTGTCAAGAGGCTTGGCCGCTTGGGTGCCAACTGCCAACTTTGTCGGAATTTCTCGTTGTGATACAGTCTTACTTCCTTCGTGTCCCTTCAATCCTTGTATTCTTTATTCAAAGATTAATTCTGTTTTTGGTGTTCAAAAAAAGAAAAGAATATAGTCTAGCTTTTTGACATGCTTTCTGTTGTGAATATAATCTTGATTATTGGTGTGGGTGTGGGCTTGTGAGAGACAAGAGAGAAGATGAGATTGAAGAGGGGCGGCCATACGATGTGGTTTTAGATCTGGAATTGAAGAGAGGAGTTGGCACAGTAGGCGAGGTTGTGTGGATGATACAGCTTTGTACTCCCTCCGTTCGAGTCCACCATGAAAAGTCGTGCGATTTTTCAAATAAAAATCAACTACTTCCGTGTATAATTTTAAAATTATTTCGCACCGAATTAAAGTAATTGAGATTTTAATACGATGCGCCTCTGGCATTTTTGTTTCTTATATGAGAGGGGTGTGGCTAAGGTGTGTCACACCGATGTGCTTCTAGTATTTTTGTTTCCAATATGTTTGTGTGTATCTGCTATTGTGTAAAGTGTGTGTGTGTGTGAGAGAGAGAGAGAGAGAGAGGGGGGAAAACGTGGGGGAGGGGGGGTTGGGGGGGAGGGGTCACCATGGTAAGGGCCTTTCTGGCTAAAATAAGCTAATTGGCTGCTTCTTTTCTTTTCTTTTTTAGTCCTTTAGAGTTCAATAAAGTATGAACAATGAATTGATTTGCAGAGGATCCAGTGAAGACACCTAAGAATGTTGTCGATGTTGGGTGTGGAATTGGAGGCAGTTCCAGATACATAGCAAGAAAATATGAGGCTCAATGCCAAGGCATCACCCTGAGCCCCGTTCAAGCCCAGAGGGCTAATGCTCTTGCTGCTGCCCAAGGACTAGCCGACAAGGTGTGTGTTTGAGCTTTGTGGTTTAATACTTTAATTTCCATTTTTTAAGCCTTCCATTCTGTGAAACTTTCGGTGGATGCATCGCTTGTAAATGTCTCTTCTTTTTCGTCGTCTTGTATAATTTTTTTTTAACTTTGGTGTATGTTTTTTAACTTTTTCAATTCCTCACGTCATAGACGAAAAATATGATGTGGAACTTTATCTCAGGGGCAAAAGATGAGAAAAAGATAGTAAATCAATAGGACAAATATATCCTTTGATTACTCGTAGAAATCCGAAATACCAAAAGATGGAACTTCCATCACATGTAAGAAAAATAAATCCCAGGTTGTGTATTATGGAACCCTTGCGAAAGTACTTCTCCGTTTCTATTTTCTTTACCCAAGCTTTAGACAAGAAGTGTTGTGGATAATTTGGTAAGGTGAACGGTTGGCAGGTTTCGTTCCAAGTCGCAGATGCTTTAAATCAACCATTTCCTGATGCACAATTTGATCTGGTATGGTCCATGGAGAGTGGTGAACACATGCCTCACAAAGCAAAGGTTAGATCTCTCTTGCTCCTATGTTGTCGAACATAGTTTTCGTTTTCTTTTCGTTCCTTCCTGCTTTTATGGTAGTATTTGTTTTGGTTGTCTCACGTTTTTATTCTATTGCTATTGAACCTATTAGTTTGTAAATGAGCTGGCTCGAGTAGCAGCACCGGGAGGCACGATCATAATAGTAACATGGTGCCATAGGGACCTCTCCCCTTCTGAGGAATCTCTGAGACCGGAGGAGAAAGCTCTGTTGCAGAAGATTTGTGATGCTTATCATCTCCCGGCCTGGTGTTCTGCAGCCGATTATGTGAAAATACTTGAATCTCTCTCTCTCCAGGTGACGACTTAACTCAATTCACCATCTCATTTACTAAGGATCAAACATTTTCAAGTACGACGTATACATATATGTTGTTTTCTATATTACCTACTCGCTGTGAATACGAATAAGACGACAAATCATTTTCTGATTTCATTATTGCTTGGCATTTGATTGGAATGGCTGCACGCGCGTGTGCACACATATATGCAACACGATGAATTTGTGCCGGATTTCTTTTTTCAGGATATAAAGACAGCAGATTGGTCGGAGAATGTTGCCCCATTTTGGCCTGCAGTGATAAGGTCAGCATTGACATGGAAGGGCATCACATCGTTGCTACGAAGTGGTAGGGCTAATGTACTTCACTGGCATTTATAAGGACCATTTCTGTTTATGTTTTGGTAAACCTTTTGAGACAATTTTTGTCCCCCCTTTTGTTGGGGGGTTTTTGCCTTTGATGAACTTGATCAGGATGGAAAACCATAAGAGGGGCATTGGTAATGCCATTGATGATCCGCGGATACAAGATGGGGCTAATAAAGTTTGCGATCATTACATGTCGGAAGCCTGAACATGTAGTTACGACAACTACAAGTGAATGTGCAGCGGAGAATATATGAGGTGCCTCCTTCCCGTTGTGATGCCGGCGGCATGCTTTCTATCCTCGTAGTCTTTGTAACGATCATGATTTCAAAGTTTAATAAGTTCTCTGTGTTCGATGTTCTTACAAATATATATGAGGTGGTATGTTGTCGTCTTTGCGCAACCACTGTGGTCCTAGTTGCTACTTTCATAATCTCTTCTCCATGAGGAATTGAGAGGGTGCCGGTCAAAATGTTGTTTGTTATGCCCTATTTCAATATCTGCAAAATTCCACTGCATGCGTGTGAACATGCTATTTCACATATTGCATCCGTTTCGGTAGAGTTTGAGAAGTCGCCCCTGATATTCGCTCCAGCCCGATGATGATAAATTTTCTCTCCTTCTCGTATGGATCGAAAAGTTAAGTTCAGCTTCTTTTTTTTAAATTTCTCTAGTCGAGATGATCCGAATAACTAAAATCTAAAGAATTACTAAATTAAATTAAATTAAATTTATTAAAAAAGATAAATTGAGACAATCCAAACTTAACAGTAAATATTTGTTCTTTCTCCTCAAGATTGTCCGTGGAAATTTGTTGTTCGTAAACATTTGGAATGACTACAATCGTGTATGTCATTCGGTGAATAGGTTTAGCGTTTCTCGAATTGGTAGCTATACTTGGGAAGCTAGCCCTCCATTCCTATTGTTAAGTCCTTTGAGGGTTGATGCTTGTAACGTCTGGTTCTTAACTGTCTAATAATTCAGTAATGAAATTATTTCGTTGGCAAAATTATAAATTTAAAAAATAATAATAATAATTTTTGGGAGGATTCTGGCCCAGAACAAGTTATTTGCCATGATGGGTTCACTTTTGATCATTGCTCACAGGATTCTGGCCCAAAACAATTTATTTGCTTTCTTGGGCTAACTTTGGAAGACACTACTGTTTCTTTCAGCCCATGAATAATAGGATCATTCCTTATTCCACCAGGGTTCAGGACTAGGGAGCAAGAAGACATTGTGCATGTGTGACTCTGGCCCTAAGTCATATAATGCAAGGGTGGTTGCGGGAGTACGAGTGTAAAAGCGTCTTTCAAAAAATTTTCAAGCCACTTTCGAGTGCGAGGATTAAGAGCACGAGCGCACAGCAAGAAGTAGGAGCGCAAGCACAGACTATTTTGGAGGATTAGCTTTGGCCACATTCTCCGCAAATATTTTATAGAATTTTTTGTTTTAGTATTTTTATTCTTTTTTCTGAATTTTTAATAGAATCGCATTATATTTTTTTAACTCTTCAATCTCGTCCAAAGAAATTTAAAAAGTTAAAAATTATGATCAAAAATTAAAAAAAAATACTAGAGAGCAAAAAATGTCTATTTTGATATTTTCATCGTCTTATACCAAAACAAAAAAAGTTTAACTTTCATGCACATTCTTATATAAATTATTTGGGAAATAATAATGACAAAACTTTTTTTGTTAGTGCCAAAATTTCAATACATAAAAATCTTATACATTAAAAAAAAACGGTTTTGGTATTATCATTTTTCATAATTTTCTGATTCGAGATTGCTAAAACCCAGGGTAAAAACCTAAACGAAGATCTCTCTCTCTCTCTCTCTCTCTCTCTCTCTCTGTTTCTTCGAACGCACTACATATAATAAATTACTAACAGAGATTACCAGTTGAACACGGAAACAAAAACCCTTTCACAGCTCAATCATTACCCGTGAGATCCATCCTGATCCAGGGTTTCCATACAAATCACGAATTGACTCCAATTTCAATCCCAGCTCTCTTACCTCTTTTTACCTTCTTCGTCACATCAATACAGCACGCCATGGTTCTGTCTCAGAAGCTTCACGAAGCCTTCAAAGGAACCGTCGAGAGGATCACGAATCCACGCACCGTCTCCGCCTTCAAAGAGAAAGGCGTCCTTAGCATCACCGAATTCGTCCTCGCTGGCGATAATCTCGTCTCCAAATGCCCTACCTGGTCTTGGTAAGCTTTCAATCGCTGCATTTATTCTGCCAATTGTATTGTGTTCCACGTAATTCGTTCGCTTGTTCATTTATTTTTGTGCGCAAAGTAATGAAATATGCTGATATTTGCTTGTTCAACCCTAGGTCTTAGAGAGAACGTGGATGCTTAGTCAGTAATTTCGAATTTCTTACATGTCTCGCCTAAATTTCCAATTTTTACAACTTATTGAAATCCGGCTTAGGCTTAGTGAAACTTCACTCTGTGAATTGGATTGTGTTTCATTAAATTGAGTGGTTTATCCATTTAATTTCCTTCACGAGGATACGAAATAAGCTACAAGGAAAACTCGAGAAGAGAGAAGACCAACCTTCAATGTTGCAATTTTTTTCTTTGCTGCACAAATTCAATTCAGCAAAAAATATGTACAGAGAAAGAGATGGCGGGGCAGTTCAAAAAAGAGATGATAGGGCAGTTCAAGAAGAGGGACAAAGAGCACTAAGGACTCACCTTGAGAGAGAGAGAGAGAGAGAGAGAGAGACTGGTGTTCTGTAGTTTTAGTGTATGGCAGTTTCATCTTCATCATCCTCTAGGCAGTTACAAAAGGCAATTGGTGTGGGGAACATGTGTAGCAAGGGTAATTTTGTGACAATTAAAAGGGCAATTTGGACATAGTGAAAATCTGAGCCAGCCTCAGAACTTTGTCCACACCAACTTGTGCTCTCCCGTTATAGATAGAATAGATATTTTCAAGTTCAACCCTAGATTTTGGAGAACATGGATACGTAGTTAATAATTTGGATACGGATTTTTCCATGTTATTGAGCTGCTTTGAAATCTGCCTTGGTGAAAATTTACAAGCTTTTTTGCAGGTTTTTACCCTAAAGTCTGTGAAATTGATATTTTTGTGCATATGCAGGCTACGTGTGATATTTTGAAAGTCGTGCGGATCACGATATAAGTCAAATTTACAGTTTTGAAAGTTGAATTTTTCCTACTTATTCTGTGAATTGTATTGTGCTCCATTGAATTCATTTGTTTATTCATTAATCTTCTGCGGAAAGAAACGAACTAACCTAATATTTGCAAGTTCAACCCTTGATTTTGGAGAGAACATGGAGGCTTAGTAATTTGAAGTTTCTTAAAGGTCTAGTTTAAAGTTTGAATTTTTCGGAGTTATTGATCTTCTTCAAAATCTGGCTTAGTGGAAGTTATAATTTTGTAACTTTTGTTACAGTTATTTAGCCTAAAATCTGTGAATTTGATCTTTTTGAGCATATGCAGGCCACGCGGTATTTTTTGCAAGTAGTGTGAATGACGATATCTTGTTGAGTGTGAGCTCGATTAATGAATATTTTTTTGAAGTTTTCTGCAAAGAGTTGAAATGTAAACAAGTTTCAGTTTCATACCTTAATCTTGGGGAGAATGTGGGTTTTAGATAGTAGTTTGGGTTTGCTTTAGAGTTTAATGGTCCAGTAAATGTTCAAAGTTGTCCATGAAGTTCTTGTATCTGCACTTGTTGAAAGCTACAAAAAAAAAAAAAAAAGTTGCTTTGAAGGTGTAAAGCCTTAAGCTGTTCTTGCCCTTGAGTCTTATTTTCAGCTGAGTTAATTCCAATCTTGAACACAGCCCGTTCAAAAGCAACAAAAGTTCACCCAATTCGCAAATCACTATTTGATTGATTTTGTTAATGCTTTAATACTTTGGGTCATGTCTTGGGAAAATTGATATTCTCATCTGGCTTGCTGCGTGGTTGACGTCCCTAATCAAATTGGTGTGCGAGTTAATAAAAGGAATTGTTTTATTGGCACTAAGGGAAGAAAAAGTGTCATTGGCTTCAGGATTCAGGATCATGACTTATTTATTTACACATTTTGTAGCTGCCACAGTTGACTCAAAGAGTTAGACCAATGAGTGCACTTTAGGTCTTTCAAAAAATTTGAATCAGCATAAGATCTTCGGACTTCGGGGCTGATACATGGGGTTACTCTAGGGTCTGGGGCTGAGGTGGATGATACTAGCCCAAGCAATAAATTATGCGTTTGAGAATTGACGAGGTGCATATGGCTATGTTTTATTTACTTATCAGAAAAAAAAAAATAGCTATGTAGTTGTCAAAGCCTTGTCTCATGAAACACAGGACTCATTCCTTGACCTTAGTTTTGGAGTCTTTCGTGGAGTTTGTTTATTGCAACTTTCATCGGTGATCATGATTTCGCTTTTCTTGGGTTTTGTTATTGTCTAACAAACCCGTTTCTTTTGGTGTGGTGGGTTTGATGTTACAAGACAAATCAATAATTAACAACTTCAGAAGTAATAGGATGCATACAGCAACGTTAAAAAAAAAAAACTGTGGCTGATGACATTCATTCGTTGAAATATAGATCAAGCATTGGGTTTATCTCCTTTCATTTCTTTGACCACCCAAGTGTACATTAAGGCCATAGTTGTTTTTGTTACCTGCAATAGCTAGAGCTCTTTGTCAATTTTTGGTTTTCTCTCCCTGCCTTATATCTTACAACTTATGTATAGGGAATCAGGTGAGCCAACCAAGAGGAAGTCATATTTACCCCCTGGAAAGCAATTTTTGATCACGAGGAATGGTACAGGACTTTATCTTTTGCTATGGTCTCAGTTTGTTCGGGAAGTCATGTGTTGTTCCTCTTGTGTGGTAGTATTAGCCAGTTTTGTCTCAAATCTACTACAAAACTTCATAACTAACAAAAGATAGTGACTGCACCTTACCAAAAAAAGAAAAAGAAAAAGATAGTGACTGCATAATGAATAAAGCATGTCATAAAAGAGCTTAATTTCTGTTCCCTTAAAATGCAACTGTCCTTTTACAGCAATTTATGCATTTTCTTTCCACTTTCTAAATTAACTCATGGCAACTGAAATCCTTTTCACAGTTCCTTGCCTACGTAGAGCTGCATCAGTAGAGGAAGAATATGAAGCTGCTGGAGGTGAAGTTCTTCTGGATAATGAGGACAATGATGGTTGGCTGGCAACCCATGGAAATCCGAAAGGTAAGTTATGTAACTTATGTTGCAGCCTGTTAATCTAAAATTGATTTTCACCCATTGTGACATTACGCTATGTACTGCTTAGATAACAAACACGAAGAGGAAGAAAACTTGCCTTCAATGGAAACTTTGGAGATCAGCAAGAAAAACACTATTCAATCTATTGCTTCACACTTTGGGGGTGAGGAGGAAGAAGACATACCAGACATGGCAGAATATGAAGAACCTGACAACCTTATTGAAACAGACCCTGTAAGTTGATGGTTGGACCTTTTAGAATGGTAATATGTTTTGTCTGAAAATGATTACTGGATGGAGCTAGGTTGGCTAAAAGTTAAATATGGGTGTTCTATATGGAGTAGGTTGAAGGGAAAATTTGTTTGATGTCAACAACTGTAGGGAATGTGCCTTAAGGCTTCCTAATTGCCTATAATTGGCGTTGTGGTGGGTTTGGGCTGTTAGACTTGTCCCACATCGCTCATCTAAGCCACCCAAGCTTGGTTAATAAATTCTAGAGGCTACTCCACCTATTGACTGATTGGTTTTAGGTTGGAACCCTCTAGGAAATTTAACATGGGCTGCTCGAAGTCTCTAGGTTAAGATTCGATAAGGTAGGTAAAGGCTTTTAGTGGTCTTTTCATTGACTGAAAATGAGATTCAATCAGGTGTCATGCAGCTTGCTGGTTTTTAATGAATAAGGTGATTTGAGGTCCAAAATGGTGGGTTTGCTATTTAGTTGTAAATGAAGGTCAAGAGGGAGGGGAAGGGGTTAGACTGTTGGAGTTGATTTAGCATGATTGTATTGGTTTTGAGGCAGTAAAAAACACATTTTGATGGCATTAACATTCTACTATTCTGTTTGAAGCTTTGTTGTTGTCATTTATTAAGTATATCTTGTAATGCAGGCGACACTTCAATCTACATATCTTATGGCTCAGGAGCCTGACGATGATAATATCCTAAGAACCCGAACATATGATGTCAGCATCACGTAAGTTAATCATAAAGGTCCTCTTGATTGTGATACTTGTTCATGATTGCGCATCATTTGATGTCTATTGCTCCCTTTGTGGTTGTGACAATGGTATTTTGACATTTAACTTTCATTTCAGGTATGACAAATACTATCAAACTCCCCGTGTATGGCTTACTGGATATGATGAGGTTGGTCACAATAACTTACCTTTCCTTCATTGATCATGCGAAACGCTAAATGGAGGAATTTAGGTCTTTTGTTGCTTAGGGTAAGCATATTGAACAGAGAAAAGACGGTGGTTAGGCATCAGGGATTCAATCCATTGTTGTGCCTCAAGGTGTTAGTCTTTAATATTTAAAATCTTCCACTTTTGGAATAGGGAGAAATGAGAACTTTTGGGGCTGCATAGAATTGTACTTGGTAGGGCTGCTCCGGCAAATCCTGAATGGTTTGCTATGCGAAAACTATATTTATATCAGTCATCCCCATATGTTCAGCCTTTGTTAATTCACAGTCACTGAAGTAATTAACTTATTATCCATATGACCATATCTTATTGGTGAGCATGCTTATTGATTTTCTGCGCAGTCAAGGATGCTTTTGCAACCAGAGCTTGTACTTGAAGATGTTAGCCAAGATCATGCTCGGAAAACAGTAAGATGAAAATTGAAACTCCTTCATAGTTGCTTTAGTGAGGAATTATATGATACTAGCGGTTGGGGGCACACCCTCCCGTGTGTGCATATGCAAGTAAAAATATTTGGGGAGTGGGTAGTTTTTTTTTGGGTGTGGAGTGCGTGGTTGAGTTTGAATGATTTTACTATTTCGCTCCAAGGTTAATTAATGCTATAGTAAAATTGCATGTACAATTTGGGTTTTGATTAGGACAATATGGAAATCACATTTGTGATGGGGCTTCATAAAAGGGAGACACCAACTTGTGCTCTCAATTTAGTCAATTATATACTAGAATAGATGCTAACTTTTTTGTGTACCATGTACTCTACGGGGGTTCTTTTTGTAACGTACAATCAATTTTGTCCCCTGATAAGAAGGTCTAGAGGGTGATCTAACATATGAGGTCTTACTTTCTGGTGCTGATGAAGTTTTTATCCAGTCTACTTTAGGCGAACCCACGGTGACCAATGTTTGAGGTATCTCAATGGGTACTTTAGGATTTGTCAGAGGAGCATTCAAAAGGTTGAACTATGACTCTTGTCTCACGCAAGCATTTTAAGAATTGGGTTCTGTGGGACATCGTAATTCTCAGCTCTTCAGTGTTATTTTTTCCCCTATTAAATTTTGACTCCCTAGTTCCAATTGTTTTCCACATCTATAACTTCCTAGTGTCAATCATAAATCTTTAGGATTTTGTTCTTTATGCAGCAGGAGCATCTTTTGGTTAAAGAATGATTAAATTATGAACACAATGCTCTTGACAGAGCTCAATGGAAAAAACAGATTCATGTAGCCAAACCCCGGGATTAAGGCTCGGTTTGGTTTGCTTTGCTTTGCTTTGTCTCCCAAGCTCGTTAGTAATCTTCTGCTGTTAAATTGAGTCTTGTTCTAGTCATCTTGTCTGTGTGATTTTTTGTCATCATTTCTGAGATGATAATGTGGGTTCACCTGGAGTTACAACTGCTTCATCTTTCTGTTAACCGCTTGAAAGGATGCAAAAGTTTGATCTTCTTTGATCTCGTGAGTAATCAGAACAAGACTAGTCTGGAAATTATGTCGCATGTTCCCTTCCTGTCTTGGTGAAGTTGATGTCGACCTGTTGTTTCACATGCTTTTCCTTCAACTTCAGACTTGCCCCAAAGAACTATTTTTCTTGATTTCTGTGATTCCCTGTGCTTCTTACTCATTTCCAAGAGAATGTGGATGAAGTATCATTTGTTCTAAGCATTGATGAAACTCAGGTTACTATTGAAGACCACCCACACTTGCCTGGGAAACATGCATCTGTGCATCCTTGCCGACATGGAGCTGTTATGAAGAAAATTATTGATGTTCTAATGTCACGGGGAGTTGAGCCAGAAGTTGACAAGTAATTTTGTTTCTCAAATAATTTACAGGCACTTTTGTTTTAGTTTTTTTAGCTGCTGCTTAAATCAGGGTAAGCAGTCAGCAGTGTACATAGTTAGGTGTGGCTGTCGATGACTGAGTCACTATATGGCTTTCAGTTTAAACTTCTCATTTACTTTTCCTTTTTCTGAGTTTTAATTTCTGAGTGTTGACTTTTCATAGGTACCTTTTCTTATTCTTGAAATTTGTGGCCTCTGTTATTCCCACCATAGAATATGATTACACCATGGACTTTGATCTTGGAAGCTCCAGCACATAAGGTAAGTCAATATGTGGAGATCTTTCTTAGTTTTTCAACGCATAACTTTGTCATCAAAATGCCTGATTTTCATATCGAATGGTATTTCTTATGGAGAGGTTATGGATTGTCCTATGCTGGTGGTGTGGCATAATGTGTTAAATGCATTCATATTTCAAAGAAACACGCAAGGACGAAGTTGCTTGACCTCGATTTGGTTCCATTTTCGCACTCCTGAATTGATTTGCAAATGCATTATATCACTCGAGATGAAGTATTTCATGTGCCTTTCTCGCTCCGGATAGTTCATTATTATGCCCTTTAGTTGATTATCATTTATTCTTGTTTCGGTGGTAGATCTGCTGTCCATTCAATGACTTAATCTTCAGATTGCACGTTTATAATCTGACCCACATTTGTTTTTTTCTTTCGTTTTTGTTCTGTATCAGTCTCAGTCAGATTGAAGCTGCCAATTTGCTGTAAAGTAGACCAAGTAATTTGTTGATGCTGGTGTGCTCTCGACTTGCGATTCCTCACCCTGATTGGGTTCTCAACTCTAGTACATATCCCTCATCTCATGATTCTCTTCTTTTTTTTGAACAGCCTCATCTCATGATTCTCGTCAAAATAAAGCAACTTGTTGCGAGCCTTGGCTTAATTATATTTTTTGTTGCCCAATGTCATACTGCTGTTGACATGAATGTTACAATCCGCTATGCTCCAGAATGCTGTGCTATTTGTCAATGAATGCTATTTCTGAAAGGCTTCAGAATGGTATTTGATAGATTATATGTATATATGGTTTTATCGAGCTTAGTGTTTCAGTGCTATTTTATTGTATTTTATAGAAAGTTAATACGACAACGTATTCTAAAGCTCGTTTATTTTATTTTCTCGGACAGATGTCCATTTGTTTTAGAACTCGGAAAATTTCGGTGTTAGTCGACCGTTACATGCTACATAAAAACTTGAGATAAGTACACCATATAAACCCGTTTCATGGTTCTTAGGCTTTTATTTTGAATCTTGTAATGCTTCTGTTCGAGGGTTCGTATGTTTTCCGATATTATATGCGAAGTTAACTTTCCCCCATCTTGAGACAAACGAAAGCTATTCGAGCTCGACTTGATTGGGTCTTATCAGTTTGCAGTTTGGAGTCGCGATCAAGCCGAGAATGGTAAAGTTTTGAAGCTCTTGAATCTATCGTATTTTCTGCAACAAAGATAACTTTCTGGGAATTTCGAAGTACCGTGGTGGTGCTTACTTGAAAATATGGACTTCTAAATGCTATTTCTGAAAGGCTTCAGAATGGTATTTGATAGATTATATGTATATATGGTTTTATCGAGCTTAGTGTTTCAGTGCTATTTTATTGTATTTTATAGAAAGTTAATACGACAACGTATTCTAAAGCTCGTTTATTTTATTTTCTCGGACAGATGTCCATTTGTTTTAGAACTCGGAAAATTTCGGTGTTAGTCGACCGTTACATGCTACATAAAAACTTGAGATAAGTACACCATATAAACCCGTTTCATGGTTCTTAGGCTTTTATTTTGAATCTTGTAATGCTTCTGTTCGAGGGTTCGTATGTTTTCCGATATTATATGCGAAGTTAACTTTCCCCCATCTTGAGACAAACGAAAGCTATTCGAGCTCGACTTGATTGGGTCTTATCAGTTTGCAGTTTGGAGTCGCGATCAAGCCGAGAATGGTAAAGTTTTGAAGCTCTTGAATCTATCGTATTTTCTGCAACAAAGATAACTTTCTGGGAATTTCGAAGTACCGTGGTGGTGCTTACTTGAAAATATGGACTTCTAAAAATAACTATCAAAAACTTGTCCGCCAACCAATTATCAAACCCAAGCCGACTTCCATTTATACATTCCCCAAACCATAAAAACACAACCTTAGTTTGCATCGATGTCTATTAACAAATACGTTAGGCATGTGTTACACACAAAACCTGCCAAATCCCTAGTTCCAACTGATATCTGTCTCAGTAAATGGAAGTTAAAACTGAAGGATAATAACCATCGTCATGTCGTCAAATTGAGATCAAGCATCACTTGCAAGATCGCTCACTAACCACAATGAACAGGACCACAATAGAGAGGAAGACCGAAGCTCGCACCATTCTGTTGAATGCATTTGTGTCTTCTGTTTCCTGCTCAACCTCCGGTGGTTGAAACAACACACTCACTAGATTTGTAATTTTCTCAAACAGTTCCATCACCTTCGCCTTAGTATTATTGAATATCCAAGTCAGTATGTTTGTTGCTGCATCAGAGCCATGAGAGCCGTCGTCTCGGTTCTCACTACCACTATCTTCAGCTGCATATAAAAATAAGATATCATGTACAAAAGCAAAATATCATGTGATAGTGCAATCAATAGATAACGATTAACGAGTGTAGTCGAATTTCTACTTCGTGATAATTCCAGTCTCATCCCAGTTTTTTGTCTCACTATCTTACTACATATAGGAAGACGAGAACCAGTATAACCATACACGTGTCTGATTCTGGTTTCGTGCAAGTGTATCGCTAAAGATATATGTTAATTTATTCCATGCTATTTCAAACAGACCTTGACCAAGTGACTTTCTGAGCTCCTGTACCACCTCATTGTTCATGACAGCATCCCAAACAGCTTCATCAGATGATAATGAACGGACCATCCTCTACAAGAAGATGAAAATGTATCAGCTAGAAATCACAAATTGAAGAAGAAAAAGTAATTTACAAATGGGGTAACCATCAAGTTAAACAGAGTTGCAGGTTGTCCTTATATTATCGCAACCAATATCAAGATCGTGAAATAGAATTTTCAAGTTTCTCAATGAAGTATTAGTAAAAGTTGTGCATTATGGGTATATCCACACCGAAATTGATGCTTTGGCGACAAGCTCAAAACTTTCATGTGAATTCTAAGAATCCATAATATAAGTCACCTCAACGCAAGGTTCAGTCTGTAATAGATGGAAAGCATCATAAACGCTGTTGGATCCATACGGCCGTGACATCCTTGGATTACATAGTTGTGGCGGGGGCTCAATCCAATCTAACTCTGTCCCGAGACTTCCAACTGAAGAAACTCTCTTACCCATCACAGTCGGGCTTGTGGTTTCATCAGGGACATCCTTGTCCGAATCATAAGCAAGTCTATCCTCGATGGACTTGGAGGAGGAGGCTGGGTTAAGGGCCCTACAAGAACAAAAAATTCACAGATAACAAGCCTTTTTAGTTGATTGGAAGGTGTTGCAAACCAACACACACACAATTGCACGATGAATAAATCAAGCAAGGAAAGCAAAGAGAAAAGAACAAAATGGAGATTTTATGTGGTTTGCCAATTGAGTAATTGGGTACATTGATGGCTCACACCAGTTTCCACTGTATGTTGGATGAAGATAGAAGGTATATATTACATCGGTTGCGTATAGCAGAAAATATATGCCTTAGGATTTACATCACAAATTACCATAATGCCCACTATTTAAGGTTCATGGGCGCTGCCCCCGGACCCTTGTGACCTGACTGGTTATAGTCAGTGAAGTGGTGAACCAAGTCCACATCAGACTTTATAAACCAACAGAAAGATCCAAGACAAGGTCACAATTTGACAATGGAAGGAGAACTATCACTCCGAATACATCTCCATCGTGACTTGCACCATCAAATTCAAATAGTTAAAGCACCGTGTTCAACAAACAATCCTAGAAGTAACTCCAGATAAAGAGTGTTCGACACTACTCAGGAATAATCTTTTAATTCTTTCCTTGTGTACACAAATGTAGTTTGAAAGTGACATTCGCTGAAATTGAATAAATTAAGGTAAGCTGAAAAATCATCCTTATTGAGGAATGTATTGATTGGAATGATTACTATTATCCTAATATTTAACCAACTGGTTCATATTCTCATCCCCACTGGTCCTCATTCAGTCATTCTATAGCTTGACAATTAAATAACATATTATACGTTGGCATGAATGGTAGCTGTACAAGAAATTTTGCGTGTTTGGGTAATCCAAGCGGTGTCACAATCAGTTATCTTTTTCTTCAACACTGCAACTTGGTAGTAAAAGTAAGCGCTAAGAGGTGGTGCCTTCCGTTGATCACCGTTAACACAATCGTCGCCATAGCAATAACTATACTAAATCCTGATCAAAGTTATTGAACAAAAATGTCTCTTTGCTCTCCAAACCTAGTTTTAGTGTAACTTATTGCCTTCTGTAATTTAACCTACCTTCGTGGAGCTACTCTATCCTCCACTATTCTCAAATTTAACTAAATGACCAAAAAGAAAAAGGAGCAAATTTGATGGGGAATTTACAATCGGCCCTTTGGGTGGTGAGAAATAATGAGATAAGAAATGGGAGCCCTTTCTCACCAAATCTCCCCATTTTTGGTGAGATATTGGGTGAGGAGGAATCACTAATCAAAAAATGTCTCTTTTGTACTTTTCTCTCCATTCCTCACCAAAATACTCTATCCAAAATTCAAATGAATAATTTGACAAGAAACATAACGCTTTCCTTTCTTTTCTCATGAAACCGATTCCAAATGGATTTATGTGGATGTCAAATAAGTTTAATGTTCCATGTCAACTTGAACCCCAAAAAAATGGTCAATTAAAACAAAATAAAACTGGTTGAGCTATGGGTGGGTTGTGAAACTGCATAGTGAACTAAATAGTCGTTTCAAATCCGTTACTCCTCAAATCCATTGAAGATTATTGCTACCTGTGACTTGGGATTTCACCAATCCTTAGGGATTGATTGTCTGGATTTCATAATCCACGTGTGTCTCGACCTTCATTGGCAGTGTGAAGTCGTTCCTGGTCTTAGACATTTATCTTGTTTTGAGTTACTTGTTCATTCTTGTTGGATGGATTCGGTTGTTTCTCTTATCATTGTTTTCGGATGGATAACTGTAGATGCCGTATGGCTTCTTTGCAATAATATGATTGTGTTTCGGATCAAAAAATAAATAAAAAATCATTACTCCTAGACAATCTTTGAAATGATATGATTGTGTTTCAGATCAAAAAATAAATAAATAATCATTATTCTTAGACAATCAAGCCCAAATTTCAGCTATTCGCAGTAAAATAAAACCCCATAAAGCTCCTCATTTAAAATCTAAGTCTATCTGAAGTCCAAACGAAGCCTCAAAATCAATTCAAGAAAATCAAGAACTCAAAGCAAAGCAAATTAAAAGTTAAAACCACTTACTGCAGCAGAGAAGAGACGGCAAACTGGACTTCGTCCTTCGACGGAACCGACCCAAAATCAAAACCCCTTTCGTATTCACTTCCATCAACGCATTCCCACTCAAACCCTTCACTGTCAGATGGGGCATAAACTGGATGGCCCAATGGGGAGGAACTAGTTGAAAAGGAGAGAGAGAGTACGTCTGATGGGTTATTCCCCCTTTTGTAAGTGTGTGTACTGGTGGTAGAAGCGGTGGAGGAGGAGTGAGAAAATGGGTCTTTGACACTTCCCCTGACTGACCTTCGAACTGTCCTCAACATCCCTCCGCCGCCGGCTCTTCCACCGCCTGCAGCTCCGCCCATTCCTCCTTTACCCATCAGTGGTGGCCACATCGTGTGTTACCCCTCTCTCTCTCTCTCTCTCTCTCTCTCTCTCTGTTTCTTTTTTCCTGGCTATATACGGAGTATTTTGCAGGGGATTTCGATTGTTTCGAGGAGAATTGATTTATATAGAATATGGATAGAATGGTCGTTGGACGTTGAGACGTAAAAGACCTGTTTGTGTGAAGGGTAACTCTCTAAGAGTCCGGCCGCACCTCTCCCGGTGGAAAATTTATTTGGTTGTCCTGCGGCACCGTTGCTAGTGTTTCCAACTCTTTCATTCACCACATATTTTTTAGAATCAACTACGAAATATATGACTCTACAAAAATGTGTGGTGGATAAAAGAGTTAGGATACCAAATGACAGATGCCCCAAAATCACTGAATAATTACTCCTCCGGTTGCCAAATTGATTTGAACCGTCTACTTCTTGAGGTGGTCTCATTATTTGGACTCCATCTAATTATTCAAGCCTAACATATTTTCCGCTTAAAAAAAAGTTCATAGGATAACAGTTACTACTACTTATAATTTGTATGTAAAGAATGAACGGTAGTACTTTGTACAGTATCAAGGTTAGAAATTTCGTACTGTACCAATATTGTCTAAATTGGGTATCTTACACCTCTAATTTCATCTCGTTTCAAATGTCGGGCGGTACTGGACGACTTCTGCCATATTAGTATGTACCAGAGGTACCAGCCAAATCGGACATTATCGGACTATGCTTCCATTATCGGACAATATCAGTCCTGGTAAATACCATACTATTTTTTATTTGTATTTATAATAAATGTGTATACTATACTATTAATAAATTCTTTTGTGTAAAAAAATAACACTAATACCAATAAATTCGAAAATGGTGTCCGTTATCTCAGCGATGCCAGTACGTACCGTTTCAATAAAAAAACTGATACTCTAACAGATATGGTATTCAAATTCTTGATATTAACTATCTAGGGGGGTCTCTGCTTCTCAAGAACCCTATAGGAATAAAATTATATTCTCCCGACCTGTTTAATTCATCTCTAGTTGGAGCCCTATTTGTTATGATCCAATTTTTTTTTTGGGAGGGGGGTGGGGGGAATAAGTACATGAACAGAATTGAAATGCGTTTATATTTTTTTAGAATGTACTATAAAAAAACTGTGGTTTCCCTCCCATTATCGAAGATCCACATTTTTCCTTGGACAGAGTCCCTTCAGGTAAAAATTAATTAGTGCTCATGAAGTAAATATAATCAACACCTTATTGCCATAAATGTCTTGCGTTCGTTCTCGATTTATTGAATTGAGCAAAAGTGCTCTCAATTCTCACTCTTGAGAATTTGAAATGATGAAATATGATTAAAAAACACTTTCACGCGAGAGCTCGAATTCGAGCTCCTGCTCATACAAGCAAATTATGCGACTTTGGTGTGGAGGTGTAGGAGGCGGGGGGGCTGCTCCCCCCCTTCCTGCTCCCCTTCCTGCTCCCCCCCTTTCCGGGCCCACTCCGGTCTCGCTCCGATGATCGGAAACGTTCACTTTGTAGAGCTCGTCGAGTAGAACAACCATGCCAAAAATCAGCTTGATTGGATATCATTAAGTGCCTGATCGGAACCTTTTTATTTTAAAAAGAATGGATCCGAAACACTGAATCAAATCCATTGTAACCCATGGACCGAGAGTTTATGGGCTCCGATCAAGGACTTAATGATATCCAATCAAGCTGATTTTTGACATGGTTGTTCTACTCGACGAGCTCTACAAAGTGAACGTTTCCGATCATCGGAGCGAGACCGGAATGGGCCCGGAAGGGGGGGGGGAGCAGGAAGGGGAGCAGGAAGGGGGGGTGCAGCCCCCCCGCCTCCGGAGGTGTAAAACCAGCAAATTGTGTCAATATGACACTTAGTAGTTGAATTCCACTTTTATTCGGTCACTTAGGTCAAATTGACATGACAGTTTAAAAGGATAAAGAGAGATATATAGGAGTATATTACTCCATAAAGCAGACAAAAGTGACAAATGGTAGTACTAATAAAACACATAGATGGACAGGAGGAGAAGAGAGAACGAGACACCAGTGGCATCAATTGCTTTCCTTTATGTCGTGTATTGGCTTTGTTCCTGCTTATTATTAGCAAAACCCCAAATGGACAACCCTTTACTACCACCGCTTCCACCTCCAAATCTAATGTCACTTTCCTGCCTTTTTAATAGGATTGCTACCCCCTCTCTCTTAGTGGAGTAGATACTATAATTTTGGTTATTCGGTTCCCGGTTATGCGCACTTCGGTTAATTAATAAATGTCAATTTCATCGTCTACTGACACGGGTCTATTTAAAAATCAGAGCAAAGTCTGGTGTAAAACTGTTGGCTCCATAAAAGTTGATATAGCAAGCCAACCTCTAAGATTGCTACACCCTCCAGCCCTTCGGTGCGTATGATGATAATGCCTGTAATTCATCACTCATGGGCTCAGATGAACAACAACGGCCTATAAAGGATTTAAATACGAATTTTGAAATGAACCCCAGAGCGAATTATTATTGTCAAAAATATGAAAGTTAATCCGACCGACTAGAAAATATTTCAAACAATTTTTACAACATAAAATATTACATTGAAACCAAGTTAGTACTGTACTTTGATAAAATTTGAGCATCATTCGTTTAACTCTATTTCAAGAAAAATAAACCAAATCTAGAATATTTATAGGACTCATTAAAGGGCTGGACTCTTTTATTTCTCTAGCATGGCCCATCGGCCCACAACGGGATCTATATCTTTTCAGCCCAAGCCCACTACCACACGGCCGATGTGGACAATTTAATTTAAAAAAACAGTTAATAAATCCAGGTCGTCAATTTTTTTTTTCTAAAACTCAACTTTTAATATACTTGTTATTGCACGGATAAATTGATTTTATTTTTTTACATGGATACATTATATTATTTTGACAGTTAAATTCTGTACAGACGAACCAGACAGAGGCCGTTTTCCGCCAGTACCCCGGGCCTTCTTCACGCATTTTTTTAAGTAATTCAAACCGTGCATTTTGTAGGACCTGTAAAATAATGTATCCATGAAAAAATTAGATTGTCCGAACATTGATAGATACATCAAAAGTTGAGTTTTAAACAAAAGAAATGGACGATTTGGATCTGTCATCTGTTTTTTAAGTTAAACTGTCGATAGCCTTTTATTTTTCAGAAAGTCTACACACATATACAATCTGTGTACAGATTGTGCACAGATTTCAATGTGGGGCCCAGCACGGGTCCCACACAAATCATCCGAGCCGTTCGTTAAATGTAAAACATTTTTTCAAGGGTTTCCGTAAAAAATAATCTCAATCCGATACTTACAAGTACTTGATCCAATCATATAATTTTTCATTATCCGGAAATCTGAATGAAAAGTTAGATGGTTGGATGAAGCACATATAGGTATTGGATTGAGCTTATTTTTTACGAAGACTCTTGAAAAAATGTTTTACATTTAATGAACGGCTCGGATGATTTGTGTGGGACCCGTGGTGGGCCCCACAACAAAATCTGTGCACAATCTGTGCACAGATTGCTGTGTGTGTAGCAGGTCTCTTTATTTTTTCTCTTAAAAACTCAACTTTTGACATACATATCAATGTCGGATGTCGGAATAAGCTGATTTTTTTTTGCTTAAAAACATTATTTTGTAAGCTCTGCAATATGCATGGTATGAATTATTCAAAAAATGCGGGAAGGGAGCCAATGCGTGGCGGGAAACCACCCTTTCCCGGCTCATCCGGACAAAATTTGCTCTCAGAATTAAACTCTTCGTATAAAACCCTAATTCAAACCCTCGTGTCCCTCGTTTATTGTCTCGCCTAAACGAGCAGAGAGACTCAGAGGGATCTCTTCTTCAACAAAAACAAGCAAACAAACGGGTAAGCATTTGTCGATGTATTTTCACCCTTTCGTAAATCAAGATTTGGTCCTATTCGCCTAATATGCATAGATTTGCGTAAATGGTATAAATGGTTTCATTTTTTAATCGTGCTTTGACGTGAAGCTGGACCCTCTTTTGGGTTTTGTTACTTTCATTATCCGCTTCATATGGTGCCGAATTTGGGTTGTTATGAGTTTGTTTTTTTTTTTTTTTTTTTTTAAAAGTTTGTGACTCGTCAGTATGAGTTCTTTTGGCTCTGATTACTGGCAATGTTATGGAAGATCAATGTGTATGAGAATGTTGATACCCTTGGCTTTGTATACATACATCTGAATTTTCGAACGTATCTGAATTCAAGTTCATACATTAGGAAAGTTTTTGTTTCTGTAAAGCTATGAATTTGAGCTGTTTATCATATGTTGCATCTTGATTCTGACAAGATGTATATATTGGTTCTGATCAAGGAATCAAATCATTGGTTCTGATCAAGGAATCAAAAATGATTTTAATTTGGAGGTGTTGAATAGCATACATAAAGCAGATGATCTTACGGGTCAGGTAGTCATTTTTTCACTGAATCCTAGGATGGGGGGTGGGGTGAACCTTATAGAAAATTATCGCAATTAATTCTACAGCTATAGGTTCGGATTGTTGCTCATCCCTAGCTTCCGTACCTTGTTAGTCATTGCTTTTGGAGTATTTGAGTTTTGCATATTGATATGCTTAAGCTCATGGAAGCATGAAATATTCAGATAGTTCAGCAGCACGTATATGCTGATCTACGGTTATAAAACATTTTGGTCTGACTTCTGTTAAGTAAATTTGGTGTTTGTTTTGGGAATAATGTTAGGGGCTTACACTTACTTTTCGGAGATATGGAGGAAGAAGCAATCAGATTTGATGAGGTGTCTGCTGCGGTTGAGGTGTTGGGAATATCGCCATTTATACAGTATCTAAAGTGCGTTTTGTGAAATTTATAGCAGCTGCTAAGTTTATAACTCCTAGCTATCATCTTCCCCCTACCCATTCCCTGGTACTTCCCCACACTGCCTTACACTTACTAATTTTTGACAAAGAAGGTTGTGAATTTTGGGGCATGGTTTCAAGTTGTGAACGATGAGGAGGAAAGTGAATAGAATGGCAATTAGAAATACAATGAAAATGTATAATTTTGTATACATTTTCTTGGGTTGATGTTTTGAAGAAGGAGGTGATGCACCTGTCAATAATAAGAAACCAATACACCCCAAAGTCCACAAAATACCAATATCGAATCAGAGCTATAAAGATCAACATCTGAGGACTTAATTGTTTTTGTTTTTTTTCCAGAGTAACTCTCTCGCTTACAATCATCAAAGACGGTGAAGAAGAGCAAAAGTGCGCAATTCGCCGGCTTTGTATCTACCCATTTGTGTTGTGTCAACCCTTCGTGGAAATTGAAAAATGATTAATTTTTTTTGGCAGAGAGCAAGAGTAAGAGAGTTACGTTGAAACAAAAGCACAAGGTGATAAGGAAGGTGAAGGAGCACCACAAGAAGAAGGCCAAGGAGGCCAAAAAACTGGGCTTGAACTAAAGGCCCAAGGTTGAGAAAGACCCCGGTATTCCCAATGACTGGCCTTTTAAGGAGCAAGAGCTCAAGGCCCTGGAAGCGCGGCGTGCTTGTGTAATTGAGGATTTGGAGCAGAAGAAAGCCGCCCGTAAGGAGAGGGTATGGTCTCGGATTTCTTATATTTTGGTGGTTATGTGTTAAATTGACGTGTTGTGGACCTGTTGTTGTATTGTGCTGCCTGAGTTGTGTTGCATATGTTCATTTCTATGAAAATAGTAATGCAAGTGGATTTTTGAAATATGGGAATGGTTTGATAAGACCACCCATGGAGAGAGAAATATTCAATCCGAGCAGCATGTTTGTTTATACTCTTGCTAATTACTTCCAAGTTGTATCTTTGTGTCAAGTTCGATGCTGTAACTTGCTTGCACGTATTTATGTGCTTTGAGGTGTCACATTCTAATTAATCAAGACTTCGTTAAATGGTAGTTTCTTGGTCAATTTATGAGAACTGAACGATCAATTGTGATTTTGGAGGTTAGAGGAAGTTCTCAATTGCAGCTTTCTGACCATTTTCCCTTGCATTTTGGGGGGAAAGGAGCAATATTGACTGTAGATTGAGGAGTTTTACTCGTCTTGGAGCCTTCACTCCATATTTGTTCCTTAAAGGCTTTTGGATACACTGTATTAGGGAAGTGACCGATGAAAGTATTTCAAAGGAGAGGCTGCAACTTTCTAGTTACTCCCTCCGTCCCTATTCTTTTGTCCCTCGTCCTATCCCAACCGGATAAAAACTTAATTAAAACTTTGAAGCGCATATTAGTCTAAAGTCCAAATGAAACAACCCCATAGGAGCTTTAGTCTAGCCTAAGTTGATGTGATGTGTAGAGTCCGTTAATAAAAATATTTTAGAGTCTAAAGTCCGTGAAAAGACAAAATTGCCATTAATGAGATAAGGGCTTTGTTTGGCTAACACAAAAAATGTCTTTTTTCATATAAATTGTCTTAAACAAGGGCCTCGTTTGGCTAACACAAAATATGTATTTTTTTTTTTGTGTTTTTCGATCTTGTTGCACTTTCATAGGGTACCCTAGGGTTTTAGGCACTTTCGTAGGGTTTTAGGGTGCACTTTCCTATTATGGGGTTTTAACGGTTTAGGCACTTTGATAGAGTACCCAAGGGTTTTAGACACTTTCATATATAGGTTACCCTAAGGTTTTAGCCACTTTCATAGGGTACCCTAGGATTTTAGGCACTTTCAACGCCGGTCAACCTTGGTCAACGCCGGTCAACCTTAGGAGGGGTTTTTTTTTTTTTGTAAATCCTGGGCAGAATGTCCTTTAGACTTTACGAAAAAATATTATGTCCTTATTATAGCAAAAACCCTTATAGTATGTCCTCCTACTCAATTTGCCCAACTTTTAATTGGTAATACTATTTATATGTAATATGAATCTTGTTTGATAGATCTCAATGAGCTCTTTTAAGCGATGTTTTTAAAATCACCTAAAAAATTATAGATTGCAAGATATAATCAATTGAAAAGTGACATGGACTCCCAAAAAGGACTAAAGAATGGAGACGGATGGAGTAAATACCCAAGTTTTGGATGAGTCTTATGTTTGTTTAGCAGATAAGAGAAACTTGGAATTTCGGAATCTAGGTGATCTTGTACTTGATAGTTTTGCATTGGCTGATAACTCCCCCTAGGACTTTGGGCTTCTAGAACTTTTATCCGTTTATGCACCCTAATATGCATGAAACGGCATTCTGCTTCTGTTTGTAAATTTTGTTCTCATGTTGTGTTTGCTTTGGACTGCAGATGAATACAATGTATGTTGCAGTCGGGTTGGCTTACTACTTTTGTGGTGTCTGATTCATTTTCTTCTCTGTGTTTTGTATGCACTTCTCTTTTCAGAATTTCTTTTCGGGTATATATAGATAACTTCAGAGAACAATATTTTACCTATTTTTCCCTGTGTGATTAATTATGAGTTTTGCTGCCTTTTCAGGCTAAAAAGAGAAAGATGGTGGTGATGATATTTCTAAACTGGGTGATATAGCTTCTGCAAAAGATGCAAGGATGATGATGCTTTGACTTCTACTGGCAAAATTAGGGGTATTTTACTTTTTATAATGCCTGGAACAAGCATTCCGGATGGAGAACAGTACTGTTGTGTCGGTCTTTTTTCCTACATTTTCGTTAACTGTCTTCATTGGAATTATTTTGTACAGAAAATTCAGAGAGGGCTTTCTACAAGGAGTTGGTCAAAGTCATTGAAGCATCAGATGTCATTGTGGAAGTTTTAGATGCTCGAGATCCGCTTGGTACCCGCTATGTCGATATGGAATGGATGGTGCTCAAATCAGGTGCTGAGAAGCATCTTGTGTTGCTTCTTAATAAAATAGGTTATGACTCACTCACTCTCTCTCTCTCTCTCTCTCTCTCTCTCTCTCTCTCTCTCTCTCTCTCTCTCTCTCTCCACCACCACCCACCCACCAACCACACCCATCCACCGCACACATAGACTCGCACACATGTGCGGAGGGTGTGGTTGATAAGTTTCACATGATTGTGGGGTTGCTTTGACATGTTGAAGGATACATTTTGACAAACTTGACAAACAAAACCTATATCTCAAAGAGGAGTTGGACTGCATGGCCAAAATGATGAAAGATGATTTCTAACCATAAAAACAGTTACGAGTCTTTTGACATAAAATTGATTGGATTTTTTATTTCATTTTCCAAATTTGTTTCTTGACAAGTTTATTGGATTGCCTTATAGTCTTAAAATTGTTAAGTTGGGTTTTGGTTTGGAATTACAATATTATGGTTTTAGATTTGGCCGGAAAGCTTTGGAAAAATGGTTCCTTGAAGGAATTTCCTGCTTTGGTTAATTTGGACGGGCCAAAATAAAAATTTGGGGGAAAATTCCAGGTGAAAAAATTCCTTAATTTCAAACCCAATGTCTTTTGGTGAAACTTTAATTTTGCGGAATTATTCAAGGGCCACGGGAAATTAAATTTGATCGGAGTTTTTTAATAGTTTTTAAATTTTTAACCTTAGAAGTTTTTGGTTATGGGTTCCTTAATTTTTGATTGTTGTTTTTTTTTTAATCATAAATTGGGAAGGGACACAATTTTTAATGTTATTTGAATAAACTCGCTGGTTGTGTTTCCTGCAAGTTTTGATTGAAGTGAATTTACTTGGCCTAATATTTTTTTGGAAAACGGGATAACAATTGCCCAATTTAAAAAATTCCATTTAAATTTTGAACTTTAAATTTTGGGGTTATACAATTGTGCGATTGTGGTTTGTTTGTGAACATTGGTTAGTTTTGAATTAAGAACCCTAATAGTTTTTTTGTGGTGCGCTTTTCTAAATTTCCTTTTGTTAATCCTTTCGATTATTTTAAAATAAACTTTAAGTTATTTTTTGGGGGGCATCAATTTGATTCCAATGTTGATTTTGAAGAAATTTCTTGGTTGTTTCGTCAAGTTATCAAGTGGTTAATTTGGTTCAACACTGGGAAAACCTTAATTTTTAAAGATGGAGGTCAAATTGGGCCCCCCTCCAAATAAAAGGTTATGTCAATTCAAAAATTGCACCAAAAAATTTTATACACTTGAATTGCAGGTTGTTTTGTTTTGGCTCTTGGGAAATAGTTTTGCTCTTCGAAATGCAAAAAGTAAATGGGTGTGGTGCGCTTTTAATTGTTTCTTTTATTTATGGAATTCCTTTGCCCTTTTGCATGATTCTTTGGTTTTTTTTGGTGCATCTTTTTGTCCGTTGATTTGGAAATTTTATGGCCAATTATTTTGTGTATTTAAAATTCCAGTGGTTTTGGCTCCTCCCGGGAAGAGTGTTTAATTAAAGCTAAAAGGATTCAGGTTGCAATTTCGTACAATCCCAGCAGAAGCAAAAAGGGCCTTTGGGAATTAAAACTCTGGAAACCCGTTTGAATGCTTGGTGGGGAAATGAGGAATTTTTTCTTCTTTAAAAAGACCAAATAAGATCCAAAGGGCCGGTTTTGCTTTCGTTTTCTTTTTGGAAATTTCCCATTTTGCCTAAACTTTGGTTTTAAACGAGCGCAGCCTTGTTTCGGCTCGGAAAGGATTTTATGGCATTTACGGGTTTCATTTATGGGCCTTAAAAATTTTCAACCTTGAAAAATGTTGGTACCTTCCAAATTCCCAAATTTGATCAGTGCGATTTTAAAAAGTTGGGATTGTTTCGTCTTGGCCAGTGTCTTCCATTTGGTGGGAATGAAGGGAAAACCATTTTTTTTTTTTAAAACAAATTAAATTTCCCAAATTCTTCCTTTCTTTTTCTTTTCTCGGAAAATTCCCCAATAAATTCCAACAGGAATTAAGGGGAACCTAAGGAAAATTGGTCTCGACCTTGGAAAGGAGTTAAAACAATTTAAGCAGGATTTTTATTGGGAGCCAAATTTCGATGTAAAAATGTTGAAGACCTAAATTGGCCAAAATTTGGTAGGAGGCCGAATTTGAATTATGTGAAAACATTTTTAGGCAGGGAAAAGGGGGAAAGAAAAGCCAAAAACCAAGTAATTTAGGTTTTAAATTTAATTTTTTATTTTCCATTCCCCTTTGCGAATTCAAAATAAAAAGGCTTGGAGGGAATCAAGTTGATCGGTTCTGGATTGAGGATGATGAAGAAAATTTGAGTTTTTTTTGTTACCACAAATGGTCTGAAGAAGAATTTGAGCAGTGAAGGTTAAGGAAAATTGTTGGAGCAAGGAATGGCTGATGTGAGGGATTAAAGAATTGTGAGAGCCAATTTTAAGTGTGAGTGGAATTGAGAATTAAGATTTAAATGGTTATTAAGGGTTCTGCCAAGGATGGATTAGGGATTTTGGGCTTGGTACTTTAAACTTTTCTTCTTCTTTTTTTTTTTTTCCCTTTTTTTTTTTTCCCCCTTTTGACTTAAGTTTTGAATTCTAACCCGGGGACTTTGAAAAGGGACTTAGGCACTCAAAGGTTTAAGGTACTTTTTTGTTAACCTTCTTTGTTGCCCTCCCCAAAAACACACTAAGTTTTTGCACAATTTACCCCTTTCCTTGGAATTTGAGAAATACAATGTAGGACATCTTTTTTTTAATTTTTGAAACCCAGTTTAGATTAATTGACTTAAAGGACCTTTAAACCTTAACCTGTTAAAACCTTTTTCTTTTTAATTTGAGATTTGAAATACAGGAACTCTTGATTTAAAAAATGGAAGAGAATTTATGGTTTTGGACCGAAAGGAATCCAAACCTTCCCTTTCAGAACTTTCCTTTAATGAGGAGTTTTTCCAAGGAACCCTTGAGGTACGAGAAAAGGGAAAATTATATCCAAAGGAAAATTCAACCTTCCTTTTTTCTTGGCTGGGTTTTCAAAAGTTAATTAATCCTTAGTTTTTTGGGTTCTTGTATATAAATTCCTACCGCTTTTGCAAGTTTTGGTGAACTTTTATCCTTGTTTCACACCAATCATAATTCTCTCCCTGGTTTGTTAAAATTTGATTGGCTTTATGTTTTCCGGAACGGACCAATTTAAAAATGGGCAAACAGGGGGGCACCCTGCCTTTTAATGTAATATATAATTTTTTTCTTTGTCAATTTTTTTTAATCACCAACAAAAATTCGGGTGTCCCTCCTGTCCCCTCTGTCCCCCTGTTTTCCCACCTTGGTTTTTTTTTTTTTTTCAAGTGTTTCGTAGCCCATGCGTGTCTGGTAGATAAGTAATACTACCAGCAGGGACCCTCTTGGATCCCTCAGTCTTATGTATGGCTACAAAGTTTTGTTTAATATGGGCAGATCCCTTAATGCCAAAATGGCTTCTATTGCAGGGCCTAATGGTTGGCGTCGGCCTAGGAGTAGAAATCCAGTTGTGATGGAGATTATTGCTCCTACTCCTGACACTTCCTTTCCTAATTTGCAGCAAGAGGATTCTTTTTTTTTTTTTGGGACTTTGACTGCAAACAAAAACCTACTCTGTGCAATCTGCTTGGAGTAATTTGAACAAACTTGTGAAAAAAGACAAAACAAACCGGTTCCGCCAAATTTTAACCAAAATTTGGAACGTTTCCAATAAAGGACCAATTGTAATTTTGGAGTACAAATATTTTCAAAACAGCAAATTTTCCTTTGACCGCTTAAATTTATCTTTTTTAATAAAATTCTGTTTGGAACAAATTTTTAAATTTTGCTTTCTTATTTATTTTAATCCAAACAGACCTTAAATGAACCATTGCCCTTCCAATTTTAGTTTGAGAAAGGTTAAAAACTTTTGGGATTCCAAAATGGCCAATTTTTTCCCTTGGAAGGCATAAGGCAATATTTAACTCAAAAATTGGTGAATCCATTTACCAACCCCCTTCTTCGGGTGGATTTAAGAAGGTTGGGGGAAGAATACCAACCAAAGTTGGATACAAAAGTAAAGGTTACCAGGTTTGGGTCAAAAACCATTCCCGTTGAGATTTATTAAGGGTTGGAAATTAAAACTTGGCTTGAAGTTTACAGTTAGAAACGGCCCCTTGCTCCCTTCAAAAAGCTTCAAAGTTCAGGCTTGTTATTAGGAAGCCATTTGGAAATGAATGGTTTTCTTTAAATTGGGTGATTGGAGTTTTGGCTGGTTTTTACCCCAATATTGGAAAGAAACTTTATTTAGTAGTTTATCATTTAGCCATTCCAAGGAATCCAAACCTTGCCAAAATATTAAAAGAAATAATTTTTTAAGAATTTCAACCCAAAAAAATGGCTTTGGCTTTGGAAATGAAGAAATGGCAAAATTTATTGCCTTCCAATATTTTCAAGGTTATAAGTCTTTAAAAAACAAGAACCAATGGTTTATTAATCTGGGCCAAAAGGTGAATTTGGATGATTATCCGAGAATTGTCTTATGTGATCCAAATTCCAAAGAACGATAGGATAAAGAATTCAGACAATTTTTTTTTTCCAAAATTTTTCCCTTTTGCGGTTGAGAAATGGTTGGGGAAGAACCCCAAGGTTTTGGTCAATGGTTGGGGAAAGCAAAAGTCTCCTCCTGAGGTCATTAAGGGTTTCATTTAGGATCCAAACTTCCAAACTTGGGGCCAGGGGGGTTAAATTGCCCGGTCCGTTAACCTTTCAAAGGGCCGGTTGTTTAAACAGGTGGCGAGGGTAAGGCTTGGCCCCTCTAGGCTATCAAAGAAACAAAAAAAACCCAATGGAAACCTTGAAACTTTTGGAAGAATTAAATAACCCAATGGTCTAATTTCGAAAAAAAGCTTTGGAAAGAAAGTAAAGAAATTGGAAAAGATTGCCTTCAATTTGAAGCAAATACCTCCGAAAGAATTGCCTGGTTTTATTTTCCGGGCAAAAGAAAATTTTCCTTCCGGGACCATTGGGTAATTAATTAAAACAAACAAAGATTAAGCTAAAAAAATCCCTTTAAGAAAGCTTCAGAAAGATTGTTAAAACCCCAATTTTGAAAGGGATAAAACAAAAAGAACCTTCCAAGGTCACATTTTTAAGAAACATTTAAATTTCCCTGGAATGGGGATTAAATTAAGGGGGTAATACAAACCATTGAATGAAAAAACAATAAACCTGGATAATAACCAACATTTTTTTCCGAAAGAAACTTTGGAAATGCATGAAAGGAAAGTTTAATTTGGTAAATAACTGTTTCTTTTTCCTTTGAAACCAGGGAAAATTCCAACTAAGATACGGTAATGCAGATGTGATTGGACATATGGTAGTACTACAAAACTTCTTGGGCTGTCAAGTACGAATCCCGCCATTATATAAACGCCAGTATCACACACACAAGCAAACAAGCGTGTGTGCATCGATTCACGAGCACCCAAAATACTTTCGGCCTTAGCTTGTTTATGAGAGGAGCTCAAAGGAGCTTTAATCAAACCTCACACGAGCCAATCACCAATGGTTTAAATTTTCCATATATCATAAGCGAGATGAACCTGGTTGTTAGCTTATTCAAGCTTTGGTTTGAAACTTTAAAAAGCTACAAGCGTGTGTGCAGTGATTCACTTGGAATATAATGCAAAGTTTTGTCCAATTTCGAAGCACAAGCTCCAGAGCAATGGAAACAAAATTAATTAATCAGGCAACATTTCAAAGGAAAATCGACCAAGAATACCTTGAGAGAGGAGAGAGAGAGAGGCAGACCTGTTTGGGAGAGCGAGGAAGAAGACCTTGCCGTTAATTCGCGACCTCTTGCCGTTAATGGGTTTGATACTGTGTGGCCAAATTTATTTTCATAAAAATAAATTCACTTTGATCATCTCAGATTATGCATCTTTCAGAGTTCGATTCAGATGATCTTTGACACTGTTTATCTTCTTCACAAGCTCTACAACTTGAATGATTTCGATCATGGAGATCAGTCGAAACTAGAACACAATTTGCCAAACTCGCGTTGCAGAAACAATAAGGCATAATGGATTTGATAAAGTGTGACCAAGTCTATTTTCATAAAAAGAAACTCACACTTATCGTCTCCGATTATGATCCAAAGAGTACTCGATTCAAAGAATTTCTTTGCAGGTTTATGCTCTTGACAATCTCTGAAACATGAAGGGTTTCGATCATGGTGATGAACTGAAACGGGCTCACAATTTTACAAATTCATGTTTCAAGTGACTTCTCAGGTTAACCCTGCGAAGTCTTAGCAAGTACAGACGACGTCGTTTTCGGTATACCTCGCGTGTTCAAGATGCATTCTTTAGTTAGAACCCGGTCGACGGCGTTTGGACCAACCTCGCGTCTGTCATACGCGAGTTTCTAGTGATGTCTGATTGCCAGCGCGTGCAGCTAACGTCTTCGTCCATATTACCCCCAAGGTCTCTCTCTCTCTCTCTCAATTCTCTACGAATTGATTCTGGCCCTCAATTGTGATCCGAATTATCTGCGATTCAATCTTTTCGGCAATTCTTGCTTACTATAACTCATTCATGGTCTCAAAGCTCACACAGACGTTTTTTCTTCTCCGACTTTTTTCTTCCAACATTTTCAGCTGCTAACTCAAAGTTGTTGTCTCTGGCCCAAATAATTGACCTGGATTTTACGTCCGTCTTTGCTGGTTCCAACTACCTTTGTAGATAGGGTATGTAGAAGTTCAAAACTTGGAGGTTCAAAAATAGTTTTTTCTTGAACGGTAGGTTCAGAAACAGTTGTATACTACCCTAGCGAATTACATTTTGGTACGAACGATCCGAAACATGGTACACTACCGTTCCAAAATGGTAAATCTATCGATCCAAAGCGATCCCTTTAGTGTTTCCCATAATGTCAACTTATTATGATCAAAATAGAGAGAAAATGGAATTTCGGTGGAATAAATTGAAAAATCCTTTTAAAGCTCCTAGAAATTGTTTTTGTTAATAATTTGAAAATTCACTTATTTTATCCTTAAGTGTTCGGTTTTTACAAGAAGGCTACCTTATGACCCAATTAATTGCGTTCCCGTTCTTACTGTTTTGCCTGTAAAACTCCGGTTCCGGTAAATTGGAATCTTTTGGTTAGGACTTGAAGTGGAGAGAGATTGTTTGCCATTTTTCTTTTCTTTTCTTTTAACGTGAAGATATCTACTTCTTGGCCACTTCGGTTCTCGTTGGTCAGAAATGTGCTGGATTATTTATACTGACGATATGATGGATAATTTTGTTTTGCAGGTGGGCCTAGATGTCAATCATTTCACATGCCCTGAAGGAATACCAGGAGTGCTTGAAACGAGCTTTTCAAAGTGCTCTCACCAGCACGCACTGGTGTGGTATGATTCCCTTTTCGTATTTTCTGTTTCTACTAGTGATGATTATGTTTAATGTGGAATTTCCCTTCTTTTTATGTAAAGGTTTACCACAGAGTTGAAGAAGTGTTGGAAGAAAGCGATAAGAGCAAAACATTCAAGCGCCAGTGAGTCAAATGTTATGGCCAGCGAGGAGAGAGTTGAAGAGTCAGCTCCCGGTTAAGATTTTGCTGCCGTCCAAGTGAGGCAGACGAATTAGAAGTGGAAGAGACAGGAGAAGGCACAACGGATTATTGATAACATCCTGTTACTTCATATCATCACTCGAATTGATCTAAAAAATGCAACGCACTTGCGTGTATGTATTGCAGTGCGAGTAACTAAGTCAAAAACAGACCTGTCATGGCATATAATCACAAGAGTACTGATATTTGATTGTACATTTTAACAACCACCCCATGATCATTTGGATAGATTTGAACTCCGAAGAGTTGGAGGAAGAATACCAGATCAAACGCTTGTGGAGACGAATGCAAGTAAATGTCACAGTTTTGAATCAAAAACCAATTCCCGAGAGCCATATAAGCATGGAAATGAAAAACTGGTTGAAGATGCAATCAGCATGGCCCCTCGCTCGCCTAGCAAACAATTGCTTCAGAAGTTTAGGCTTGTCATTGACGAAGCACTGGAGGTGCAATATTTCTTGTATTAGGATTGGCAGTGGCTGCATTTCTGCCCAATTATGTGGAAGAATACTTCAGTAGTATCATTGCAGTCATTGCATAGAATCCAAACCTGCACACAAAAAAAAAAACTTCCATTTTTCCAGATCCTTCAAACAAACAGCATTTAGGCTTGGCTTGTTTGCACCCATGGCTAGGCCTATGCAAAGCCAAAACTTATGTAGTAGTTTATCAAGTCTTAGACCATCGCCAATGGTAAGTCATTTCTCTTGCCAAAGCTATTACTTGGCAAGAAGTCTAAATAATTGCCTTTAATGGTAAGCTAATTGTCAAGCCCAAAAAATGGCTTGGGCATTTCCCAAGCCAAATTTGTCACCAGAAATGGCAAAAACCGTTTATTGCCACATCAGGATATGTGTTGCAATGTTTATGGATCATATGTCTATGAAATAATACAAGTGATCCAATGGTGGTGATTAGTCCAGGCAAAAGAGTGAATTCGTCACTACTGGAACAACTTTGCCAAAATTTCACAAATCATAATGTAGCAAGCCAAGAAATAGCTTTGGCTGGAAAAAGAATGGCTCAAACCGTTCGAGATGCTTACATAAAACATTGACCTCTGTTGGAGATGGTTGAATAGCTGAAAATACAAATCACCTTCTCTTTTTTTCTTGGGTAAATAACAGTTTCATACAAAGCTATGGGTGATCGATATGATCTGCAGACAAATTGGCACCAGCTTTTAAGGATGAGATCTTAGTACCTTCTTATACCAATAATCCTCAGGCATGACTGTCGCTTCAATCTGTCAAAATCAAGAGAACTTCAAAATTGAGCAAATCAGAGTTGGAATAATCCAAAAAGATGATGGGAGTTAAGACTTGGTTACGGTGGCAATGTCATCTTTTGCATTCGAATTGCTTTGGCATACAGAAACATACAAAAAGGAAGAAGAACAACAATAACGACATAACCGTCGAGTGAATAGTACCAGAGGTCCAGACCAACAAGATTGCCTGATGCATCATACAGATAACAGGGAAGGAGGAATTTTTTTTCTTCGAACATTCAGATTGTTGCTCTGCAGTAAGTGTGGTCATGATATCTCATGTACAAACTGACACTTATCGCGAACAACAAAAAAACATTTGCAGCCCCTTTTGATGGTGGGAAAGAGTGAGAAACGACAACAAAGGGGAATCTTTTCACTTATTTGGATAACTAAAAGAGATGAGAAATTGTGAGATTCGGTGAAAAACCACATTCCTTACTTTTCTTCCCCTTCCTCAGACTCCAATGGATTGCTAAGTTTAGGTGGTATCATGTGATCAGCTTTACAGATGACGAATGGCATTCACACCAGATATATCAATCAACGAAAGAATGCATAAGATAAGTGAGCATTTATTTGAAAAAAAAAAAAACACTTCGTCATTTGTTCTCTTCCATGTTTGAAATATGTCAATAATCGACCTCGAGCATATGGGGCAGCAATATCTGTGTGACATATCAGGAAAAGTATTTTTCACAGGTAAACAAACAAGAGGAAATGATTTCATTTTGCAGAGATAAAATGCTTACTTGTCACGCTTAATCATCTCATGATAACATTCACAGTGCATTGTGTGGCCACATTTCATTACGGTTGTGTCTTTGAGTGAGTCAAAGAGATACTGTCAAGAAAAGTTAAGCCCTATCTGATATTACGAGCTTTTAAGTTGTTAAGAAGTGATCAAAGAACTAGACAGTCGAAAACAAACCTCGTAACGAATGGGACACACATAGCCACATGGAGAACAAAGTGAAAAAGCATGTGGCATGTGCGTCAACACCGCCATGGTCAACCCCCAACAGGGGTTGGCCTCAGGAAGCCTTTCGTCTAGGCCTCTAGGGGTTCGACTCCCTCACACGTGCTATCAAATTTGTTTGGGCCAGTCCATACAGGACTCTAACCCGTCTTTGATTGGGCCATTCTGCAGTGATCTCTGGATAGTTGTGCAGCTTTAAGGAAAACACAGATGAGTTTCAAGTTGCAATAAACAACAAAGAAAATAGGGTGTGAGTGCATACCACATTTCTTGCAGTGAAAAAAAATTCCAATATGAATCAAGTCTAGAGCTTCTATGATGCTTTTCGAAAAGGGCTGACTAGAGATCCTCGCCAGACAATTATAACTGCATGTGCCTACCTGATATCCGCTTCTTTCCCTTTCATCCTCTTGAGTTGTAACATCATTTTAGGGGCTGTTTGAGAAGTTCACCAGATGATTTTGGGTATTCTCCCTAGAAATTGAAGAGGTACCATCAAGTTCAGTAACCCTTTCAGATATCTGAATATTGGAACAATCTTCAATTTAATGGGTCACACATGGCGGGCAGTGTCAAAGTTGATTAACTTGAATAATACAGAAAAGCAAGTTTGTCGCTATGGTACACAAATCAATTCTATGGCAGACTGAGCACAAAACCACAGAGAGAGAGAGCGCACCGGCTATAGTACTTTCATGCTTCAGCAATAAGATGGAGCCGACACATGAATGGATAATATGAGATTATGACATTTAACCAAATGTGTTGGTGTTTCTCCGCAAAAAGTGCAAAAACCAAATGGCTAGAGTTGCGGGCGTGCCAGGACTGGATTGCTGTCCAAATTTGTATCAAGGCCTGGCTGCCTCAAATCTGACGTCATATTGAGCAGATTGTGTACAACTTACGGGGTGAGGCTGTATGTGGTTCGTGGTTTGACTTGTTGGGATAAGGACTTAGAATTTCCTAACCATTGTTAGAAAATGGGAAAAAGGAAAGGAAAGGACTGAAAGATAAAAATAAAACAAACTTTATTAAACGGCTTAACAAAGTTTGGGTATAAGGAAATGAAAGACAAGATCTAGGCTGGGCTACATTAAACGGGAAAGTAAAATGCTTTGCTGGAAAGTAAATGAAAGATAAATTTGACAAGCGCTGGGCTTGATGGTGCTGGGACCTTTGCCAAGGCCTTCAATTCTGGTATTTATAGGCAGAAAGTTCCAGGCCTTAAGCTGCTTGAGCTGCTTCTTCCTGCCCTTATGCATGGCTGACAAGTGTCCTCCTGGTAAAGGCCTAGGCTTGAGCTGCTTCTACCTCCTCCAATGAGTGATTGCCACCTGTCCAAGCCTTGCTCTCCACTCCAAGAAATCGGCTGAAATGCCTGAAAAAACTCTCTTCCCTGCATAAAGGCCTGCCAAAAGCAAAAGGAATTCAGCTGTGCAGAATCCCCAGGCCTCTTGAGCTGCTTGTGGGGGTCTAGACAAGCAACTACATGAATGCCACATGTTCCAGACCTTACTTCATCTTGAAGGATAACAGTTGTGGGCCTCGAGTTGCTCATGTAAGCATGACTAAGCATCTTCTGCAGGCCTATATATGGCTGCCAAGTGTCTTCACGGCAAAGGCCTTGAGTTGCTTGACATTTCCTCCAATGGATGGCAGCCATCTGTCCCTAGCCTTGCTTCATGTTGAAGGATGATGGCTATCCAAGCCTTGAGCTGCTTGTGAACAGCTTGCTTAGACCTGCTTATGAGAACCTTCTAGGCCTTCGAGCTACTTGTGTGCAGCCTGCTTCCCAAGCATGACTCAACAGCTTATGGCCTTCTTGACTTGGTCAATTTCAAGCCTGAATAAATCCGAAAAATTGGGCCCAGACCTAAAATATGAATCTTGGCCTTATTGGGCTAAATAGGCCTGAAAATCTAGTCCAAGCTTTGATTAGTTGGGCCAAGGCCTTAAAATGGGCCCAGATCTGAAAATCAATTTGGGCCTTGACTAATTAGGCCATGCTCCAAATATTAATGCGGCCTAATCAATTTTCAAACTCTCTCCAGCCCTTCCAAACTCAATTCGGCCTAATTGTGGCCACTTTAAATTCTACCAAAGGCCCAATTCAATCAAGGCCTAATTCTACCAAGCCCCAAAATAACATTTTGGGCCATTAATCCATTAACAAATTCTTTTTTAGAATTTGGCCAAAAATAGGTGTAAACAGCTGGAAGTGTGGAATTTTCGTTTACTGAAGTCAAATAGCTTGAATCAGAAAAAAGACGGCGAAACCTTACTTGTCCATCCAGCATCCCTTTCTCAATGTTGACAGTGACAAAATACTCCTCCCTCTCACATTTCACATTTGGACATTGTTCGCAGAACTGAAAGGATATAATGAAAGAATTTAAGAAGTCCAACAGTAGCATCAGAATACTGGTAAACTAAAGAAAGGCCATGAAACGGCAGATGCAGCAAGGATAAGTTTTGGGTCAGCAAATCCATCCATTTCAAAGGATGCTAATAACACAAACAAGGTTGCATGGAAGATATTCCTCTTATAACATCCAATACAAAAAGAAATAGAAAAAGAATCGCTATGGGATAGCGAGAACGAAACCAAACCCTGCTAAAGAATGACCACTGAACCAACCCTCTTCTAAACTTCCTCTTCAATACTTTTGAACACCCTTAACTCCCAAAAGATAATCCAGAATAATAACCAGAATTTTATAGCAGTTGAACTGCTGCAATTGTTGGTATTTTCTCTCGTAGTTTCTGCATGACAGCCACCCAAACAGTAGTTACGCCACCTGCTGGACCTGCAATACAAATTTTGACAATTGGCTCTTTAATTGTTACAAGTTCAAGAGATCCACCAGCGTTCCCAACTAGATAAGGCCAGAGTCTTCAAGGACCTAAAATGTTTACCAGTTACTTATCAGGCAAACTTGGAATGAAACAAAAGTAAGTTGAGTGGGTGACTCGAGTGTGTAGATAATCATAACACCGCCAGCTGTATCTTTTATGGTGTGATCCAAAGCAGTTTTCAAGATAAACTTTAAAGGTTTCAAGTTATGAATTACTTGTAGTTTTGTACATTAGAAATTTATTTTGCACTTACAATTGGGATGAAACAAGTGATCAAGTGGTTGAATTTTGAAGAACATGGATGAATTAGAGGGAAATGGAGGAATAATCATTTAATCCAAAATAAATAATTTGACTAACAAATGTCTTCAAAATAGAGACGGATAGTAGAGCTTAGTGATTGGAGGAATCATTAGAACCATACTTTATAACCACTTTTTGATTGAACATAAAATGTTGAGTCTCTATTCTAGTCACTTGGGTTGGAAATGCTCTGACTACACTCACTGTTTCTCTCCCAGTTATAATTGTTCGTTCATGTCTCTAACTAAAGGGGAGACTCAGCAGTCAGCACGACCCATATCATTTTATATGAAACCACTGCAGATCCATTAGTACTCACCAAAAAAAAAAAAAAAACTAATGCAGATGAATTATTAACTCTCTAGTCTCTACGTTTTCTTCATTCAGCTCAAGGCCAATTTCCTCATTTGCAATTGGTTCCACAGCACCTATTTCAGGGATTTTTTCCATTAAACAACGCGCGATACCCATCTTCATAGGCGTCACAGAACTTTGACAGGAGTCGTATGCACCTTGTAGCTTCAACCTCACAACATTGCCCTCAATTTCATGTTGGGCCACATTACCACCATCTGCAATGAGATAGGTCAAGTTTCATCCAGCACACCCTCCTCATTTTCTGGACTTAAGGGCAACTCCACAGCAGAATCTGGTGTAACAACTGCTTTTATAACCGAATAATAAGAAATTTGAATAAAAACACTGTGAAGTACCATCAACTACCCATAATAATGAATACAAATCACATTTCAAATCTTTTCAGGACTCGGACACTTTTATTTGTCTAAACGACTAAACATGATATCTCTTCGGAGAGAGAGATTTGTTAAGTCAACCGTATACCTAGAATTCCATAATAGGAATGCAACCCAAGCACAGACAACCAAGGACGGACACAAGATTTTGAGTTAAGAGAGAGGGAAATGTACTTGCAACCAATACAATTGCAAAGAAAATGTGGTTTAAGTACAAAAATTATGTTTCGCAGGTGAAGAACCTTTATCGCCAGAAATACCCACTTTCTACCGTTTCCTGGTGTCCTCTTGCCATTTCGTTCTGGAGTTTCTATTTTGTTCAAGTTAACTGTTCACTGCTCTCTGAGATGGATTCATCTGTTTCATCCACTTTACTATCTGTATATTCAGACTCCTCTTGATCTTCTTCCTCGGGAGATGACAAAGCTGGAGATTTCGGGAGTGAGGAAGACTTGGTAGATGACAATTCTAGAGATAGAGGAAAATGAAGGGTACTGCCATTTTGAGCAAATTCAAGAACTTCATTCTCAGTTTCGACCTTTATAACATGTATGGTTTTCTCCGAGACCTTCTCATTGTTTGGTTGCTTGGGTTCAGTTTTCCTAACCCTGTTCTGATCCTTCAAAGGAGACGAAATTTTTCGGCTTTTGTGTTTTTTGACATTTAAGATCACAGCTCCATTGTTAGAAGGTTTAGGGAAAAGTGAAACCTTAGAGGTAGCAACTACTTTCTTCAAAGCTGCTATAGAGGTCCCTGTCTTTGTTGGCTCCCTTGATTTCACTGTCTTTTCTACTATTCAAACCACCTGAAGTACCAGGGGAAGTTGATGGCTTGGACGTTGTGGTTTTAGGTTTCACAGGAGCTTTTTTTTGCAGGAACAATTTTCTTCCCATCTTGTGCTATTTCCTTCTCATTTGATGAAGCTTGTTTCGAAGACATTTTGACTTTGTTTGATAGCGATGAAGCTTCCTGCTTGATGACACTAGGGGTGGGGGAATCAGCTGAACGTGCTTTGGAAACTGTTGAACTCTTAGGCTTAGGCTTGACCTTGACCACCGCTGTCATCTTTCTCTCAGCTGAAACAACTACTACGGTGGGATTCTGGGATTCTCCGTCTCAGATGGCAGTTTTATGCCTCTTTTGGGAAAAGGACGCCTCGCCTTCAGTTTAACTTCATGTTTCCTTCTGTACTTGCAGAAATGATGGCAAGAACCAGTAGAAGCTCTGAGATAATGGGGATCAACACTTTCTCCACTTTTGGGAGAACTTGCTTTTCCAGTAGGATGCCTTGCGGCCCTTGCTGTAATAACCATTTCACGGAAACAACCAATAATGCACACTCTATGGATTTTTTAAGTAGCCATATTCGTTTCTTGTAATGCATTTCCGGCATTCAAAGTGCAAATATTGTAGTAATTACCATATCTGTTGAACAACCAATCGCCAAAACACAGGATATACAATATACCTTACGATGCAATACATTTTTTTAAGCTCAGAATGTCATGGCCAGCTCGCACATCCGCTAATCTCCGGGATACCAATCCCATCGTCTGCTAGCTTAAAGTCAGAGCAAAGCCCCATATGGAATGGCCCCATTTAAGTTGATTAGGTTTTGAACTTGAAACCTAGGAGGAAGCAAATTCTAAGTCTGGACCACCATATACTTCTAATCCTACAATGCGAAACTTCTGATCGAGTCAGTATTAGTCCGCGGGCAGTTTGCATATAACCATTTTTAGCTCGGCCAATTTATAATGCCTGTATAAAATTACATAAGATAAGCACTAAACTACACACTATCTCTGAGCGAATAACCATCAATATCCTGAACAAATAGCTACATAATCATGGCCAAAAAATTGCAAACTGTTTTTGGCAGTGATCATTAGCAACTCCCATACGACAAACTAAATTCATGAAGAATGTGAAAATCAAAACTCACATGCATGGTTCAGCTCAGCAGAGGTCAGGAACGATTTCGAACAAGATGACGATAAGAAAAAAATTCCTAATTGAAGTGGTTACGTATAACAGCAGGGACGAGAACGGTAAAAAACATGGAAGATCTCCAACTGACATATCGAGATTTCTGCTCCGATTTCCTACTCTGCTGAATAAAGAAATGAGTTTGAGAAGAAAGCTCTGAAATGACAGTGAAAGCAAATTGAAAAGATGGCTTAACTCTTGAGCAAACTACACTCCACAAAGTTGCCTGCTTTTTACATTTTTGGCACAGAAAAATTTCATTCCGGGGACATTGGGTAATTAATTCAAACAAACACACTAAATAAGCGTATAAATGATTATTTCAATGATGCTTTAGATTAAGCCATTGCTAACAACACCATAACAATAACTACTCGAAAGGATAAGACATAACTTGAACCTCACAGGCTCACATTTTAAAAACATTTGAAATCCTCAAAATGGTACAACCATGAATGGGCAATAACCTGATTCACCAACATTTTTTACCATCAAAACTTCAGGAATGCACTGTAGGAATAGTTTACGGGGTAACTGTAGGAAGCAGAGGATTATACTTGATTGACTCAAACTAAGATATGAATGGTAAATATTCTCTTTTCTGAAATAGGAACAAATTGCCAAGTGAATCGTAAGATACGGTCATGCAGACGTGATTGGACATGTGGTAGCACTACAAACTTCTTGGGCAAGTACGACTCCCGCCATAATATAAAAACCAGTATCACACACACACACAAACAAACAAACGTGTGTGCATCGATTCACGAGCACCTAAAATATGTTCAACCTTAAGCTTATTTATGAGAGGAGCCAATCTCAAAGGAGCTTTAATAGAACCGAACACATGCCAATCTCATTGGTTTGAATTTTCCATATATCATAAGCCAGACGAGTCCAGTAGCAACCCATTCGAGCTTGGTCTGAAACTTTAATGAGCTACAAGCATGTGTGCAGTGATTCACTTGGAATATAATGCAAAGTTTTGTTAAATTTCGAAGCACAAGTTCCCGAGCAATGGAAACAAAATTAATTAATTAATTAATCAGGCAGCATCTCAAAGGAAATCGACCAAGAAAACCTTTAGAGAGAGAGAGAGAGAGAGAGAGAGAGAGAGAGAGAGAGAGAGATGCAGACCTGTTGAGCAATGGAGTGAGAATCCTTTTCCTTTTCCGTCGGGGACGTCCCTTCGTCGTCGGGAGGGAATTTAGTCTTTGCGATAATGGGATAATGGGTTTGATACTATGTGGCCAAATCTATTTTCATAAAAATAAATTCACTTTGATCATCTCCGATTATGCATCTTTCAGAGTTCGATTCAAATGATCTTTGACAATGTTTATCTTCTTCACAAGCTCTAAAACTTGCACGATTTCGATCGCTGAGATCAATCGAAACGAGATCACAATTTGACGAATTCGCATGGTAGATCCAACAAAGCATAATGGATTTGATAAAGTGTGACCAAGTCTATTTTCATAAAAAGAAATTTACACTTATCGTCTCCGATTATGACTCAAAGTGTACTCAATTCAAAGGATTTTTTTCCAGGTTTATGCTCTTGACAATCTCTGAAACATGAAGAGTTTCGATCACGGTGATGAACTGGAACTGGCTCACAATTTGACAAATTCATGTTTCAAGTGACTTCTCAGGTTAACTCTGCGAAGTCTTAACAAGTACGGACGACGTCGTTTTTGGTATACCTCGCGAGTTCAAAATGCTTTCTTTAGTTGGAACCCGGTCGACGACGTTTGGACAAGCTCGCGTCTGTCATAAGCGAGTTTGATGTATGATTGCCAGCGCGTGCATCTAACGGAACCTAACGGAACACCAGCCTTCGTCCATATTTGAGTTTTTGGTTGATTTATCCAATTTCCGTAAACAAATCGGAGGAATACCCATTTCCTCTGAACGGTTTCGTAAAAATAGTTCATCACGCATTTTCAAAATGCGCTATAGTCTATCGTTGGTTTTCCTTGGCAAGGTTTTAAAGAGGCATATGTTCAATATTTTGTCATCGAAGGGGGAGTGTTGTGAAATTAATGGCTGACAAAATGTAAGTAAAGATGAGAGTCATAAGTTTTAGCGAATTAATTTACAAAAAACGCAATTATAACAGGCGTGTCAAATATGCTTTTGTAACTTGTAATCTTTGACTCCTATAAAAACAGAATGGAAATAGTAATGAAAAGTAAGAATCAGAAGTATCCAATTGATCCCGTTGATCAATTGTATTTCAGATAGTTTCGGAAAAACTATATTTAACATATATTGTGTTATTATTGTCCTTATTTTATGTTATGTTCTTTTACTATTACCTTAGTTTTATATCATTATTTACTGCTACACTTGAAATTTTTTATTTTCTTCACTTTTTTTCTCCCAATCAAACAATGGAAGGAAATTTTTTTTAATATTCCTTTTTTTTTTCCCCTTTACTTTGCATGAGTTCCAAACAGAGCTCGCGTTCCAGAACCGTAAATAATTACTTATTTTTTAAAAAGACAATTTCAAACTCAAAAATAATGTTTATGCAAATAATTTTTCTAACAATATGAATCTTGTTTGAAAGATCTTATCGAGATCTTTCATATGGTGCAAAAAAAATAAAAAAATAATTTTTATTTATATTATTTTTTAATTTGAAAATGTGAAACAAGCGTTTATATTATTTTGTAAGAAGTTGTTTTGGAACGGGCAGTAATAAAACCATCGCCTCACTCATTTTTTGTCTCGCCCAAACTAGCAGAGAAAGACTCAGAGAGATCTCTACTTGAACAAAAACAAACAGACAATGGGCAAGCATTTCTCAATGTATTATCACCCTTTCGTAAATCTAGATTTGGTTCGTTTTTACGCCTATTCACCTAATATGCATAGATTTGCGTAAATGGTAGGAATGATTTCATTTTTTCATCGTGCTTTGACGTGAAGCTGGACCCTCTTTTGGGTTTTGTTACTTTCATTATCCGCTTCATATGGTGCCGAATTTGGGTTGTTTGAGTTTTTTTTTTTAAAGTTTGTGACTCGTCAGTATGAGTTCTTTTGGCTCTGATTACTGGCGATGTTATGGAAGATCAATGTGTATGAGAATGTTGATACCCTCGGCTTTGTATACATATACATCTGAATTTTCGAACGTATCTGAATTCAAGTTCATACATTAGGAAAGTTTTTGTTTCTGTAAAGCTATGAATTTGAGCTGATTATCATATGCTGCATCTTGATTCCGACAAGATGTATATATTGGTTCTGATCAAGGAATCAGAAATGATTTTGAAGTTGGAGGTGTTGAATATCATACATAAAGCAGATGATCTTACGGGTCAGGTAGTAATTTTTTCACTGAATCCTAGGGTGGCGGTGGGGTGAACCTTATAGAAAATTATCGCAATCTAATTCTACAGCTATAGGTTCGGATTGTTGCTCATCCCTAGCTTCCATACCTTGTTAGTCATTTACTTTTGGAGTAGTTGAGTTTTGCATATTGATATGCTCAAGCTCATGGAAGCATGAAATATTCAGATAGTTCAGCAGCAAGTATATGCTGATCTATGGTTATAAAACATTTTGGTCTGACATCTATTAAGTAAATTTTGTGTTTGTTTTGGGAATAATGTTAGGGGCTTACGCTTACTTTTCGGAGATATGGAGGAAGAAGCAATCAGATTTGATGAGGTGTCTGCTGCGGTTGAGGTGCTGGGAATATCGCCATTTATACAGTATCTAAAGGGCGTTTTGTGAAATTTATAGCAGCTGCTAAGTTTATAACTCCTAGCTATCATCTTCCCCCTACCCATTCCCTGGTACTTCCCCACACTGCCTTACACTTTCTAATTTTTGACGAAGAAGTTTGTGAATTTTGGGGCATGGTTTCAAGTTGTGAACGGTGAGGAGGAAAGTGAATAGAATGGCAATTAGAAATACAATGAAAATGTATAATTTTGTATACATTTTCTTGGGTTGATGTTTTGAAGAATGTGGAGATGCACTTGTCAATAATAAGAAACCAATACACCCCAAAGTCCACAAAATACCAATATCCAATCATAGCTATAAAGATCAACATCTGAGAACTTGATTGTTTTTGTTTTTTTTTCCAGAGTAACTCTCTCGCTTACAATCATCAAAGATGGTGAAGAAGAGCAAAAGTACGCAATTGAGAATTCTGACTTCTTTTGCATGATTCTTGTAGTTAATTCTTTTTGGTGAATCAATATTTGATCCGATTGATTGGAAATTTTGATGAGCCAGTTATCTTTGCTGATGACAGATCAAGAAGTCAATCACAGTGGGCGTTATTGGTCTTCCTAACGTTGGGAAGAGTAGCTTAATTAATAGCTTAAAGAGATGTCAGGTTGTCAATGTTGGTGCTACTCCCGGATTGACTAGAGTCACTAGATCAATGCAAGAAGTGCACTTAGACAAGAATATAAAACTACTGGATTGCCCAGGTGTTGTAATGCTTAGGTCTGGGGAGAATGAGGCATCTGTTGCTCTTCGAAACTGCAAAAAGATCGAGAAGCTAGAGGATCCGATGGGGCCAGGTAATTGTCTGTCTTTTATCTCATGATATTGCCATTTGGTCCCATTTCTGCCGAGTGAACTCTTTGGTTTTTTACTGAGCTGCATGCTTCTTTGCTTTCGCTCTAGGACTTTGATTGGTTATGGCAACTCATCTTGTGGCTATTCTATTAATGGTGCAGTTAAGGAAATTCTCAAGCTCTGCCCAGCAAGAGTGTTGGTAACACTGTACAAGCTCCCAAGCTTTGACTAAGTTGACGACTTCCTACAAAAAGTGGCCACCGTCAGGGGTAAGCTTAAAAAGGGCGGTATTGTGGATGTCGAATCTGCTGCGAGAATCGTCTTGCATGACTGGAATGAAGGTATTCATGATCAGGGAATTATCATTTTCTTTCTGTTTATAAGAGAACCAAATAAAAGTTGACACAAAGCGTTCTTGCTTTCTTTGTTCTTTTCCCGGGTAAAATCCCATACTATAAAATGCCTCCAACTAGGAATCAAGAAGAACCGTCAGAAGCAAAAATTGTTTCAGAGCTCGGAAAGGAGTTCAATATTGACGAGATTTACAGCAGCGAGTCTTCATTTATTGGGAGCCTTAAATCTTTCAACGATGTAAAACATGTTGAAGTACCTCCAAATTGCCCTCTAAATTTCGATGAACAGATGCTCGAGGTTTGTGATTATGTTGAAAACATTGTTTTGTTTCCTTAGGCCATGTTTGGATCTTCCATTTGTTGTGGGAAAGAAAATGACGAGAAAACCATAAAGTAAATTTAGCTTCTTTAACTTTATTATCTCCTCCTATTTTCCTATACCTTCTCTTTCCTCTCTGCGAATTCCTCCATAAATTCAAATCCAAGCGCATTAGCGGGGATCCTAATTTTGACTCTGGTCTCTGGTTCACCTTGCAGGATGATGTAAAGCAACAACCCTCAAATGAAGGCAATGATTTGGTCAATGATGGTGACGACGAGCACATGGGATCTGAAGAAGATGTTGCAGCAGCTGAGGTTAAGGCCAAAAGTGCTGGTAGGAGGCAGAATGAGAAGCTGTATGATGCAGCAGGCATACTCAACACGAATTTGATGAGAGCAGGGAAGAAGAGGCGGAAGAAAGCCAATAAATCAAGTGGTGATGCCATGGAGGATGATGAAGATTACGATTTCAAGGTGGATTATGTCAAGAAAGGTTCCACCATGGATGATGATCAGGAGAATGAGGAAGCTGGTGGTAGCAATCAAACGAGATTTGAGGTGCTTGCTTCTGGAGTTGAGATTGATGAGTAGAAGGATTGGCTGGGTTTTTTTTTTTTTTTTTTTCACCCAGCAATTTTGATGTCTGTAAGTTATTGAATCTGAGATCAGTGAAGACTTTGAAATGGTTACTTAGTTCGCATTCTGCAAGGATGGTTGCTTCTGGAGTTGAGATTGATGAGTAGAAGGATTGGCTGAGTTTTTTTTTTTTTTTCACCCAGCATTTTTGATGTCTGTAAGTTATTGAATCTGAGATCAGTGAAGACTTTGAAATGGTTACTTAGTTTGCATTCTGCAAGGATGGTATTCAACTAGTACTTTTTTGCTTATTGGCTACTTTGGATGCCTCTCTCTCTCTCTCTCTCTCTCTCTCTCTCTTTCTCTCTCTCTCTCTCTCTCTCTCTCTCTCTGACACACACTCACGCGTTTTGCACAATTCTACCCTTGCTGATCTATGGAAAAGGAGCACTTAAGAGACACACATACACCAGTGTGAGGTACATCATTTTGTTCAACCTTCTCTGCTTGCCCGTAACCCCAGTTGTGAGGAATACATGCTGACTAAAGTTACCTTTGAACACAGCACTCTGTTATCCAGCCTTTCCTTGCTTTTGTTATTTGAGATTTATGCTAATGTCAGGCATCTCTTGACTTTATTATTATTTTCTTTTTGAGAGGCAGACTTTATTATGTTATTGACCTTGTAGGACCTGCCAAAGCTTAACCGCTGTACAGAACTGTTGTCTATGATTGAGGAGCTGAAATAAGCAAGGAAGGCTCTTGAGGTAGACGAGGAAAAGCTGGCAACAATTGAATGATACGGTCCATACGGACAAGAAAGAATCAACCTTTTCCTTTCTCTTCTATGCTAGCTCTTCTGTTATATCCGTGAGAAGAGGTTTTTGCGTTACAATGTATATAAATCCCTACCGAGCTATCTGAGCAGAGTTTTGGTAAACTTTTATCATAGGTATTCACACTATACAATTGTTCTGGCATGGGTTATGTACAAAAGATTGAATTGGATCTTCATGTTTTTCTCGTTCTCTTGTATCCATTGATTGACCACTCTTTTTGCATAACGTTGTGAGATGCTTTTATCCCTGCCCCTTCAATCAGTCAATGGCATGATAGATCTCTCCCTTTTGCTGTGTCTAATTTGCCCATGCGCTATGATGCACGGATACTGATGCAGGGAGGCGTGTTGAAATAGAAGAACGCGCAACAAGGACAATCACGAATAAGTATGAACTAGAGGTACTCCCTCTACGAACACACAATAATGAGATAAATCTCAAATTTTCATTAATTCAATCAAAAACCAACTCCTTTGCCCTAATGGCTACAATCTTATTATATAGTACTAGCCACCTTAGAACTAAAAAGGAATAAAAATATTAGGAAGCAACCCTACTTCTTGTAAAACAAGAAAACATAAAATAAGAAACTGAATCAACCTAAATTAAGAAACTAAATAATTCTATGTTAACACTCTTAAATTATAAGATTCCTAACAAAATACTAAAACTAAAGCCGTAAAATAAAATATTAATTTTCCTAAAATCCATTCTGCATCATCCTGCCCAGCTTGAAGAAACTCGTCCTCGAGTTTATAAAGTTGAATACGCCGAAATTTGTCTGCATCAATCTTGTACTTCAAATTTATTTTTTCCAACCCAAACTGTAAACAACAATCTGAAAATTGTGAGAAAATAATTTCCATCAATAAAACACATCTACCTTCCTCCTGGATCGAAACACAAGGACGCTTGCATATAGTGTACTCAATAAACTCCCAAAACGGATCAATAAATTCAGTTTCCAACAACGCCAACTTTGTAACTTCTTCTTTTTTCAATATTTTTTGATTTTCTTTTTTTGGAATTTTCTCCACTAGTTTTTCGTCAAAAACTGGTGGCTTATTCCAATCCACTACTGGATCTGGAATAATATTTGATGTGAATGACCACTCGATGGTAGCTTCATCCACTTTTGTCCACCCCCTCGACTGATGGTTATCAACCAAAGGTTTGGTGATAGAAAGATCATCCGACACCTCCTCCTCTTTCGGAAACCGAGGTTGAACCGAACGACAACAAGGTGGGTTCCCCCCAACAGCCATGGCAGCCACATGATCGGTTAGGATGCCAATCGCATCCATCACACGCTGCTCAAGTTGTTGGAACCGCGCCTCCATTCGTGCTTCTCGTGCAGCTTTACTTCGTTCATACACATCTTCGGCAACAGCATAACGTCCATAACGAACTCCTTGTTGCGCCATGATCCGGAATCGAAGCGCAGGCTCTGATACCAACTGATGCAGGGAGGCGTGTTGAAATAGAAGAACGCGCAACAAGGACAATCACGAATAAGTATGAACTAGAGGTACTCCCTCTACGAACACACAATAATGAGATAAATCTCAAATTTTCATTAATTCAATCAAAAACCAACTCCTTTGCCCTAATGGCTACAATCTTATTATATAGTACTAGCCACCTTAGAACTAAAAAGGAATAAAAATATTAGGAAGCAACCCTACTTCTTGTAAAACAAGAAAACATAAAATAAGAAACTGAATCAACCTAAATTAAGAAATTAAATAATTCTATGTTAACACTCTTAAATTATAAGATTCCTAACAAAATACTAAAACTAAAGCCGTAAAATAAAATATTAATTTTCCTAAAATCCATTCTGCATCAGATACGGACACAAAAATACTAAAAAAATGGGGACACGAACACGGCGGGGGACACGCCACGTGTATATTTATCTGTATATATATATATATATATATATATATATATATATATAAATAAATTTTAAAAAATTACAATTTGGTCACAATTTTTTTTTAAAATTACATTTCGACCCCCAATTTTTTAAAAATTACAGTTTGACCTGCCGTGTCCCCATCATTGTCCCCCTGTGTCCCCAGCCGTGTCCGCATAAAAAATTTAAATTAAATTAAAGGACACGCCACCATACATGTCCCCGCCTTGTCCCATGTCCCGACACTGCGATACTTCGACCTCTAGAGGTGTCGGTGCTTCATAACCCATGCGTGTCTGGTAGATAAGTAATACTACCAGCAGGAACCCTCTTGGATCCCTCAGTCTTATGTATGGCAATAAAGTTTTGTTTAATACGGGCAGATCCCTTAATGCCAAAATCGCTTCTATTGCAGGGCCTAATGGTTGGCGTCGGCCTAGGAGTAGAAATCCAGTTGTGATGGAGATTATTGCTCCTACTCCTGGCACTTCCTTTCCTAATTTGCAGCAAGAGGATTCCTTTTTTTTTTTTTTTTTTGGACTTCGACTGCTAACTAACAAAACCTACTCTGTGCAATCTGCTTGGAGTAATAAAGAATCCAATACTTAATGAAAGGAAAAGACAACAAACGCGTTCACGCATGATTTTCAATCAAAATTTGCAATGAATAGTCCAATAAGGACCAATTAGATACATTTTGGACCGAAATCATGAATGAGCTATGCAAAAACAGTCAACTATCTTTTCCTCTTTGTATCTGCGGTCCGACAGTATCTTTCTTCAAAGTTTTGTGAGGCTGGTTGGCATAAAGCCAAAACAAAAACAGTTACTCTAGCTAGAGCTACTCGAAAATATTCCAAACACGAAGTTGCATGGTGCGAATTTACGTGATCGTTTCTCTTTGAATTTGTTAGCATACAGAATTATATGGCTAGTTGGATTTCCATGCTCTATAATTGAGTTGTGTAATAGACATACAGTAAGGGAGGAGATGGTTACAGTTTTCTTCCAAAGGAGGAGTTATCATTTTTTTTTTCATCAGTTACAATGCTTCAAAGGTTGACGTATATATGAACAAACTTGTGAAAATGCATTCAAAATCGTATAATAGTCGTCGTCCAATTTATAAGCCACAATCTGGTAGTGTTTTCTATGAACCAACGGGAATGTATTTGGTAGTACAATATTTTCGACAGCGAATTTCTTTGCACCGCATTAAATTTATCTTCTGTTTAATAAAATCTGTTTGCCTCAATGATTTTAGTTTTGCTTTCTTATTTGTTATTAGTACTCACAGTACTGACAATGAACATGCCCTTCTATTTTAGGGTTTGAAGCTGTTAAAGGCGACTTTGCATTCAAACATGGCATTAACAAGTGTGTTCCTTGGAGGCATGGGGACAATCGATGCTTCAAGCTCAATTCCCGGTGATCATTTGACAACAACCCCGTGATCATTAGAATGGATTTAAACTCCAAAGAGTTGGAGGAAGAATACCAGATCAAACGCTTGTGATGACGAAAAGTAAATGTTACAGTTTGGAATCAAAACCAATTCCCGTGAGCCATATAAGAATGGAAATGAAAAACTGGCTGAAGATACAGTCAGCACGGCCCCTCGCTCGCTTGGCAAACAATTGCTTCAGAAGTTCAGGCTTGTCATTGAGGAAGCACTGGAGGTGCAATGTTTCTTGTATTGTATGATTGGCAGTGGCTGCATTTCAGCCCAATTGTGTGGAAGAATACTTCAGTAGTATCATTGCAGTCATTGCATAGAATCCAAACCTGCAAAAAAAAAAAGACATGCATTTTTTCAGATCCTTCAACCTAACTACATTTAGGCTGTGCTTGGAACATGAATGTATGTTGCAAATTTATGCTTCTCTCCATCATCCATCAGGTCCTCCATAATTCTGTAATCCAAACAGAACCTTAATGTAACCTACTTAGCCCGTGGCCAGGAATGGTGATGTGATGATTGATCAGAGAAAGAAGTAGGAAATACTTATTGGGACCTCCAAATGCCATTTTTTCCCATTAGCCCAACTGCATAAGGCATATTTAACTCTGAAGAGAAGATTGGTGAATCCTCTCTCTCTCTCTCTCTCTCTCTCTCTCTCTCTCTCTCTCTCTCTCTCTCTCTCTCTCTCTCTCTCTCTCTCTCTCTCTCTCTCTCTCTCTCTCTCTCTCTCTCTCTCTCAGGGTGGTGTTGAGATATGGTTGGGGGTAAGAGTATCAACCAAGTGGATACATAGTAGTATTACTTAGGCAATACTACCTACCTAGGCCTAGGGCTGCAAGCAAACCGAGCTACTCACTCGGAGTTAAGGGCTTGGCTCATTAGTGATCTAACTGAACTCGAGCTTGAGTTTTAGGCTAGTGTGGTAAACGAGCCTAGCGCAACACTCTAAAGCTCAGCTCAGCTTGTTATAGAGGCTCATTTAGCAAATGAATAGGACTCGGTTCGTTTACAAACGAGCCAAGCTCGAGCTTGAGTTTTTGGCTAGGCTTGTTTGCACCCCTGACTAGGCCTATGCAAAGCCAAAGCTTATGTAGTAGTTTATCTAGTCTTAGACCATCTCCAATGGCAAGTCATTTCTCTTGCCAAAGCTATTATTTGGCAAGAAGTCTAAATAATTGCCTCTAATGGTAAGCTAATTGTCAAGCCCAAAAAAATGGCTTTGGCATTTCCCAAGCCAAATTTGTCACCAGAAATGGCAAAACCGTTTATTGCCATATCAGGATATGTGTTGCAATGTTCATGGATGATACGTCTCTGAAAGAATACAAGTGATCCAATGGTCGTGATTAATCCGGGCAAAAGAGTGAATTTTGCCGTATCGTGTCGTATCCGTATCTGTGCTTCATGCTAGTATCCTAATTCAAAGTACGATGAGATAAAGATTCATGACAATCCAAAAAAAATCCCTTAAGAAACAGTCTGCAGAAAGATGATTCGAGAACCCCAAGGGGTTTGGTTAAGTGGTTATGAGAAAGCAATAAGTGCTCTTCCATTAGGTCACACGTTCCATTTCCACGGATGCCAAACATTCCAAATCTTGGGGCCACTGGAGGTTATGCCCGGTCGTTACCTTCAGGGCCCCGGAATTAGTAGCGGTGCGCGTAAGCTGACCCAAACATCTGATTATCAAAGAAACAAAAAACAATGAAACGTGAGATAAGTGAACACAGATGTCTAGTTGTCGAAAAGAAAGCTCTGAAATGACAGTGAAAGCAAATTGAAAAGATGCTCAACTCTTGAGCTAACTACACTCCACAAAGTTGTCTGGTTTTTACCTTTTCGACGGCATTGGGTAATTAATTCAAACAAACACAAAGATACGGTAATGCAGATGTGAACGGACATATGGTAGTACTACAAAACTTCTTGGGCAAGCACGAATCCTGCCACTATATAAACGCCAGTATCACACACACAAGCAAACAAGCGTGTACGCATTGATTCACGAGCACCCAAAATACGTTCAGCCTTGGCTTGTTTATTAGAGGAGCAGATCTCAAAGGAGCTTTAATCGAACCTCACACGAGCCAATCACCAATAGTTTGAATTTTCCATATATCATAAGCGAGATGAACCCGGTTGTTAGCTTATTCGTGCTTGGTTTGAAACTTTAAAAAGCTACAAGCATGTGTGCAGTGATTCACTTGGAATATAATGCAAAGTTTTGTTCAATTTCGAAGCACAAGCTCCAGAGCAATGGAAACAAAATTAATTAATCAGGCAACATTTCAAAGGAAAATCGACCAAGAATACCTTGAGAGAGAGAGAGAGAGAGAGAGAGAGAGAGAGAGAGAAGCAGACCTGTTTGAGAGAGCGAGGAAGAAGACCTTGCCGTTAATTCGCGACCTCTTGCCGTTAATAGGTTTGATACGGTGTGGCCAAATCTATTTTCATAAAAATAAATTCACTTTGATCATCTCAGATTATGCATCTTTCAGAGTTCGATTCAGATAATCTTTGACACTGTTTATCTTCTTCACAAGCTCTACAACTTGAATGATTTCGATCATGGAGATCAGTCGAAACTAGAACACAATTTGCCAAACTCGCGTTGCAGAAACAACAAGGCATAATGGATTTGATAAAGTGTGACCAAGTCTATTTTCATAAAAAGAAACTCACACTTATCGTCTCCGATTATGATCCAAAGAGTATTTGATTCAAAGAATTTCTTTGCAGATTTATGCTCTTGACAATCTCTGAAACATGAAGGGTTTCGATCATGGTGATGAACTGGAACGGGCTCACAATTTTACAAATTCATGTTTCAAGTGACTTCTCAGGTTTACCCTGCGAAGTCTTAACAAGAACGGACGACGTCGTTTTCGGTATACCTCGCGTGTTCAAGATGCATTCTTTAGTTAGAACCCGGTCTACGACGTTTGGACCAAGCTCGCGTCTGTCATACGCGAGCTTCTAATGTTGTATGATTGCCAGCGCGTGCAGCTAACCGAACACCGGTCTTCGTCCGTATTTCCCCCAAGGTTTTTTCTCTCTCTCTCTCTCAATTCTCTGCGAATTGATTCTGGCCCTCAATTGTGATCCGAATTATCTGCGATTCAATCTTTTCGGCAATTCTTGCTTACTATAACTCATTCATGGTCTCAAAGCTCACACAGATGATGAAGTACTTTGATTCCATTGTAGTCTTAGATTGCTTTGTTATTAAGGTTGGGGTTGATTTCTGTAATGTGATGTACAGTGTTGATCTCTGGCTCTGTTTTTGTTTTCTTCAAAAGTAGTTGTAGCTGTCGAATGTTGCAATGACGTTTTCTTCTCCGAGTTTTTTCTTCCAACATTTTCAGCTGCTAACTCAAAGTTGTTGCCTCTGGCCCAAATAATTGTCCTGGATTTTACATCTGTCTTTTTTGGTTCCAGCTACCTTTGTTGATAGGGTATGTGGAAGTTCAAAACTTGGAGGTTCAGAAATAGTTTTTTCTTTCAACGGCAAGTTCAGAAACAATTGGATACTACTCTAGCGAATTACATTTTGGTACGAACGATCGGAAACATGGTACACTACCGTTCCAAAATGGTAAATCTATCGATCCAAAGCGATCCCTTTAGTGTTTCCCATAATGTCAACTTATTATGATCAAAATAGAGAGAGAATGGAATTTCGGGTGGAATAAATTGTAAAAAGTCCAGTTGTTAAAGCTCCTAGAAATGTGTTTTGTATGAATAATTTGACAAATTCACTTGATGTTTATCGCTTGGAAGAGTAAGTTCTAGGTTTGTTATCTATAGAAGCCTACCTCTATCGTACCACAATTTAATTGCGTTCCCGTTCTGGTACGTGTTCTTATTCCTCGTACCAGAACGATACGCGTTCCGGGTAACATTACGGCATATCTTTTGGTTATGACTTGAAGTGGAGAGAGATTGTTTGCCATTTTTCTTTTCTTTTCTCTTCTCGGCTTGCAGTTGAGTCATTGTTTTTGCAAGTCAGGAATTTTGGTTTGAAACAACTGATGCAATCAATTTGATCAGCATTAAGTATCGTCTCTCTTATTCCCTGATTGTTTCTCACTTCTACTTTCTCATCAAATTTACAAAGATCCATTCGGTCGTACACGTTTTTTGGTTTGAGCAGTTATTTTGTCCATTTACAACTCTCAGGCTATGGATTTGTCGAGATTATGAAGCTGAACGACGACTCCAACTGCTCTCTGCGGTTTCAAGTGATTCGTTCTGTATAGGGTCTTGCATTTGAGATGAGTTTTGATAAGCCATGTATAGGGTCTTGGAGTTCCTATATATGAGTACTACCCTGTGGTTTGACGGCCAATACAAGGGAACCGACTCTCTCTCTCTATTGACCTGTCTAGACTACTGTTTTTCAGCTTCCCAACTCCCAAGTATGGGGAAGAGAAATGCAGTCTTCATATGCCATATCCATTCCAAAGATGTTACCGGCTTACAGGTACAGGCTGATCTGTATAAGAACCTCCAAAGTGTAAGTACTGCGATTCGATCATCTACTGTATGATATAAGGCTCTGAGTAAGATGGTAGACTTTGGTCACGGGTTTCGCGCATCAAAAATTGAACTCTATTGCCTTAAGGACCAACCTTGAAACAACTTTGTCCATTGGTATTTCCTTCTTATTAACGTGAAGATATCTCACTTCTTGGCCACTTCGGTTCTCGTTGGTCAGAAATGTGCTGGATAACTTTGTTTTGCAGGTGGGCCTAAACGTCGATCATTTCACATGCCCTGAAGGAATACCAGGAGTGCTTGAAATGAGCTTTTCAAAGTACTCTCACCAGCACGCACTGGTGTGGTATGATTCCCTTTTCGTATTTTCTGTTTCTACTCGTGATGATTATGTTTAATGTGGAATTTCCCTTCTTTTTGTGTAAAGGTTTACCACAGAGTTGAAGAAGTGCTGGAAGAAAGCGATAAGAGCAAAACATTCAAGCGCCAGCGAGTCAAATGTTATGGCCAGCGAGGAGAGAGTTGAAGAGTCAGCTCCCGGTGAAGATTTGCTGCCGTCCAAGTGAGGCAGACGAATTAGAAGTGGAAGAGACAGGAGAAGGCACAACGGATTATTGATAACATCTTGTTACTTCATATCATCACTCGAATTGATCTAAAAAATGCAACGCACTTGCGTGTATGTATTGCAGTGCTAGTAACTAAGTCAAAAACAGACCTGTCATGGCATATAATCACAAGAGTACTGACATTTGATTGTACATTTTAACCACCCCCCGTGATCATTCGGAAAGATTTGAACTCGAAAGAGTTGGAGGTAGAATACCAGATCAAACGCTTGTGTCGACGAATGCAAGTAAATGTTACAGTTTTGAATAAAAAACCAATTCCCGAGAGCCATATAAGCATGGAAATGGAAAACTGGTTGAAGATGCAATCAGCACGGCCCCTCGCTCGCCTAGCAAACAATTGCTTCAGAAGTTTAGGCGTGTCATTGAGGAAGCACTGGAGGTGTAATATTTCTTGTATTAGGATTGGCAGTGGCTGCATTTCTGCCCAATTATGTGGAAGAATACTTCAGTGGTATCATTGCAGTCATTGCATAGAATCCAAACCTGCAAAAAAAAAAAGACTTGCACTTTTCCAGATCCTTCAAACAAACAGCATTTAGGCTTGGCTTGGCTTGTTTGCACCCATGGCTAGGCCTATGCAAAGCCAAAACTTATGTAGTAGTTTATCAAGTCTTAGACCATCTCCAATGGTAAGTCATTTCTCTTGCCAAAGCTATTATTTGGCAAGAAGTCTAAATAATTGCCTTTAATGGTAAGCTAATTGTCAAGCCCAAAAAAAGGCTTTGGCATTTCCCAAGCCAAATTTGTCACCAGAAATGGCAAAAACCGTTTATTGCCACATCAGGATATGTGTTGCAATGTTTATGGATCATATGTCTATGAAATAATACAAGTGATCCATTTAGTCCAGACAAAAGAGTGAATTCGTCACTACTGGAACAACTTTGCCAAAATTTCACAAATCATAATGTAGCAAGCCAAGAAATAGCTTTGGCTGGAAAAAGAATGGCTCAAACCGTTCGAGATGCTTACATAAAACATTGACCTCTGTCGGAGATGGTTGAATAGCTGAAAATACATATGACCTTATCTTTTTTTCTTGGGTAAATAAGAGTTTCATACAAAGCTACGGGTGATCGATATGATCTGCAGACAAATTGGCACCAGCTTTTAAGGATGAGATCTTAGTACCTTCTTATACCGATAATCCTCAGGCATGACTGTCGCTTCAATCTGTCAAAATCAAGAGAACTTCAAAATTGAGCAAATCAGAGTTGGAATAATCCAAAAAGATGATGGGAGTTAAGACTTGGTTACAGTGGCAATGTCATCTTTTGCATTCGAATTGCTTTGGCATAAAGAAACATACAAAAAGGAAGAAGAACAACAATAACGACATAACCGTCGAGTGAATAGTACCAGAGGTCCAGACCAACAAGATTGCCTGATACATCATACAGATAACAGGGAAGGAGGAAATTTTTTTTTTTTTTCGAACATTCAGATTGTAGCTCTGCAGTAAGTGTGGTCATGATATCTCATGTACAAACTGACACTTATCGCGAACAACAAAAAAACATTTGCAGCCCCTTTTGATGGTGGGAAAGAGTGAGAAACGACAACAAAGGGGAATCTTTTCACTTATTTGGATAACTAAAAGACATGAGAAATTGTGAGATTCGGTGAAAAACCACAATCCTTACTTTTCTTCCCCTTCCTCAGACTCCATTGGATTGCTAAGTTTAGGCGGTATCATGTGATCAGCTTTACAGATGACGAATGGCATTCACACCAGATACATCAATCAATGAAAGAATGCATAAGATAAGTGAGCATTTATTTGAAAAAAAAAAAAAAAACACCTCGTCATTTGTTCTCTTTCATGTTTAAGACATGTCAATTATCGAATTACTTTAAACTTTAACGGTTTCAAGTTACAAATTACTTGTAGTTTTGTACATTAGAAATTTATTTTGCACTTACAATTGGGATGAAACAAGTGATCAAGTGGTTGAATTTTGAAGAACGCGGATGAATTAGAGGGAAATGGAGGAATAATCATTTAATCCAAAATAAACAATTTGACTAACAATTGTCTTCAAAATAGAGATGGATAGTAGAGCTTACTGATTGGAGGAATCATTAGAACCATACTTTATAACCACTTTTTGATTGAACATAAAATGTTGAGTCTCAATTCTAGTCACTTGGGTTGGAAATGCTCTGACTACACTCGCTGTTTCTCTCCCAGTTATACTATGTTCGTTCACGTCTCTAATTAAAGGGGAAGACTCAGCAGTCAGCACAAGCCATATCATTTTATATGAAACCAATGCAGATCCAATACTACTCACCAGAAAAAAACGAATGCAGATGAATTATTACCTCTCTACGTTTTCTTCATTCAGCTCAAGGCCAATTTCCTCATCTGCAATTGGTTCCACAGCACCTATTTCAGGGATTTTTCGTTCATGTCTCTAACTAAAGGGGAGACCCAGCAGTCAGCACAACCCATATCATTTTATATGAAACCACTGCAGATCCATTACTACTCACCAGAAAAAAACGAATGCAGATGAATTATTACCTCTCTACGTTTTCTTCATTTAGCTCAAGGCCAATTTCCTCATCTGCAATTGGTTCAACAGCACCTATTTCAGGGATTTTTTTTCCATTAAACGACGCACGATACCCATCTTCATAGGCATCACAGAACTTTGACCGGAGCCGTATGCTCCTTGCAGCTTCAACCTTACAACATTGCCCTCAATTTCGTGTTGGGCCACATTACCACCGTCTGCAATGAGATAGGTCACGTTTCATCCAGCACACCCTCCTCATCCTCTGGACTTAAGGGCAACTCCACAGCAGAATCTGGTGTAGCAACTGCTTTTACAACTGAATAATAAGAAATTTGAATAAAAACACTGTAAAGTACCATCAACTACCACATACTAATGAATACAAATCACATTACAAATCTTTTCAGGACTCGGACGCTTTTATTTGTCTAAACGACTAAACATGATATCTCTTTGGAGAGAGAGATTTGTTAAGTCAGTCGTATATCTAGAATTCCATAATAGGAATGCAACCCAAGTACAGACACAACCACGGACGGACACAAGATTTTGAGTTAAGAGAGAGGCAAATGTACTTGCAACCAATACAATTGCAAACAAAATGAGGTTTAAGTAAAAAACTTATGTTTTGCAGGTGAAGAATCTTTATCGCCAGAAATACCCACTTTTCTACCATTTCCTGGTGTCCTCTTGCCATTTCCTTCTGGAGTTTCTATTTTGTTCAAGTTAACTGTTTCAGTGCTCTCTGAGATGGATTCATCTGTTTCATCCACTTTACTATCAGTATATTCAGACTCCTCTTGATCTTCTTCCTCGTGAGATGACAAAGCTGGAGATTTCGGGAGTGAGGAAGACTTGGCCGATGACAATGCTAGAGATAGAGGAGAATGAAGAGTACGGCCATTTTGAGCACATTCAAGAACTTCATTCTCGGTTTCAACCTTCGTAACATGTATGGTTTTCTCTGGGACCTTCTCATTGTTTGGTTGCTTGGGTTCAGTTTTCCTAACCCTGTTCTGATCCTTCAGAGGAGACGAAAAGTTTGGGCTTTTGTGTTTTTTGACATTTAGATCACAGCTCCATTGTTAGAAGGTTTAGGGAAAAGTGAAGCCTTGGAGGTAGCAACTACTTTCTTCAAAGTTGCTATAGAGGTCCCCGTCTTTTTGGCTCCCTTGATTTCACTGTCTTTTCTACTATTCAAACCACCTGAAGTACCAGGGAAGTTGATGGCTTGGACGTTGTGGTTTTAGGTTTCACGGGAACATTTTTTGCAGGAACAATTTTCTTCCCATCTTGTGCTATTTCCTTCTCATTTGATGAAGCTTGTTTTGAAGACATTTTGACTTTGTTTGATAACGATAAAACTTCCTGCTTGATGAAACTGGGGGAATCAGCGGAACGTGCTTTGGAAACTGGTGAAGGCTTAGGCTTGACCTTGACCACCGCTGTAATCTTTCTCTCAGCTCAAACAACTACTACGGTGGGATTCTCCCTCTCAGATGGCAGTTTTATGGCTCTTTTGGGAAAAGGACACCTCGCCTTCAGTTTAACTTCATGTTTCCTTCCGGACTTGCAGAAATGATGGCAAGAACCAGTAGAAGCTCTGAGATAATGGGGATCAACACTTTCTCCACTTTTGGGAGAACTTGCTTTTCCAGTAGGGTGCCTAGTGCCTTGCTGTTTTAACCTTTTCAGGGAAAGAACCAGTAATGCGCCATCTATATAGACTCTATGGATTTTTTTAAGTAGCCATATTTGTTTCTTGTAATGCATTTCCGGCATTCAAAGTGCAAATATTGTAGTAATTACCATATCTGTTGAACAACCAATCGCCAAAACACAGGCTATACAATATACCTTACGATGCGATACTTTTTTTTAAGCTCAGAATGTCAGGGCCAGCTCGCACATCCGCTAATCTCCGGGATACCAATCCCATCGTCCACTAGGTTAAAGTCGGAGCAAGTCGGAGCAAAGCCCCGTATGGAATGGCTCCATATAAGTTGATTAGGTTTTGAACTTGAAACCTAGGAGGAGGCAAATTCTAAGTCAGGACCACCATATACTTCTAATCCTACAATGCGAAACTTCTAATCAAGTCAGTATTAGTCCGCAGGCAGTTTGCATATAACCATTATTAGCTCGACCAATTTATAATGCCTATATAAAATTACAAAAGATAAGCACTAAACTACACACTATCTCTGAGCGAATAACCATCAATATCCTGAACAAATAGCTACATAATCATGGCCAAAAAATTGCAAACTGTTTTTGGTAGTAATCATTAGCAACTCTTACACGACAAACTAAATTCATGAAGAATGTGAAAATCAAAACTCACATGCATGGTTCAGCTCAGCAGAGGTCAGGAACGATTTCGAACAAGATGACGATAAGAAAAAAAAGCCTAATTGAAGTGGTTACCTATAACAGCAGGGATGAGAACGGTAAAAAACATGGAAGATCTCCAACTGACATATCAAGATTTCTGCTCCGATTTCCTCCTCTGCTGAACAAAGAAATGAGTTTGAGACAATCTCGAATCATTTGAATCTGACACTGTTCCTCTCTTTTCAGTTGACTTGTAATCTACATCCACCACTATATACGAACAAAAAACAAACCTTGCAATATACTTTGGTACAGATTTAGAGATGTCACCTTCCACTCGCGATGACCTTCAGTTTATATCAAATGCCCTATCTAGTGATTTGCAGCCCACTGGAATTATTAAGGGGAAACTGATATCACTTTTCAAATTATACCTGTTAACAACTGAACATATTCAATATGAGGATCCGAGGAGGAAAGTGTCAAGTACTTAACTCAACCATTCAATATGATACGTATTGACATGATACTAGTGCTAGTATCCTGATTCAAAGTACGATGAGAAGAAGATTCATGACAATCCAATAAAAATCCCTTAAGAAATCGGTCTGAAGAAAGATGATTCGAGTCTATTGCAACAATGAAACGTGACATAAGTGAACAAAGATGTCCAGTTCTCGAAAAGAAAGCTCTAAAATGACAGTGAAAGCAAATTGAAAAGATGGCTTAACTCCTGAGCAAACTACACTCCATAAAGTTGCCTGCTTTTAACATTTTCGGAACAGAAAAGTTTCATTCCGGGGACATTGGGTAATTAATTCAAACAAACACTAAATAAGCGTATAAACGATCATTTCAATGATGCTTCAGATTAAGCCATTGCTAACAACACCATAACAATGACTACTCGAAAGGATAAGCCATAACTTGAACCTCACAGGCTCACATTTTAAAAACATTCGAAATCCTCGAAATGGATAATCTAAGGATAATACAACCATGAATGGGCAATAACCTGATTCACCAACATTTTTTACCGTCAGAACTTTAGAAATGCACTGTAGGAATAGTTTATGCGGTAACTGTAGGAAGCAGGGGAACATACTTGATTGACTCAAACTAAGATATGAATGGTAAATATTCTCTTTTCTGAAATAGGAACAAATTGCTAAGTGAATCGTAAGATACGGTCATGCAGACGTGATTGGACATATGGTAGCACTACAAACTTCTTGGGCAAGTACGAATCCCACCATAATATAAACGCCAGTATCACACACACAAGCAAACAAGCGTGCGTGCGTGCATCGATTCACGAGCACCTAAAATATGTTCAACCTTAGCTTATTATGAGACGAGCCGATCTTTGAGCTTTAATAGAATCGAACACGTGCCAATCTCATTAGTTTGAATTTTCCCTCTATCATAAGCCAGACGAGCCCAGTAGTAACTTATTCGAACTTGGTTTGAAACTTTAATGAGCTACAAGCATGTGTGCATTGATTCACTTGGAATATAATGCAAAGTTTTGTTAAATTTCGAAGCACAAGTTCCAGAGCAATGGAAACAAAATTAATTAATTAATCGGGCAACATCTCAAAGGAAAATCGACCAAGAATACCTTTAGAGAGAGAGAGAGAGAGAGAAGCAGACCTGTTGAGCAATGGAGTGAGAATCCTATTCCTTTTACGTCGGGGACGTCCCTTCGTCGTTGGGAGTGAATTTAGTCTTTGCTATAATGGGTTTGATACTGTGTGGCCAAATCTATTTTCATAAAAATAAATTCATTTTGATCAACTCCGATTATGCATCTTTCAGAGTTTGATTCAGATAATCTTTGACACTGTTTATCTTCTTCACAAGCTCTACAACTTGAATGATTTCGATCGTGGAGATCAGTCGAAACTAGAACACAATTTGCCAAACTCGCGTTGCAGAAACAATTAGGCACAACGGATTTGATAGAGTGTGACCAAGTCTATTTTCATAAAAAGAAACTCACACTTATCGTCTCCGATTATGATTCAAAGAGTACTCGATTCAAAGAATTTCTTTGCAGGTTTATGCTATTGACAATCTCTGAAACATGAAGGGTTTCGATCATGGTGATGAACTGGAACGGGCTCACAATTTTACAAATTCATGTTTCAAGTGACTTCTCAGGTAGACCCTGCGAAGTCTTAACAAGTACGGACGACGTCGTTTTCGGTAAACCTCGCGTGTTCAAGATGCACTCTTTAGTTAGAACCCGGTCGACGACGTTTGGACCAAGCTCGCGTCTGTCATACGCGAGTTTCTAGTGATGTATGATGATTGCCAGCGCGTGCAGCTAACCGTCTTCGTCCATATTTCCCCCAAGGTCTCTCTCTCTCTCAATCCTCTGCGAATTGATTTTGGTCCTCAATTGTGATCCAAATTATCTGCGATTCAATCTTTTCGGCAATTCTTGCTTACTATAACTCATTCCTGGTCTCAAAGCTCACACAGATGAAGTACTTTGATTCCATTGTAGTCTTAGATTGCTTTGTTATTAAGGATGGGGTTGATCTCTGTAATGCGATGTACAGTGCTGATCTCTGGCGATCTTTGGCTCTGTTTTTGTTTTCTTCAAAAGTAGTTGTAGTTATCGAATGTTGCAATGACGTTTTCTTCTCCGAGTTTTTTCTTCTTATATTTTCAGCTGCTAACTCAAAGTTGTTGCCTTTGGCCCAAATAATTTTAAGTTATAACGACTCAAACGGTAGGGAAAGAAATAAAAATACGAGTAGTGTAATGATGATGCGCCCTTGTTATTGTGAGAGCCCATGATGATGGGCAAGTCCCACATCGCCTAAACTAGAAAAATAGAAATAGTTTATAAGTGATTCCGACCAATTACGTATAATTTGAAATTAACTTTTTGAGCTACGTGATTGGGCAAATGGTTAACAGCCAGAGCGGATCGTCACGGTCTCCCAAAGGGAGGGAGTCTTAATGAACATCGGCTTCATTGAGACATATTTTGCACACCTTAATAAAGACTGTGCGAAGACAGTGGGAAACAAAAATTAATACTAGTACAAAAATTCTATAACCTATTTGAGTGTGTAATTTTGGGTGTGGTTGTAGAAATAAATTAATAAGGGAATTGTGATTTGATTGAGGAAAGTTATGCCACTACGATTCTCAAATTACTTGAGTTCAAGTCTACAATCCAATTCACATTCTAATATACCCCCAAAAAAATCTACAACTACAAAAACATAACAAGTACTTTTTTATTTTTTAATCTGAAAAAACATAACAATTCACAATTTACTAACTTTTGGAAGAAAAAATGTTCCATCTCCAAATAGTTTATGGGGTAAATTTGAAATTAAACTAATTGAGGGCCGCCAAGAAAACTTTATAAAATTAGTTTCCAAGAAAATGAATTTATAAAATATTTATCTCAGATTACTTTTCCAAAAAAATAAGAAACATTTTGAACCCGCTTGAAAGGATTTTAAAAGTTGTTTTGGACCCATTTTTATTATTTTCTAGACATTGCAGCTAAAGTACAAAAGTTTACGGCCATTATACAAAAGTTTGTGTCCATATGTAAAAGTTTGAGGCCGGAGTGCGCAAAAGTTTGTGGCCGAAGTTCAAAAATTTGCGGCCATAATGTAAAAGTTTGCAGCTAGAGTGCAAAAAATTGTGACCAGAATGCAAAAGTTGCGGCCATGATGAAAAAATTCGCGGCCAGAGTAAAAAGTTTACGGGCCATGATGTATTGAAAGTTTGCGTCCAGTGTAGAAGGTTCCGGCCAGAGTGCCCAAACACCGTCGTCCTCCTCCTATAAAGAGCGGAGCATATATGGATTCTTCCTTCAAAGCAGAATGGACAGCTCATAAAATCACTTTCTCTCTCCCTCTCTAAAAATCACGAACACAAAACAAGGAAGAAGATGAGGAAAGACAAGGGAGTGATAATCGCCGACCGTGACACCCGCAGAGAAGAACGCGATGAAGACGACGACGAATCGAATCCAGTCGACGTCCCTACGCCTGCCGTCAAAATCTCAATCCCGAAAGCTTCCTCCAAATACGATTTCGTTAAGGTAACTGTACAAACTCAATTTCGGCCTCGGTCGATTAATCAAATTCTTCGTCTTTTGATTTTTGCTTTTTCTGTTTTGATTCAGGTGAAGGTATGGTTGGGTGATAATGCGGATCACTACTACGTCCTCTCCAGATTCTTGCTCAGTCGAATGTTGACGGTCACTAAGGTACACAACACTACCAATTTATTGGTCCATTCGTTCGTTAATTCATTCCTCGAGTTATATAGTAATTCTTGTCTAAAGGACTTTCGAGTTATGAATCATGATATTCTTATTACAGATTCCTAATCACGTGGCCATTAAAATTGCTCTTGAACTCAAAAAACTGCTCATAGACAACAGCCTTCTCGATGTGTAAGCCTTCACCAATTACCTTTTGGTTTTGTTTCTTTTTAGTTCATTTTTTTAAAATGCATTCGTTTATTTTTTTGCAGCTCTCAATCCGATCTGGAAGCTAATTTGTTTAAGGTATCTCTCTCTCTCTCTCTCTCTCTCTCTCTCTCTCTCTCTCATTTTGTATTCACCTATTCGGTCATTAGTTGTAGTATGTATTTCAATTCTCCACATTTCGGGTAGTTATAGCTTGAGGTTTTCCTAAAACCTTTTCCTAACCTGCTAGGCTGCTACTAGTATCATTTCTGTATTAACATTGGTCTATATTGGAAAGGAGAATTCCTGAAATACTATTGAAAACTGTTTATCCAAAACGTTATAGGGCGAAAATCAGGAGAAGAAAAAGGTTGTTTGTAGTTTGTACGAAGTATTAAGAACTAATGGTATTTGCACAAACCTTAAAGGCTATTGCACGGATCTGGTTACATTTATGTAGATTTGCAACATTAGTTCAGCTCTTCTTATTTGAGAAAGTGAATCACTTTTCGAAGGTAACAATCGCCCTTTTGGAGATCACTAGCTGTCATGACTTGTATGGTATCGTCTTCTTTTTTTGATAGGTGTATGGTATCTCCTATCCCCCCGATGAGTCTTGGTTAAGAGATAAGACATCTATCCTAATCGGAAAACAATGAAAATAAAGCCAAACTAACTGAGCTTGAGCCTGCTGGGAATCAGGTCATTACTAAATTTGAAGCTCAAGCTTTTATCATTTGCTTTATGGCACTTGAAGAAGTCCCACAGGTGAGCTGACATCAAACGGTTTTTGTAATTCGGATGGCAGTTTGTTATGAGGTGATGGATAGGGCAACAGTGGTTGCTAATTGAAGTTCAGGTTGTTGGCAACCTTTGAGTTCACCATTGCCAAATATCAAAACCTTTTTCTCCATGTTTGTCTTCAAATTAAAAATCATTCAATTGGTTATTCTCCCACACCTCCCATGAGTCCTCCCCCTTTGGTTGAGATGAGTCCTACTTTGTAATGTCATGAAAAACAGATTACCTGGGCTTCTTAAACAAAAATTGGCACCACTACTGCTGCAGACAGTCATTTTGCTGTCTGTAACATATGATGTGGATATCCGGTATATAGATACGTGAAAGTGGATTTTGGCATACTGTTTCTGCATCCAAATGTGACTGCTTTCACCTCCGCAAATGCCTCCAAGGTTAATGTCACTGAGATTTGGGAGAGATTTCTCTAAAACAGTGTAATTGACACGTCTTCATGCACATTCGTATATGCATCCAAATTAGTTTGGCTGTGACAAAACAATTATGCAAATGCTGTAACAGTAACTTGTCTGAATTTGTTTATATCAGATGCAAATGAATAAGGTCTAATTATCAGACTTTATTTGCAGCTAATGGAGCGGCGAGGTTATGGCGAAGAGTATATAAACCGTTACAAGATGATGACAAGGTCAGTAAGTTTTCTACTACTAGTTGTCTCCCTTGTTCTCCTCGCCCTGTACTGACCTGACGAAGGCAGAGCAGGGAGTAATGTTCCTTCTCGCCATTCTATAGTAATGTTCCTTCTCCTCATTACCATCTTTCAGATTTCACCATCAGAGAGTGCCGTTGGTCATTCTTGTATGCGGTACTGCATGTGTTGGGAAGTCAACAATTGCTACCCAACTTGCTCAAAGGCTAAACTTGCCAAATGTTTTGCAGGTGATTCTCTATTAACGTATTTCTGCAAGGATCTCTCTCTCTCTCTCTCTCTCTCTCTCTCTCTCTCGCGCGCGCGCGCGCGCGCGCGCGAGCGCAAACACTCACGGCCACGTGGTAAATGCTCATTTGCACAGAAATTCTACTGGCTCTGTTTGCATCGTATGCTTATCCACTTGATGTTTTGCTTTTTTTATCTTTAATGTGCAGACAGATATGGTTTATGAATTGCTGCGCACAGCAACCGAGTATGTAACCAAAGTCTTGCTCTTTTACTTGTATTTTCTGCGGTCTTTACTGTGAAAAATAAAATAAACTTTATTGTGCATAACAAGTGTAACTTTCTGTCTAGGATAGAGGTGGTGCAGATTCTATGCCTTTTGGCAAGTCTATTACTGGTTTTTATGATTGTTGTTATTGGTGATGACACTTTATTTGAAAAATGTAATTTCATTTGTAAGGTGCACTAGTTAAATCATGAACAGGGGATAATTGCCAGATTTCAGGGCATCCCTTTGAGCAATATTTGGTTTACTTAAGTATTCTGGTTGCAGCTATGCATAAATTGATCATGCTGGCGTGGTGTTGGCTGAAAAATTCAGTCAGAAGAATTCTTTAGTGACATCTATTGGTTCTGTCCATATTGCTATGCATCTTGTCCATTTTAAGGTACTTATCAAAAAAATCTTGTCCAATTTAAGGCATGTGCATGTCTAGAGAATCAATTGAATGTCATTATACTATTTTCCTCTTGGAAGTGGTGTAGTTGCTAGGAGGAGGAAAAGGTTTCCTATGGTCATGTCACATGTGCATGGACTTCACTCCTTTTTGATCTTTCAGTGTTTTTTCTTCTATAACTTGTAATATTTTTAATTAGTTTCTACAAGTACAAAGTAGAACTTCTTTATTTGTACTTTTGAAAGCGTAAGATGGATACTTATATATGGAGTGTGTTTCTTTTTCGCGACAATATTCCTTGCTTCAAGAGTTCAAGGTGTGGGATGTACGTTATAATTATCTTATCAAATGACTTGGTATTTCAATGCGCCAAACCAGCATGCTTATGCTTCCTTTATCTCACATTCAGTGCCCCACTGGCATCTTCCCCTGTATGGGCACGAGATTTCCGCTCTTCCGAGGAACTAATTACCGAATTTTGTAGAGAATGCAGAGTAGTTCGAAAAGGTAAAGAAGTTGTACATAATGAGGATATTTCTAGCTGTTTAGGAGCTTTTAAGAGATGTTATCTTCATCATTTAACTTGCATTCTTTTATAGGTTTGGCTGGTGATCTTAAGAAGGCAATGAAAGATGGAAAACCAATTATTATTGAGGTGGAGTTGGCCCTTTAAAAATCCATCTTTGTAAACTTGTCTTGTCAAATCAAATATTCATTCTCAATTATCAGTTTTTCTTCAACTTATTTGACGACATTGCACTGAATAATCTTGCGGAATGAATTAAGCTAGGACTGGTAAAATTTAATAAGTAGAACATAAACATTGGTTTTTTAAGCACTTGCTACTGATGAAATGTTGGACATGGGAGGATAGCCACAGTTGACAATCAAATTGAAAAGTTGTATAGGCTTTACAACTGAATTCCTAAGAGACTGTATAAGTTAGTACTTCCTCCTCCCCTTTCCTTTTTTCCAGCATGAAAGTTCAACTTTGTTATGAGACAGGCTTCAAATATGTTCACACTGTTTAATGTAGTCGGAGTTGTTTTCTAAGATGTTCATCTATTTACACTACTATGTTCACTTTACAAGGATAACATGGTTAGATGGTAAGTTTTGAGTACTTTGATATTTCAAATTAGACAATTAGATTGAATAGCCTAAAATGGAATGGTGGATTAGAATGGCGATGGATGGGATGGGATGGGATAGTGTAGTGTCACAGTTGCCTTCCTTTCCTCGTGGAATTAAACAGGTTTGTAAGACTACACATATCTGTTTATGTGAGTAAAGAGAGATTTCTTACTGGTTGCGAAAACACCTCACTAATTAGTGATGGAGATATAAAAACAAAAGATGTAGCAACCCAAATTGCAACCTGCCCTACATAGGGATTATAAGGTCGAGGCCGCCCTTGTGAATGTCATAACTTGAAGATAGAAGATACTGATGCGGTAGTTGGAGGGGCTTGGGTTTTACCTTATCCTGTTATTAGCTTCTTTTCAAGGCTTGTGAATAATTGTTTCCTCCTCTAATCTTGAGAAACAATGATAGTTAACAAAAAGTGTAATATATTTGCGATACTTGCCTACTTGTTACCTGCAGAAAGATATTGTTTGTATGGATTGTGTCAGGCTTCAGTTCAAACTCTCTTCCCAAGCTTGTCATGCATAGAAAATACCCCATGCCGAGTCCTACAGGCAGGCTTTGCAGGTCACGGGCTAATGCCCAGCCCTACCACAGGGTGAGAGGAGATAGTTTCCTCCGAGAAGAATATATCAGTCTAGCATTTTCGGCAAAAGACCCATAAGACATTAATCCATAAAGAATCAAATTTGGAACAAAATGGTGTCTCCAAGCCAGGCCCAAATAAAAATGAAAGTTGCTAAAGAAAGAAAAAATTGCTAAAGCAAGACAAAAATGATTGAAAACACCAGGTGCTACAACAGACCAGGAGAGAAAAATTCGCATGTAATACATTATGAGCAGCCAACTATCTCTCACTTATCGGGTGTTCATAAGTGATGGTAACATTTCGTGAGGCATTACTAGAGTCTTGTGTGCCACTGTGTTTCAGTTCATGGTTTTGCTGATCCCCATTGTTTATGACCATGACAGGGTATCCATTTGGATCCAAGTATATACCTGATGGATGATGAGAATAAATTACCAACTGACATATCTGAAAAAGTTGAAGAACCAAATTCCTTGACGTCAGATGACAAGAATGTTATAGAAACAGAAAGTAATCCTTCAACAGATGGTGGAAATCACAGCGAGAATAGGGACGGGGCTCCTCAGAATGCAACGCCAGTGGAGAGAATTCATGCTGATTTGTTGAACAAGGTTTCTGATCATCTTGAATCGATTGACATTGCTGCAAATGATTCTGTCAATAAAGGTTTACTCTTCATTTCTATTTTAAGAATGCATTTAGTTCTGCCTTTAGGTCTCCTACCAAAAAACTTTGTCACGGCCCTAACCTGTCCTTGTAGGTCCTAGTCATCACAAAGCACCGGTGAAACAATCTCAAGGCCATTTCAGACATAAATCATCTCATGATCATATAATTTCAATGGACCAGAGTGCATAACCAACAGAAACGTTTTCTTATGTGGTCCAATATAACGGCAACTAACATTTACAAAAGGATTATAACTTCGAATTTCACCTCAGAGCTGTGCATAGTCTGATACCTTATATACGTCCCTAACTATTACCAGAACATCAAAAGAAGATAGTTTGATTGCAACCCCCTATAGACAACATAGGTATAGGTCCTCACTTATGCTTCAAATACACACGGAAGGAAACCACTTCAACCTATTCTTCAATTCCTGAAAGGTGGAGTATTTTCATAAGCCAAAGCTCGTATGAATGACCAATACATAAGTTACATGCTTTCCATGTGTATCAAATGAAAGGTGGATGCGTTTTGTTATCTACTAATGGCATCCGTCCCAGCTTGCTAGGGGACAGTGCTAAAAGGCTAGCAAGATATGAATATGACATGATATCAAATGTGAAGACGTCTAAGCTTATCCATGCCATGGACACCTGGTGACATTAAATGATATGAATATGTAGGATGTGCATTATAGAACTATGTTTTATATGCTACAAGGACGAGGTTCCTTTGGAAATATGAAAAGCTATGGTTTATCTCCTTTGAAATGTCATTTGACAATATGTTATTGTTGGTTATCACATTTTCGCTTTCTTTGACAAGAAATGACTGAACTGAAAACTCGCTTGGATTGAATTCTCAAGTTTTCCGGCCATGTAGGTGAAACAACTAAAGACCCAGAGGCAGGCGGAAATCCCCCTGCTAAAAAGGAAAAGTCTGGTTCTGAACCTATAATTATACCAATAGTTCTAAAGATGGCTGAATTCGACCATGAGGTGAGACAAGATTTCTTTTTTCTCTGCTAATGTTTTTGTATGTGTTCAAAGCCACTGAGAAGGTGCCTCGGTTGCTTTCATTTGCATTTGGTTAGTGTGAGCATCCTTCCTTTATTGGTCACCTTGTACATTTTTTTAGTTTTTATTTTAGCATAACTATGATTGTAGGAAAGAATGAGACAGAATGATTTCAGAGAAAGAGGGGCATAAAGTGACTTGGATTTGCATTCCAACTCTTGATATCATTAGAAATACGTAATGAAGTCATTTTCTATTGCCATTCAAGGCATGTTGGTAATATGTGATATACAAATACAAAAGAACTACTTTGATGCTGAACCAAATCATATTGCCGATGAAACGGGGTAGGGCCCGAGTCAAATTTGGATATCTTTGAACTTGCATTTTCTGGGTAGTGGCTAGTAGTAACTTATGTTTCATTTTCTAGGAGGGGAGAGGGTGCAGAAATCTTGCTTGTTGTTTAATGAACTTTCTCTATTGGTTCCACGTGTTGATATCCTTGAGATCTCAGCTGGAATATAGTGACTCCATTTTTCCTTCTTGTTTCTTTTATCCCTCATCAAATGATTCAAATATATCCTCATATGTGTGGTTTAGTTGATAACCTGATATCCTTAACTTTCCCATATGTTACATGTAGTTCTCTAATTTGCAGGCATTACTGGATGAGTGGATATCTACTCGCACATTTAGTGATAAATGTCTAATTCAGGTATTGGAAATTTCAGATTTCTCACTGTATTGTAGAACTGTCCCCTGCCACTCATTGAAAATGCTGTAATATCTATGTATCTATTTATAAAATATATGCATATTCTCGGAGATGTTAACTTTCATTCCTATTGTATACTTCATGAGTTTCAGTCTCTAAGTTATCGTGTTTATTTTCCTTTTTAATGGATGTAGAATGTGTGATTGAAAAAAAAAAATACTTGAAACAAAGGTTGGTCCTTTGTGTGGCTTGTTAAGCACGCTAAACCATCCTTAATCCGCATTTCATTTGAAGTGTTATTTTTTACTTCTTCCTATGCCCACCAACTTCCAACAAGTTCTTATTTGCAATATGTAATTGTGTTGTCCAGTTTTTGCTGGTTTGGTTTTTTTGATACGAGAACCAGGAAATGGCCTGTTTCTCTTAGGGCTTTGTGGCTAAGTAAATGACACTGGTTTGCTGCAAACCCCCATTTTTTGGACATTGAAAAGGTTGTCTCCACTTGGTATTGGCCAGAGGTGTTGGACATGACTACTTGCCATAATTTGTAAAGTGAAGCAGCCTAGCATCACTTTAGATAGGAGCAAAATGGATGAGGTGCGTTCTCGTGTGCTAAGTGATCTAATTCAAGGAGATACGTCTGGATCTTCCTCCTCCTTTTCTGTGAATTCTGGGTTCTAGTAGTTCTCATTTTTGTGTGCACAAATGGCTCTTGACAGAGCTCAATGGAGAAAAAGGATTCATGTAGCCGACCCCAAGTGATTGGGACTTAAGGCTCAGTTTGGTTTGGTTTGGTTTGGTTAGTAGTTCTCATTAGGGGAGCATGTTGATGGATGAGACCGACATCTGTGGTTTTTTGTGTGTGTGGTTCTTTCACCTTATGATGATTAATTTGATCTGTGCCTTTATGAAGAAAAAAAAGCTGCAAATTCTTGACTGATATTGTTTTTTAACTTTTTGACCTTTTCTGATTCATTTATTCCCTTTATGTTTTTCCTGTCAGGACAAAGATAAGCTAATAAGCAACTTAAAAACGATTCAGAATTATCTTTGCTCTTTCAAGTCACAGGTATGCTCATTGTCATCTGTTTCTGGGGGCTAGTACCTTTCCCTCTCCTTGAGGTTTCAGTGAATGATGTCTGTGAGAGGTTTCAGTGAATGATGTCTGTGAATAAAGGCATTATAGTTATGTCGATGATGACTATGCTTGGGGCACTTAGCAATTAAGTCTAGAAGTTTTTGTTCAAAGCAATACGATTAACTGATTAGGCATTGCATAAGTTTTAGGCATAGTATATCAGCCAAGTAATCGAGAGAATCTCAGATTCTGTCTACACATGAGGATACTAAAGAGTAATGAACATAGGTGTGCTGTTTATATTTCTTTATTTCTTGTTAGTTTGATGGGATGTAAATCCCGTGGAAGTTTAAGGGTTGTTGACGTAAGCAAACCATGATGAATGGCCGTTTTAAGTCGTTTTCTTTCCACTGCATTTGAGGGACTAAAAATATCCGAGCGCAGGCATTTGTGTGATTGGACAAAACTAGAGTAAGAAACTCAACAGAAGATTGCTTTCTAGTTCTAAGAAAGCTGCTGTTGATAAGACAAAGTGCAGCTTAATGGTCAGGGGAATCGGAAAGGTGGGTTCTCTGATTCTATTTCCTCTTTTGGTAAGGATTGGTTTGACCAAGTGATCTCCTAATGAAGACTACTACCCACAAAAACAGATCTTTTGTTGGACATCAACTAATTGATTCAATTACCCCCTCTTCTTCTTCTTCTTCTTCTTCTTCTTCTTCTTTTCCCTTTCTTCCGCAAATACTAGGAGTGAATCATGAAGGTGTAAGATGTGTCTGAAATATCTCATCACCTTATTTACTTGTCGGTAGCATCAAGGGTCCCATTCTTCTTTGTGAAATTCCTTGAATTGCGATTTGCATCCTCAGAATCTAAACCTTAGATGTGATCCTCGTTCCACGAAAATAACTGCCAGATGAATGAATTTGGACCGAGGAAGTGGATAAAATTCCGTGCATCCATTTGTACGATGTTGAACTATGTTGCTTAGAAGTTTAAGATCACTATTATCTTACTCTTGATATGCTTTGCATAAATGGAATTAAAGTAAATACTGTACTACAGTCGCCATTCCTACCACAAGGAATAATAGAAGTTCTTCTCGGAATGCTAAGAGTTTTAAGTATAGCAAATAATATGAATTTGGTGCAACTAGATAGGAAAAATTTACAATTGTTGTCAATTTGGAGGGGCCTGGTTACCTGGACCCTCCACTTTCTGTTGAAGCAGTGTACGGAGTTTGCCTCATAAATACTGCTTCTGTGAAACCCAGACTTCCAATGGTTCTCAGCTATGCTGTTGCATTTGGTGAAGGATGTTGCTAAATATCATTTATCGTTGCCGTGTAGTTAGTCATTTATAGATGGTTTGTGTTTTCTTACTTATTTGAACAGGGTCTAACAGTCGTCAACATATCAGCGACTACATTCCCACAAACACTGGATTGGCTACATAGTTATCTTCTTCAGGTCTGTTTGTCTTCTAACCCTTGTATTGGAATTGCTGAATTGCCCAAATTGTTTAGGCTTGGCATATGCTTCTGTTTTTCCTTTTGATGAGCAACAAGAAGATATTTCATCGAAAACAGAATGCAAACTGGTACTACATGTGGGAAAGCAAAATGTCCACCAACGGGATTAAGAAATTGTCCTTAAGGAACACTAAATCTTGTGTTCGTAAGCAATAAGTAAAAGCCAACATGGTAGGGAATAAAGCCCTACGACAATTTTGTAATTTTTATCTGTCAGCCTCTTCTACTGAATCTACATGTTAAAACAAGATTTTTATAGAGGTGTCTTTGCACACTTGGGTTTACCTTTCTGCTTATACATTGCTGTAAGTAAGGGCCACTTGTTTATCATGTCTTATTTGCTGATTTTGTGTCTGAATCTAGACATGAATCCCAGAAAACCGCTGCAAAGTGGTCAAATTTTGTCTGGAAAGTAACATTGTGAAGTTCAAAGGTTTCTATCTAGTGAGTTTTAGCACTTCCAATTTGAACATTCGGGACAGTTTAAAATCCATTTTGTTATGAATGTTTTAAAAAATAGGTAAACTGATCAAACGGTGGCAATTTCCTGCCCAGATATTACAAACAGGAACCACCCTGATGTTTCCCTGTGACTTTTTCTAAGCATATTTATTATGATCTGACAGCATATCAACTGTGTTCAATTGTTCTCCCTCTTTTAAGCCTGGTTGTGTGGAACATCCAGTATTGTTTTTGTGGGCAGTGGCATATCCTACTGTTCTGAAAGCGCTGTTTTGTATTTGCTTTCTTTGTTAGTGTATTGAGCAAGGTATAACTTCCGATTCCAGTGGAAGAGGTAGGCAGCCAGCTGAGAACTAGATTACATGCTAATAAGCCTTGCAGGTATGAAAAAAGTTTATAAATATCTATCGTGTACATTTGTTTTGCAATTACTTTCTGCTTTTCCACATGTACATGCATAAACCTTGCATGCTAAACCCGACATGCAAATATCCTATCTATGGTCAAAAAGAGGACGAAAACTGAAATGGTCAGGTTAGAGAACAGAATGGAGACATTAGTAAATATAAGAGATTCAGACAACTATGCCAGAAGTCAAGAAGTGCATAGATTGCATTTGATTTTGAATATTTCAGCTAAATTTTGCATGGCAATAAAATCTCAGCACTTTAATCCGTCTACCTGTTTCCTTTTGTTGGAAAGCAAAATGAGCGGATTATCATGTTGCAACCTTCCACCCTAACCTGCTTGCAGTCTGACCTAATTTTTGTCTGTCTTGACGCAGTTGGTCATTAACTAGTTACCCGTTCAATGTTTTTGTATGGGGTTCGTCAGCAGTAGCAATTCATATACTTCACGTGTGTAGTGCCTTGGAATTACGTAGCTGGAGCGGATGAGGAAAAGTAAGTTGCATCACTGGTGTAGTGAGCATCTAAACAACGCCTGAAAAGTAAATACGCAAAGATAAGCGGGAAGCACTGGTAAGCCTCTTCTAGTGCCAAGGGGTCGCCAGTCGCCACAATGTCCTGCCGCTGCAAAGTTGCCATCACTGCCCCCCTCCCCTTCGCCAGTGGAAGTATGTAGGGACAGATCGCACGGTATGTAAACAGGTATAACCATTGTAAGTATTTATGGAAGATGATTGCCTGTAGATATTGAATATCTTTCTCCCTTTGAAACAAAAGTCAGACTGCTCAAACAATGGTTTGGGTAAATTGTCTAATGCTATTTCGAGTTAAGAATCCGTGTAGAAAACACGAACGTTGAAGGATTAACTGCTGGAATAAGCAATTTATTCATTGTATAACTACAGCAATGATGAAAGTGAAACAAACAACTTTAAATCCAGATCAGTAGTAAAGTAAAATTCTAGAAGGATATCAGAAAAAAACGACGTCTAGTCCACAAGAGACCAAAATTTTCTGCAATTAAACCCCAATTCCATCTGCAATCTGAACGGCAAACACCACATTGTCATACACTACGCTGGCAAGCCCGGCCCCAATCAAGGGTCCGATCCAGTAGACTGCTTGGTTCTTGAATCTCCAACCAATGAGAGCAGACCCAAATGAGTAAGCTGGGTTCATCGACCCACCTGTAAATGGGCCGCTTGCCAGTACATTGGCTCCGGAAACCAACCCGATTACCAAGGGCCCAATGGCGCCCAACGGACCGCGTCGCGGGTCCCTGGCTGCGTAGAATGTGTACACCAAAGTGAAGGTCATCAGCCCTTCTAAAACGGATGCTCCAAACCCGGTCATTTCTTGTTGAATTCCATGGGTGGGAATATGCTGCAATGTAAGAAAATCTCATGTTAAGAGGATTTCTCAATGGAAACAATGACAATGTGGGTTCAATAACTCTATGTACCCGCCCAACTTACGACAAAATTACTCCGAAAAGAGAAATTAATGGTCCAAGCCATTAATTTCTCTTTTCAGGATAATTTCGGCTTAAGTTTTCTAGGCATGTAGCATTGTTGATGTGGATTTTTCATTTTCAGTGGTAATTACATAGAAATAGTTTTGGGGAGAATATTATTCATTTTTCTTCTTGTTTCCCTGTAGACTTTTTAAATAAAGGATTCGTGACGTAATTTCTCGAGGAACTGAAAATAAGAAAGGTGTCCCAGGAAGATAAATTTTTAGCTTCTTCACTTCAATTTCTGTTTCTTCTTCTTCTTCATGATCCAAACAGACTAAGCAAAGGGAAGGAAAAATATGAGTATTTAATTTATTTACTCCGTCGCTCAAAATCCTTTAATCCATGTAAGGGATAATGGTTTGATATACCTGTGAGACTGTGGTGACTTTGAAGAGAAGGCAAGCCATAACAGAGGCAAGCAGCTGTGAAATCCAGTAGAAAATAGCCATGGGGACGCTAATGTGACCGCCCACCGCCATCCCAAACGTGACAGCCGGGTTGACGTGGCCACCGGAGACGTTGGCGGCGATGTAAACGGCCACTGACAATGCAAACGCATTCGCTACTGCAACCGCTACCAAGGCAGATGGGTCTGTCGTAGCATCTGGCATCATTTTCTCTGCAATTTGAACCCCCACATTACGTAGGACCCAATAAAAGTAAACAAAAATCACTATTACAAAAATTTTAAAAAAAAAAAAATTACAGTGAGAGGGAGAAAAGAAAACCCACAAAACAACTAGTAAAGGAAAACAAACAGAAAGCTACGGCCGAAATAAATCATTCATTGCAAGATTAGTACCACCCGTATATATTTTTGGGTGCCGGGTGGGTACCACGTGGTCGTGTTCACATGGTATCCGAACAGCCCATTCGAGCCATCCAAAAGTGCGTTGGACGACCCATTTATTATTTGATGAAAGACTCCCAACACACGTTTTGGAAACAGAGCAATTTTAACATTCAAAAGTGCTAAATGGATTGGAGTACTATCATGATTGGACAAGTAGAATTTGTTCTACAAAACCGAAATACAAGGAACACTCACTTGAGGCCACGGCCGAGCCAACGGCTGCGAAAACGAAGAGAAACGTGGAGATGAACTCTGCAAGGTACGCCCTCAGAGCGTCGGGCTTTATCGCGTGCTCCAAACGGGACGTTAGCGATGCCATTGCCGGTTGGAGGGTTTTTTAGTGAGAGAGAAGACTCTGTGTGTTTATATATGCAGGGTTTGAAACAGAGGGATGCAACGTTTCAAGGAGCGAGGCGACGGAGGCTTGGAATTTCAAAGCCTCCAACCGTCAATGATGTGGCTGTTTTTGGTTGGTTGGTTTTGGCGCTAGAAGTTTCTTGCCGTTGAACTTAAAACATAGTTGTTCCCCAATCGTCCATTTTGGGCCGTTTCGTGTTTTGGACAAAGCCCAATCTTTTATTGGATTGTAGCCCTTTCTAGTTTGGCCCACCATGTTGTCTTTCTTCTTTCTTTTTTTTTTCTTTTTTTTTTTCTTTCAGACGGTATACATTAGTGGAAGTTAATAAAGAATTAATATTTTAGCACTCTTATTTGAGGGGGCCGGATTTTCTATCTTACTTGTGAGATTATTCAATAGTTCAAGAGTACCGCCATGTGGTACTTCAGACCACTACACAATTACACATTCTCGTAAAATTCATGACTAAGCATATAGGCCCCACTTGAAGTAACATGTGATGGTACTTTGGATCATTAGATATTTATGAGATGGAATACAAAAGGAAATGATATTTTTAGTACTCTTATATGAGTTTTTTTTTTGGTTATTTTGATCCGAATTCTTTTTAGTGAAATTATTCAACAGTCCAGAAGCGTCGTTATATTGTATTCTGAACCAATTCACAACCACACATTTGTTCACTACTAAATGTATAAATCTCACATAAACATGTGGTTCTAAAATACTCCTAGTACTGAGCACCACATGGAGTATTCCAATAATTACTCTTCTCATTTGAGTTTTTTGTTTTTTTAATAACATACTCTCTCTTTTTTTACCATTTTCAATAAGACTCTTATTTGACTTTTGTCAGAGCCTTCTAAGATAAATAAAATAAAATATACCCTTTTTATTCATCAATTACGAGCACTCTAATTGCGGGCTCTCACTCTCTTTTCAGATCTGGAATACGGAGAGAGAGAGAGAGGGAGAGAGAGAGAGCCGAATGCTTACAGCTTAATTGTAACAATCCCAAGCCCGAAGTGGAATACATTGTTCCAATCGACTGCCACGGTGGGATAGTGATTGACGCCGACAGCCTCCGCGAGACCACCAACGAAAGGTCTCTCTCTCTCTCTCTCTCTCTCTCTCTCTCTCTCTCTCGTTAAGCATCTTGTTCTGTAATGTCTTGTTTCTGGGAAAACGTTGGGATGTTGACAGTAACAAATAGTAATCGCTCGAGAAAATTAGAACCTTCACAAATTGAGCCTCCTACTCCTATTTGGCTGAAGCGAAACGCAGGATTCTAGTTACTTTACAGTAAAACATAGCAATAGAGGTTTTCACCAAAAAAAAACCCCGTAACAATAGAGGAATACTAGTCAGGTTTTTGATTGAATTGGTATTGTGAACGGTAAGAAATTATGAATTTCAGAGAAGGAATGAATAATGATGGAAACAGATGAAAATTTAGGGAAGAAGAAGAAGTGGTTCTGTTATTCATAAGGGGAATTGTTGCAAGGAACTCTCGTCCCAATTCACAACACACTCAACATTACAATTCAATGAATGAAACCATTCCTTTACCTGACCTTTTATACAGAGCTAAGCTAAACCATTCAACTAACTTTCCCGCTTATTTCTAACTAATTCTCCGTTGGGCTTTAGCTGCACCTTAACCGTTCCCCTTGCACTCCGCTATGGCTGACACGTATCCCAAAGCCAACTCTAGTTCCCATGTTCATATTAGGTAGTGTATCAGTTTTTCACTTTCTTTCATTGGTGTTTTAACTCGCTTGGAGACAATGTGACTAATGCTTTATGGACTAGTGGACGGAAAATTAAAGTTATTTGGGCAAGGCAATGATAGAATAGAGGAGGAAGAAAATTTGGTTCATGAAAACCTAAATCCCCCATAAAGCTTGTGTTAAATTGCAATTGAATTCCAGCTATCTACAAGTTATATTACAGTGGAACCACAAAATCCGGTTAACTTTTATGTTACGTTGGAATTGGATTTCGGCTGTCTAGCTATTTAAGGATTGAATTGAACAGAACATACGCAAGTTAAGCCAAGCAATACTCTTTAAGATGCCAACACTTATGCTGCAATTTAGGCTAGGTTAATGTCAAAACTCAAAATCCGAATTGTTAGGCTCATCCCGAAAGCCCCAGTTTACATAATCAAGCATTTGGAGGAGTCCCTACTATTAATTTCAAACTTTCCTTAGTGATAGGTTGCTTGAAATTTGTTCCAAAGTAATCAACAATCCTAGACAGTTAATGATTTAACGAGGGATGAAAATATTCAAAATTCAGGAAACATTCTATTGTTGCAGCTCGTGTCTAGAGGCTCAAAATGAGATGGAAAGGACGTGTCCTTACTAGGATATCACTTCGTACAGAGATCTCAAGGTGTTGATTTCATCTCTTAGTTTGAATGGTGATCTACATCTTCGTTGATGTCCTTGAGGATAATAAGATTTGCACACATCATTCCGAGTTTTCAACGAGTCTAACATTCATCACTTCAATGTGCTGTTATCATGGCAAAAGGAAATGCGGGTAGTTGACCTACCTGAAGAACCCCTACCAAAGCTACCTCATATAACCCAAATGAAGAAAGGATGAAGAACTAGAATCTGTGGCTATAGGACTAGTAGGACTAACGAAGAAGAGAAGTTGGAACAATACCTGCAAAATAACCGACTTTTCAATTGGCAGGTTGCATGTTATGCGATTTTGTGTGCTCTCCATTCTGGACCAATCTCCTCTGATAACTGTAAAAGTCACCATTTGGTCAATTTACCTCAAGTAAGGGTTGATTCTTGAAGCTGCTGAGTTTTGTTCCAGGTTTTGAAAATGTTGCATTTGAAGGAAATAAGGGACTTTGAAAAGTAACTCAGGATGAATATCGTTGCGGGTATAACAATACCCCTTTTTGCTTGAATTGTTCAGTACTGTTCCAAAATGGAGAGCACAATAAAGGGGTATAACAATACCTGTTATACCCCTTCATTGTATCATTAGGCCCTAGACAACCATTCTCATCTGCCACAGTGTTCTCTATTGAAGTCCTGAACTTCATTTTGGCTTGGAGAATAGATCCATTTTTGTCTTCACTTAGTCCCTTGTTAGGGTTTCTTGTAGACAATTCTTAGTTTTGGAGCTTGGCAGGGTTTTATTGTATCATCCAGGATGATATCAGAGTTTTATTTATAGGCGAACGGAAATAAAGTTTCTCTTATTCAAATTTTACAGTTCATTTATGGTTGCCACAATAATTGAAATGGTTCATTGTAGGCTGTCAATTGTTTCTTACTTGGAAAAGTCAAAATTTTGACAATGTTTTGACATGAATTCCACAAGGAGCTTAGTATTTCATCAACTGATTTTGTTCATTCAAACATTAAATATATTAACTGATTTTTGTTTTTTGCTATTAAAATATTATGGATCTCTTTTAGATGCCCAATGATGTGGAAACTACCAAAGATGGTGAGGCCCAGAAAGGGTCGGGCGGAGGTCCAGATTCCCTTTCCCATTCTGGTGAAACTCAAGTCACTTGGTACAGTGTCTTACTCCAGCAAGCATCAGTATATGGCATAGCTGTAGGATACTGCATTTCAGCATCATTACTTTCTATCATCAACAAATGGGCTGTGATGAAATTTCCCTATCCTGGTGCACTGACTGCTTTACAATACTTCACAAGTGCAGCTGGTGTTTTCCTTTGTGGAAGGCTCAAGCTTATAGAACACGAACCTTTAGAGCTTCTCACAATGTGGCGGTTCCTGCCCGCAGCATTTATATTCTACCTCTCTCTCTTCACGAACAGTGAGCTCCTCCTCCATGCCAATGTCGACACCTTTATTGTCTTCCGGTCGGCTGTCCCCATCTTTGTTGCAATAGGAGAGAGCCTTTATTTGCACCGACCATGGCCCACAATGAGGACTTGGATCTCACTTTCCACCATCTTTGGTGGTAGTGTGCTTTATGTCTTAACAGATTACCAGTTCACACTCATGGCTTATACTTGGGCCTTGGCTTATTTAGTGAGCATGTCCATAGATTTTGTTTACATTAAGCATGTGGTTATGACCATTGGTTTGAGCACATGGGGTCTTGTGCTGTACAACAATCTTGAAGCTCTACTACTCTTTCCACTCGAGCTACTTGTCATGGGGGAGTTAAAGAAGATAAAGCATGAAATCTCAGACGAATCCGATTGGTATTCTTTCCAGGTGGTTTTACCAGTTGGGTTATCTTGTTTGTTTGGTTTGGCAATCTCTTTCTTTGGGTTTTCTTGTCGGAGAGCTATTTCTGCAACAGGTTTTACTGTTCTTGGGATAGTGAACAAGCTATTGACAGTTGTGATAAATCTGGTTATCTGGGACAAGCATTCAACTTTTGTGGGTACAATTGGGCTTTTAATTTGCATGATAGGTGGGATTATGTACCAACAGTCCACAAGCAACAAACCTAAGGCTGTGACAGACGCAAGTTCACCAGAGAGTGAACAAGAACAACAGAAGCTACTTGAATTGCAGAGCACAGCGGAAAGTAATGATGTTGAGAAACAAGTTACAGACTCTGGAGAGGGAAAGTAAGGGGTACACTCTTATTCATAGCTCCCGGCATCCAATTGCAATTATGTTGGTATACTCATTATTTTGGTCCAGCATTCCAGCTTTACATGGTGGTGATTCCTCATTCCGCTGATGTGCAGAACGCATATTTGAGCAGAATCCTTGCGTCTGGAATCCAGGATGCATTGGCTCAGGCTGTGGCAGATTGGTCTATTTGCCGATAGCCTTAACTTATTTTTTACTCCGTAATTGGGTAGTTCAGATAGCCTAATTTTTTGTCTTGTGTCATACGTGATAATCGAATATAATTTTGGATTTGTTTGACCAGCTTATCAAAACTATGTTGAGATGAAATTTGGTACTCTAGTCTTTTTTTTTCTTCCTCCGAAGGTATTTGCAGATGTTTAGAGAGTTAATTCCTTTTTCAATGAGGATGGATGTAAACAAAGTTAAAAATCAAAAATACTAACAGCAGAGACAATCTGCAGAGATCTACGCAGAGACATATGCGTTTGGCCCCATTTCGGATCCCAAAAAAATCTAGAAAAATATTCATAAATTTTTGAATATTATTTTATGGAGCCCTGTAAAAAGTCAACTCCAGTGGATATCGATAAGTATTACTTTTGGATTCGTAGAGGTGAAACTGCTCAATTCGCCCCTACGAATCAAAAAGTAACACTTATCGATATCCACTGGAGTTGATTTTTTACAGGGCCCCATAAAATAATATTCAAAAATTTAGGGATATTTTTCTAGATTTTTTCGGGACCCGAAATGAGCCCAAACGCATTTGTCTCTGCGTGCTTCTCTGCGAATTGTCTCTGCGCGTAGCAGAGCTCTTTAGACATGTGTTGTCAGATCTTTGGGGACTGATTTTGCACTCCACTTTTGTATAAATGCACTCCAAAAAATTAACATTAGGTTTAATATTTTATCTTTTAAAATTTCAATGGAGTACAATATTATATGCATCTACAATTATGTATACTTTTTTTATGTGGAGAAACCAATTAAAATGGGCCTCAACAAAAAGTGAGTCTCTAAAAATTTCAATGGAGTACAATATTATATGCATCTACAATTATGTCTACTTTTTTTATGTAGAGAAACCAATTAAAATGGGCCTCAACAAAAAGTGAGTCTCTATTGTGACTCCAAGTGTAATTCAAGCTGCATTTTAACATCTGAACTTTTTGTTTTGTAGGGCTCGTCAAATAAGTAGCCCGTTGAGAAAACCAAGTCCATATGACATCAATAACTAAATGATCGAGACCCATTTGTCTTGCAAATTATTTTAGAAAGGGAAATGATTTTGTCACTCCCTTTTTTGTTAACATCACTCCCCTGCAAGTGTATTTTTGATGCAAAAATGCATTTACAGGGGAGTGACATTAACAAAAAAGAGTGGCAAAATCAGCCGCCTTTAGAAATTGTATGAAAAGTTCAATTTTTCTCATATAAAACATGCTCTTATCATTTGGCTGCCGGATCCAATTGATGGATATTTTTCAAACAGATGATCGAACCAGCAAGCCAATCAAATCATGAGACTCACGGGGTACCTTACGAACCCCATTCCAGTCTGGTGGGCCAGCAAGATATAAAAGCGACGTTTTCGCAAAGGTATGTTGACTCAAATTTAGAAGCTCCCTGCAAAGATCACACGCGGGAGTATACATAGATAAGTAGATAACTATGGAGATTGCACGTGTAATTAAGTCGGCGGAACAACCTGCGTTACAGAAAAGTGACGGGCATAACAACAGAGATAGAGGGGGTGCCGGTATAAGATTAACTGGTTTGACTGCAAGTGCCCGTATGCACAGTCTCAAAAGACCACCTCAAGAAAGGTGCATTCAGTACTGAAGCGAGAGAAAAAACTCCCAGAAGAGGGACTCAATGGCCTAGTTCAGATAAGGACTACACATTCGAACGATAAAAGCTTCTCACATGAGTAAAGCACAAACAATCGCACACCCTTCTAAAAGTATTGAGGTTTTGTCTTGTGAGCTTTTTATAAGAGGGATGGTGGATCTACAAGGGTTGCATCTCCAAATTGGTGTGATCAACGCTTTTTGCAGAGGACGGTGCAGTAGTATCTTGGCTTTCGCCCGCAGAATTCATTTCTTGAACAGGTGGAGGGTTGACAATGGTCATGGGCGTTACGAGATCATCCGACAGGCGTCCCTTCATCTCCCTGTGCTCTTGGCACAAGGCACACCAGTGCATACAGCAGTGCACCGCGCAAGGGTCACATGGCGAGTTCTGCAAGAATAGCGAAAATGAGCAGAATCAGACCGTAAGCAATGCATTGGGCCTGTATTCCATTGAAAGGTGAAAAGTACAGAGCTCATGCAGCATAACTACAGGAATACAGATTAGTGAAACATAACTACGTTCAACAACAAAACTCTCATGTATGCAATACCATGTTAAATTCAAACTTATATTAAGCACCTCAAGCATCAGATCCTAAATGTTAATCATAATATGCAGCCACAGCTACAATTACTGGCTGTTCTGTATGGGTGGCATTCCCTTAATGCCTTTTTCTAATATAATTATCTACTTATCAATATATATATATATATATATATATCTTCACGTCTGAAGGAGAATCATATCCAGAACCCATGGCCATACTAAAGATTTTCTTTTGTTGAACACGTATGGGCAAGACATTCAATCCAAATTGATTCATTGAAAATGGAAGATACTAACGTTAATGGCTGAAAATGGAGAACCAGAAGTTCCCATTCCAACCAACCAATTTTACTGCATCCACAGCTAGACATAGCTTTGCTCTAAAAGTTCACAGCACACCAGGTGGGGAATTAATGTAGAGAAATCGTTGACCGTCTCAATGTAAAGCTAAATAGTGTCAACTCCGAGAACTACATCTGTGCCACCGACTGAAATTGTACTAATTTGAGAACTGAGATGTTCATGGTGTTATTTATGTTATGAACAGCATTGAAACTCAGTAAGTCCAAAGGATGAAGGCAACTTGATCATAAAAGAATGAAGCTGTCTCTGAAAAATTTACTTAGTAGTTCTGCGATGAACGTTGCTCTCGCTACCAATGGAAAGTGGGTTAAGGGGGAAAAAAACTGGAGCATGGAAAACTAAGGTACTACAAAGGAATTAACCTAGGAGCCTATAGATCATCCATGTGTTAACTGAAAGGCAGAAAAAGTATGGTGAATACCAGAAGGTAGGGAAAAAAATGAGGAAAAAGGAAAGGATTACTGGACACACATGAAGGTACTAAGCAAAAGACAATTACTAAGGCCACTATGCCAGCAGAGCTTCAGAAAGTGGGATAGAAGTTTGAAAACCCCCAACATAGTTCAAATGACATATTAAACACAGGAAAATGTTACTACGCACAAACCAGACAAGGAAGTGAACCCACAGACTCAGGGAATTCACTCGGGGAATGTAATTGCACCAAAGCATACTTCTTTGACAGCATCTATAGGTAAATCTAAAACAACTGCAACACACAAGCATCAACAAGAAGTTTTGTTTTCTTGAAGATAGAAATGAAACCAAACCCACAGAATAGCCACAGAAAGAATCAGTTTGCTGAACTAAGATGGTGAGATAAGAAATAGTTAGTGATTTATGTCTGGCCTAGGCATGAGGTATTGAATGAGAAATGATACACAGTATTTGGCAATACTAAAACTCTGCTTTTGCTCCCAAAGAGCATACATAATTGTGTGCATGCGCGCCTCTGTGTGTGTGTGTGTGTGTGTGTGAGAGAGAGAGAGAGAGAGAGAGAGAGAGAGAGAGAGAGAGAGAGAGAGAGATGAGTAAGTGAAATAAGTAAATTTTATACTACTACAATAATGAACTAAATACGCTTTCACAAAAATTGCAGGGACAAAGAAAAACTGATTTTGAAACATTATTTTTCTGACCAAAAGCGACAAGGACAGGGAACTGGCTGGTGTGTATGCTCTCCAGCCTCCACTATAACACTGTCACTTAGAAGGTAATTCAAGAAATGAGAGATGGAAAGAGAGGAGAACTAAATGATAGAAGAAAACAAAAACTCCTCCTCTGCTAACAGTTCATAACTGCCCAGAGATATCTGTATGCAACACAAATATGCTTCAAAAAAATGCACATGCCTATATGATATCTCATATGCCACACCTATAGTTCCTCTTAGAAGACACAGAAATTACATAAAGCTTATTTAATTGAATTATACATAACTGAGAAAATAGATGAAAGAAAGAGGAAGTGATGCCTATATGATATCTCATATGCCACACCTCTAGTTCCTCACAAATCAAGCTTATTTAATTGAATTATACATAACTGACAAAATTGATGAAAGAAAGAGGAAGTGATGCCTAGGAGCACAGTAGTTGCAAGTTGCGACTTCTAAAGGCAGAAGATTGTGACCTTTGTTGATTGCCGGGAAATGCTTCTACATAAAAAGTATATTAAGCAATAGAGATAACCTTGAGATGATACTTCTTCTGCAAAGACTGCCGAAAGAGACCAGTGTATATGCCACACATCCACCAGCTAAAAAGCAAACCCTCGCAAATAAGAAATGAAGTCCTCGGGTCAACGCCATGAAATACTGCCGTTGCTGCTGCTAGTGCAATCCCTCCTTCAATAAAAATAGCATGACAAACGCATGGTGTAGTCCAAGGGGTATCTTCTCTCAATCTTTCAACATTACGTCCAAACAAAACACATGGGCATAAAAGACCTGTCCAGCCTGTGGAGACGGAATCAAAAATCAAGGAAAACCAAGTGTTGTGTCACCAAAATACATTCTTAAAGCAGATCAGATACTGTACTTGTTATACAAAAGGAACCGAATATTCAAAGATACCAAAGTAAAACTAACAATTAATCTGAAGTTGACAAGGACTCAACAAAACATTCTATGGTGCTCGTACTAGTAACACCACCAAACGTACACTTATTACTTGTATCATGTACGCAATACATGAATTCACAGTTTCATCCAGTCTACAGTAAGATGAAAAGGCTTTCCATTCTAGAACTCTCTTTCAACCGAGCACACACACAGGGAGACATCATTGATATTCATAGACAGGGAGCTGTTTCTTCTCATTGACACCTTTATTGTCCTCTTCCGCTTTTATCTATCATTTCTCTTGGGAAACATCAATGATATTCAAATTCATGACATCCGGAAAAACGTTCCTCATATTAATCAAAGGTCTCGGATTCAAAAACATGGCATGCTTGAGCCATTAAAGCAACACAATAAAACAGAAGAGTTAAGACAGCCAACACAGCTTCAAAGAGTTCTCTAAACTAGTCTACTGCGACAACTTGGAAACTGTATTTGTTTATCAGTAGTCAGTACATTAGATCTATTAGTTGGAAAGAGTCTTAACTACAAATTCCTGCAGTGTCACTGTGTACTCAGATTTATATTGATCTGCAAATGGCTACTCCCATATATACAGGAAAATATGTTGGTGTTCATAAAATGAGGGAATAGGATTAGGTATGAGTACTAGACATTTAGGAAAAACTGCTAAAGACTAAGGTAGGCTGGCCAATAATAGCATGAAACCAGATTTGAGAACTTACAACTCTCAGTATCTTCGGTGCAACTGAAAATCCCAGTTGTCCATGGCTCATCTCCGGGAGGCTCAAAGCTTTCGGGTAACGCTTGCCCGCATTCATTGCACTTGCGAACATGCAACTGCGCAACAAACAAGTGATGACAGCAATTAACAAAAAGAAGATGAATCATTTCAGTTAGAAGACTTGGCTCCGTTTGGTTTGACGCAAAATAATTTCCTGTAAAATGTTATACCATTTTCTGTCGTTTGGTTAGATAAAAAGTGTAATACCCCGTATTTTAAAAACGGTTGTTTTATGTAACGAAGTTACTTACTCATTCTGATAATTGGGTTTGTCTTTTAGCATTAAGTTTTAAGCACAAAAAATAAAGGATTGAGTATTTGGATATGCATGCATGAATAGTTGGATGTCTTGGTTAGGGTGAGTATGGCACGCGGAATAAAAAGGATGAGCTGTGAACACTGTGCATACTTTTGCATGGTTTTGGCTATATATGCTTCTATGCACTTTAATAAGAGGACAAAACAATAGAAATGTAAAAGGCTAGAGAGAGAGACGTGAGGCAGAGAGAATTAAGTGGTGGGTTTTTCTTGTGGCAATGGCATTTCAAAGGGGTGGTGTCCGGCCGTGGCATGAACACTCTAAATCTCCCCAGGTACCCAAGCCAGGAAGTACATAATATGCTCTAAATCTCCGGAGTATTCCTTCCGCATGTCTTCGTATTCCGCTCGATCATTATTATATTTATTGAATCCATGAATTCATTTGTTGAGTTGAGTTATGTGGTGTGTTGGGGCTGGGTGTCGAGGAACTGTTTAGTATGTGACCAAGTGGATTTGCCTATTGTGCTAACGGCCCGAGAAGCCTCATTATAGGCTGGGTGTGGCAAGTGAGGCCGGTCACTGGTCATATATTGAGGAGGACCTGCTATGAGGTTGTATTATGTGGCTTGTTGTTGACTCTGTGTCGCTAATTGGTTGGTCTCGTTTATTGTGAGCATATCTATTCTCGTTGTATTGTATACTTCCTGGGGGTTTGTGTTGCAGGTTGGCTGCTGGCGCGAGGATGGCGGCGCGGGTTGAGCGTTTGGAGTATAGGCTCGTTAGACTGTTTTATCTACCTAAAACATTGTTGTAAAAGATATTCTTTTGGAATAAATGATTAGAAATTTGTTACTTTGCGCTGTGGTGCTTATGGATCTGGGTCGTCACAAAAAGCGATTAAGGTAGTAAAATCGTTTGAATCATAAGTGGCAAAACTGTTCACTCAGATCAGGCACACACCATCCTTATGTATGTTACTTCACTCCAAATAACGGCAGGTTTCCACAAAATTATCACATTACTCAATCCAATCTACAAAAGCTATTATTGAAACTAATTGACTGGACCAGATAAGGTGTATTCTCAAAAGTCGAACTAAGTCAACTAACCGTGAAAGGTTATAATTAATCCTTGAGTAAAACTGTCAGATAAAGGCCGGTTTCCACAGAATTATCCTAAATCCTCTTTCAATCTGTACGTACGGTTCTACGTGCATTTGTGCGCAAGGGCATATCTCCATAGGAGTACATATAAACATTTGTATCTAACAACATGTACAGAGAGAGACAGAGATAGAAAGAGAGACCTGAGGAACATCGATGGGCTGATTAAGTTCACCAGGCTTAATGTCTTCCAAAGGCGCTTGATCTTTGGTAAGCTTCACATAACGCGACGGAACGCTCCCATCCGCCATCCGATCTGACAACTGAAACAGTTACAAAGAAGGAAAAAAAAAACCTCGTTCAGAGACAGAAATCGAGAATCGGAAACATTAATTCTGCTTGCATAAATCGAAACGTCATGTACCAACTACCTTGGATTCAGATCTTGCGATGAGCTACTGTAATTCCGTCGACTGTCGGTTAAACCACAGAGCATGAGAAACCGTTGAATTTTGGGGCTGTATTTATAGCAGTCCAGAGGATTTCAATGAAAGTCGCCGCTCTAAACTTCGGGAGAATCGAGGATCAAAAATAAAAATAAAACTTCGGGAGAATCGGGAGCACGTATCGGGTGCGGGAGCGGCTATATTTCAGCGCATGAGGACCAGTTGGAAGGGTTTGTTTGGAAATTACGGAAAGTGATGGAAAGGGAGGAAAAAGAAAATGAGCGGAAAATGGAGGAAAATTGTGAGGAAAATTGGAAACTAATTTTCGCGATTTGTTTTTTATCAATGGCGCTCCACTTTTATGCTGTGTTTGGATTGGGTTTTGAAATTTTTTTTGAAAAATAGTAGGAATAATAAGTGGAGAGAGATGAAGAGAGAAATATTGAAAATATGGGGAATCTAGAGGGTATTTTTTGAAAAATGCTTTTTGAAAATCAAAGAGAACAAGGCCTTAATTTTATAAACAAAGTGGAGTGCCATTGGTGAAAGTGGAGCGTGAAAATCAAAAATCCGAAAAATTTCACTATTTACAAAACTTGAATGCCTTATTACTTTTTTTTCTTTTTCTCTCACTCCCCCTTAAATTTTTTTCGATAAAACTGCTCTTTCCCTAAGTTTTAAATAAAACCGAAGTATATGGGCAACTTGGGGGGCGCTCTCTCTCTTACTACTTTTTCTTACAAATTTGAAAGAGATTTATCACACTCTCTCTTTTTTTTATAAAACAACTCCCTTTTTTTTTTGTTATTTTATAATATGAATTTACAATTTTACCTTTCGAAGTGTGAAAAAGTATACAAATGGAGGTTAATTTTGTAAATTCACAACACAAGAAGACGGAAAAGAAGTGTGCTTATAAAATAGGGGAGTGTGAAAATCAAAAGAAGAAGAAATTCAGAAGATGTGCATCTTATCTTATGTTTAATAAATAGATAATATTGCAGCATCTTTGCCAAGTAGTCAAAATATCGCGCCATATTAATTCTTCTACAAATGCAGAATAAATTATATTGTATAATTTAATTCACTCCCTAATTGCAAGTTTTAAAATTTGCATTAAATTTGGTGTAATATTTGACTCAAATTACATTTCTCACTCATAAAATTTTCTCTAGCTAGGTGTTTGTTAACTTTACGTTATTGGCTACCATGTTTGAGGTTCAAGACTATAGATGGTCTCTGAACCCCCGTTGACTGACAAAGTAACACCCTGCTAATATATACCGTATGCCGAACGTTTTAGCTCAATTGGAGATGTTCTAAACTTAAAAATAAAAATTAAAAATTGGCCTCAAAGTTTTAGTTAAATCACAAGGCATATGTTTACGCTCCAGTTGCTTCGTATGAGCACTTCTTCATGAAATGTGTGTGCCTTCTAATTTTTAGCAAACAGCATGATAATGCAATCGCTAACAGTATTGTCCGAAAGAACTGTATTACGAAAATTAAAAAGAAAAGTTGTGTTGGTTCGGAAACTTAAGTAAAAAATAAAGATTACCAATAAAAAACGCAATCTATCAAATGTATTAAATATTAATGCCAAGACAATGCTATGATGATTCTTCTCGAGTTACAAATATATTTTTTTCCTATTATTCTTCCAAATCACATCGATATCAATACAAGCATGAAGACGCCTTTATTAAATCTAACTCTTTGATTTTTGCTTTTCACTATAAATTTGATTGTCCTAAATCCAAAGTGATGTGAATAACAAAATTTATAAATACCAATTGTTTTACTTCATAAGTATATCCGCAAATTAGAATTCAACGCATAATTTTGATGTCATTCACTTATTCAGAAATTTACTTTGTGTTTGGAACTTGTGAAAATTGAAAAGGAGGGGAAAAAAAAACTCCAATTGAGAAAGAAAAGTAAAACAATTTTTTTGCTACGCTCAATATTTTATATTTTTTTCCAAATCAAACGAAAGTGAATTTGCACCATTCAAAAATACTATTTTGAACGGTTCAGATTTAAATGAAACTTTGACATGAAAATTTGACGGGAAAGGGTTTAACTTGAACTCTTCCCAAAAAAAAATAATTTGAATCCGAAATTTTCAAAACCAAAACGAACACCCGAAATCGTACGGCTCCGTGAATAAGAAAATCACAACTACTCCCAAAATAAGTCAATCTCAAGACATCCCTTCTCTCTTCCAAACAAACCCTGAATCGGCATATCCACGAAACCAAACAACCCCTCGAGTGGGTTGACACCTTCCAAACCTGTATTTACTCTGTCCCCTACCTCTTTGTTCCCAATCAATCAGAACATCATCTCTCTCACTCTGTGTGTGCAAAACTAGGGTTCGTCGCGAAATTTTCCCTTCGAATCTCAAGAGCCTCCATAGCCACTAGCCAGCCATGGACGCCCAGAGAGCTTTGCTTGACGAACTCATGGGCGCAGGTAGTATTTCACGGAACCCTAACATTCAGTATCTATCAATTGTCATCCCCGAATTGAGATTTGTTCAATTTTCAGTTGTCCTTTTCTAGGTTTTTAGCTCGGAAGTATCCGTAATGAAATAACTTAATTCTTATTCGGTTTGATTTGATTTGATACTCATGCGGATAACTGTTGCGTGCTTTAGCTCAAGAGCTCGACAACGCTAGTTTTATTTTCATTTTTTTTCCATTTGATCGCAAACAAACGTCATGTATGCTAGCTTCGTCCTCCGGTTGATAATCTCGGTGTTTGTGTAATATTGCGCACGTAGTTGTACTGAGTGTACGGAACTCTGCGAAAGTTCAAAGGAACACCTGAAATATGGACATTTTGAATCGACTTGTCTTGGCATTATTCTCAGCTTAACCACTGCCCGTACGTCTCATTGATGTATTTCTTCTTTTTGTGTACATTTTTAGCTCGCAACCTCACAGAAGATGAGAGGAAGGGGTACAAAGAAGTCACCTGGGATGATAAGGAGGTCTGTGGATTTTATATGGTTCGCTTTTGCCCGCATGATCTTTTCGTCAACACGCGGAGCGATCTTGGTATGTACAGCTGATATTAGTTTTAAATTTAAATCTGATTAGCTGCCAGGAAAATGTCGGAAAACAGAAGGTTATATGAGTTTGAATCATGTGACTGTTAGACAAGTAAATACAAAAACGGCCTTTTATAGAGCCTGTTAGTTGCACCAGTTTCGAATCTCAATCCCTTTATCTCTCCTACAACTCGTCCGTAGATAAATGTGGCATTTGTCTTAAAATTTGAAGTGCACTTTCCTAATTATGGTTTGTTATTGTCTTCCGTTGCATCAGGAGCATGCCCTAATATCCATGATCCGAAGTTGAAGGAAAGGTAATTGCTTTTGAACGATGTATGGGTTGTCTAACTGATGCACGTGTATGTTGATTCTATTTGTGAAACGTTAAGAACTTCACATTGTGCTCAATCAGCCACAAAGGATATAGAAAAACCGTAGCAGAACTTTACATTGTGCACAATCAGCCACACCATATAGAAAAACCTTGGCTGGGTAATGTTAAGAACTTGGTAAAGCATTACCTTCATTTCCCAGCAACACTATCATATTGCATGGCCCTTAACATGCTTCATTTGAAAAAGTGGTGTTTTCCTTTGAAAGGGTTGTTCCCTTTATCACACTTAATTTTTTTATTTTATTTTTTTCGCGAAATCATTGTTATTTGTGTATATGAGCATTGTCCAACTAAAGATGCCGTTTTCCAATTAGTTTCCAAAAGGTAGGTTTTGTGAGTAGCCAAATTAGCTGATTATATGTTTTTAATATTATATTTGCTGATATGATTACGGTA